>VZSF01004568.1:1256413-1270526 GCA_013398295.1 Chionis minor
TGTTTGTTTTTGGTTTTTTTTTTTTTTTTTTTTTAATTTTAATTTTTTAACAAGTTTATTTTATTTTGATATCCACCCCCAAACCCGGAACAACGCCCTACTTCAAACCCGCATCTCCATTTAATCTAAAAAATGGCACTTTCTCAATTTAACCATCGCTACGGCTGTTTTTTCAAGTCTGATAGACAAAGTGTAGCAACTACAGCTACTATTTAGCACAACGTTCCCTTTACATTTCACCCCAAGTACAGATACAATCTTTAATAGCTCCTCATGTTTTGATAGAAGAACGAAACAATTCTTTTGCCAGTTTCAAAAGCCTTCAGGCTGGTAAGTCAGTATAAAGCTGCCCAGTAAGCCATCATCTTTCACCAGTATTTTATGTTTGAGGGCGCGTACTTCAGCCTGAAAGTCCTCAGGTCTGGACCACAGGTGTGGCAAGATAATCAATATTTGTGTAGGATTAACAGTTCCTACAAATATTTATAGATTTTTGGGTACAGAATGAGAAAAGTTCCTAGAATTTCGGCTAAGACACGCATTTTGAAACAGTCTGGTGTCAGCTGGGTGGGGTGAAGAAGCAAAATGGTGACTCTACCGTCCTTTGCAATCACTTCTTCCAGAGAAGTTGTATTTCGGCTCATGTGCTGGGACGTTCCTATTTGGGATGCCCTTTATTGCAGTGTAAACATTGGTAAATCTTTGTATTTTGGGGGAGCAAGGTGGGGGGGAGAGAAAAGGCTCTGGATAAAGTCAATAACTTATTTTTGGTATCGTGAATTCAGGAACGAGGTTTGGTTTTTTTCCTGAAAAGCGAAAAAGATTTAGTTTTTGCAGACAGGACTCCGTGTGTGAAGGGACTAGTGAGTTTTGGTAAGCAAAACAAAATCCTGAGTTGCCAGGAAAAGAAATGATTTGGTGAGAAAAATGTCTCTAATGGGCAAAATGAAGATATTCTATCTTTCTGCACAGATTTTCTCCACCTTTTGTCTTTGCTGAAGTGTAGTATTGCTGTGCGTGAACACCGGGTAGATGTATCTTACCTACCCGGTGGCAACTGTTGTTTGAGTGTGCCACTATATAGGCATAGCTGTAAATCCATTTTTAAAAGTTTGAAGACATAGCCCTGTTTAATTTATAGTATTAGGATCACATAAATGGCAATATATTTTGGGTTGTGGGTTTTTTTTTTCCCCCCCCTCTGGAGGGTCTTGCTAAAAAGGAGGGCTTGTGTATATCTTTTTAATCTATTTTTTTCTTCCAATGGCTGTTTTCAAGATGCTGCCTTAGACCTATTGTTACACTTCTGAAGGGAATTGTAAGGCTTTTCTGCAAATTGCTCGGCTCCTTTACTGATCAGCCTTGCACTCTTAGCTACTGCCAGTAATCACAGTCGGAATAGGAAATTATGTTGTCTTTTAAGGCAGGCAAATTTGGAAAGCAAACGAGGTCAGTTCAAACTTGCATGTTCTGTTGTTGTTCCCTCCAAATGTAATATTTAGCGAACTTACAGTGAGAAATAAATTGATACTGATCAGTCGTAATTCAATTTTTATCCAATGGAAGCAGACAAGGCAAAACCAAGCAACACATTCTTTTCTGTTATTGCCTCTGTAAAGCTAATATTTGATACATTTGGATAGTCTAATATTAGACTTCCAATTACTCCACATCTCTGGAAATAAAACTGATCATTTTTATACGTGCCTTCACCTAGTTATACTGCTATAAATCTTCAGTGTGCAATTACTGCAAGCACAGGCATTTCCCAAAAGTTACTGAATTATGCACAAATGTAAGCAGATGTATTGCTATTCATACAGTAAGTGAAACGGAGTAACTTAGCATAATCACATTAGGTGAAACTGCCAATAGACCATGTAATAAAGCACGTTACTCTAGGGGCAAGAATCTAATTTCAATTCTTCTGGCATAAATACAGTGATTTTTGGGGGATTTTGCAAGATTTCCATGAAACTCATTAGATTCAGACTCCGACCAGTTTATTACAGCCTTAGGTGTGGGTGCTTTTAGCTGTATTCCAGATATATCAACTCTGTGCGCCGATACCTACTGTTTGTGGCACAGCAGGCTTGCTTTTGCTTCTTCAAACTTAATTGTTTTCCTTCCTCGTTTCCAGTTTATTCTTTGCTTCAGTTTTTACCAATGGGAGCCGATGACTTACGGAGCTTACCACTATCCCGGCTGGTCCATGGTGCTTGGGTGGCTGATGCTGGCCTGCTCGGTCATCTGGATCCCGGTTATGTTTGTGATAAAAATGCATCTCGCCCCCGGCAAATTTATTGAGGTAATGCTTCTGCCTTTTCTGCTGCTTAAAAATATGGTCACAGGAGGCCGTCTGTTTTATTTTACATCGATTTTTTGCGATATTGAATGTCTAATAGCGCTAAGATTACTTTCTGGTAAGCGGGTTATTGTGTTGCGGAGAGATGCTCAGCTGATTTGAAATGCAGACCTTCTATTTCCTGTTCCTCTAAAAAAAAAAAAAAAAAAAAAAGCTCCTAAATTGTTAAGTGATTGCTTTTATGAGAACTAGGAGGGAGTCACAGACTTCCTGAGCCCCGGAATGGTGTTACTGAGAGAAGGTTGTTCTCCCAGCTTTGTTGGCCTTTTTGCAAAAGCAGCGTGGAGCCGTAGGCAGCGTCAGCGGCTGGCATGGACCGTGTCGCAGCCAGCCCAGGGCCAGGAGACGTCAATCAGCAGTCACCCGTTTGCGGAGTGCGAGATGGCCGGGTACCCGAGCCAGCCGGGATGCGCTCCGGGAGGTTGTGCCACTTGAGGAACTTCAGGAATAAGACGTATGAAAAGACCTCGTGCTCTACAGATCAAACTCCTCATTATAAAACTTAGCTGGCAATCTTCCCCCCTTCATCTTTAATTTTCTTGGCTACGCTGAGGCTCTCTGACACCTGGGCTTCAAAAAATTGCAGGAGGCACTTTATTTTTATGCTGCTTTTGTTTATTTTGCAAATCAGATTCCTGCCACTCCAGAAACATGGCAGCCCCCTTTGGCTCCCTGGCTCCGTGCCCTGACCCTCCCTGCCACCCAGGCGGCCACCACAGAATCACAGGAGAGAATTATAGAATCACCCAGGTTGGAAGAGACCTTTATGATTGTCGAGTCCAACCATAAACCTAACGCTGCCAAAATCACCACTAAACCATGTCCCTCAGCACCGCGTCTACCCGTCTTTTAAATATCTCCAGGGACGATGGAGCTGCTCCCCAGCTCTTCCCATCCTGCTGGCTCCTCAGCTCCTTGTAAGGCCTGGTACAGTGATGTCTTTCTCATGTTGGCGTTTCACCCCTTAGTTGCATTCACCTTGTCATCTGAAGAAGTTCAATGATCTCATTTTTGGCCTTCGAGGCTTTCTCACTTCTGTCCTCTCCTCACCGCAGGCTGCTCGTGCTGCTCCCTCCTCGGGATAAGGAACAGACACTTGCCTTCCCCTTTCAGCTCTCCTGCACAAACCCTCGGGGCTGTTATACGCCTCAAAAATGACAAGGAGAGAAAACGTACTAAAATAGAATAATCTTTCGGTCTCTCAATATGCAGCACTACACATGCCTAAGGGAAAAGATGATGCTTTTCTGCTTCACATGGAGGAAAGGAGTGGGATATTAAGTGGTGGGACACCCTAGGGAGAGCTTCCAAGCACACAGTTGGCACCAGGCAACGAGGCCACTTGTCTAAAGGGCCATTCAGCCCTTGTGTAGAGTACGTTGGAGCACACAGGTCAGGAGACAACTGTTCCTGCTGGAAATGAGCTAGTGTGAAATTAAACTTACTTTTCATCGTCTCATAAGTTTCCGTCACTGAGACAAGTTGCTCTGCTTTTAATCTTCTTACCATTTTTGTACTACCAGCGTACATAATGCCACAAAAATAGGGTGCTCTCCTTACTGACCCTCTAGTAGTGCACCCAAAGAACCACCGAGAAGTTGGATCTGCTTTGAAGGGGCTTTCGCTGAAGCTATTTTAGACGTAGCTTGGTATTTCCTGAATACTGAGTCTGCTGCATAAAATTATTATGGTTGATTTGGGAGGTAAGAGTTGCAAACTGGTAATTAAGCAGAGATTAAAATAACTGATATGGAGGTCTGATTCACTTTATTAGGTAATAAACATATAATTGTTCCCTCTTAAGTCATCAGAAATATGTTTTCTTTCCTTTTTATCTGTAAATGCGCCAATCAAATTATATATTCAATAAAGAAATCAGCGGAAAGATGAGAAGATTTTTGTTGTTTTCCAGGTTAACGCTCTCCTTTTTCTTTTTTCCTGCAGATAGAAATGAACCGTTTTGTCATCTCAAAATGAAAATCTTTGTTCATTCATAGCAGTGTACTTCTTTTTGGTCATTTGTATACTATTGGGAAATATGCTAAGCAGAAATCCAATTATTTTAATGCAGTTACCCACTGCTTAGACCGTTGGGCTAAGTAATTGCGCACATGTCCTTCAGTAAGTGAGCCACGCAATCTGTAGCAGCGGTTCTGAGCTCCCCTCGTATGGTGCGGGGGAGAACGTATAATTAAAATCTGGGCACTTTATCCTCTATTAATGTTGCAAACTTTGTGCAAAACAAACACTGAGCAGCGGAGCATTGCAGGGCCATCATCAATAATCTCAAATGAGCCTCTCCTCATTTCTTCTGCACTGTAATTCTGCTCCGTAACCTCAAATGAGTCTCTCTTTTTCTCTCCCCCATGTTGCAGCGACTCAAGTTGGTGTGCTCTCCACAGCCTGACTGGGGTCCGTTCTTGGCCAAGCACCGCGGTGAACGTTACATGAATATGATTGATCCACTGGGAACCTCTTCCCTGGGACTTAAACTGCCAGTGAAGGATATCGAACTGGGGACTCAATGCTAATAATTATTACGTGGGTGGCAATAACATTGTCAGCCTCTTCTGATGTGTTTTTTTTTTCCCATTTTGTTTCCTCACCTTTTCTTCTTCTCTTTTTGGCAGTGCCTGAAAGTGGCTGCTTAGGAAAGTAGGACTTACTGTTGCATGCCATAGGGAAGACCTAGCTAGACCACTTCCAGGTGTAGGTGATGCCCATGATGTGTTCTGCACCCGCCGAATCAGCAAAACCATTGTGCAACGGGTGATGTACCAGGTTTTGTCAGTGGTGTAGGAATAAAGAAAACAATGGACAAATCTTTAAAGAAAATTACGTGCAGAATTTGACGCCTTTCGCAAAAGCATTCTTGTAACAGGTAGCTACGGTTAGGACTAGGATTTTGTTAACGGTGTAGTCAAAGGGGGAAGTTCAGCCCTCGGATGGGATGGAAGTGACCAGGGAAGAGGATCTCCTGGAGTCCTGGTATAAATCCAGCACAAGGCTCCCACAGTAAGCGAGGTCACTCTGTCTACACCCACAGCAGACCTTGACCCGTTGTGTCTACGCGCCGCTTTGATGAGTATGAATTATACTAACTTTGAGGACTCGTTAGCTAAACAAGCTGAGATGCTTTAAACAACGCACTGGGAAGCAACATGCGAGAGCAGAACAGAAACACAATAATCCATTTGATCTTTTCAAGTAGGAAAATACAAGCAAAATTTAAAAAAAAAAACCTAATCATTTGAGACTGGGACTAAACTGCATGTGAGCCTAGAAATGGTTTGGAAATATTGCGGGACTGAGGTGTATGGGCATCACTGTTTTAAGTAGTCATACGTTTCTTTTGATAATTTGATATCTGTTATTTCAATTAAAAATGCCTCAGTTATAGGACGTGTCTGAAACCTTGCTCCACACCAAATGGAGCTGTGGTTTTACTCACTTCTGAGTTTACTCTGAACATAGTTTTGCTTGTTCCTCTGCTTTTGTTTACAGTATCTCTTCAAGAAGCCATCATATAATTTGTGCCTAACTTTGTATTCTTACAGTGGTAAGTGTAGTCTAGTTACCACCTGACAACAGTGATTAGAAGTTAGATGTGCTGTTCGACTTTGTGACTCCCCCTTCGTTCTCCTATAACCATCTTTATATAACCTTTAGATGTATTCTTCTCTTTCAACCAATGGGGAAATAGCACAACCCCCCTTGTCTATATATTATATATATAGCACGTAAATTCTTCAAAGCCGTATTCTCTCCGAAATGTACATAGGGTGGGGGTTTCTTTTTTTTTTTTTTTTTTTTTTTTTTTTTTTTTTCATTTAAAACATTTTCACTAAATAAAAAGCCAAAAAACCAAGCAACAACCCACTGCGGTCATCCACACGGATGCGACGTTAGATATACAAAATGCGAGGGTTGGGGAGAGAGGACAATTTAGTAGACGCCCGTTGTAACATTACATAGCAATAGGACATTCTAAATCATTGCATTTTTAGAAATCAGATATAAGTGGTAATAGGAATGTTAGACTTAAATAGATTTTTTTACCTATTGGGCAGAGTAAAAATAGAGCTTTTTAAGAGTACATTTATTTACCTGAATAGAAAGTTAGCCCAATTTATTGTAAATGCACTAGAATGAGGGAGAAAAATATATCTTCGATAATTGGCAAAACTGTAACCTTTACTATCTTGTTATATCCTATACATACATATATGATATTTTTTAACCGTGATCAGTGTTCACGTAGCGTGTACTAGTGATGTTTTATGTCCCTATAGATATCTTAGCAGTGTAGAGACGGTGAGCCTAGAGTAGTTTAGCCTGTTTTTTCCTTCCCCCCACACACTACTGTGGTAGCCGGTAAACGTTCTTTCCTTTCAGGGGACTGTTTCTATCCCGTTCTTTTGTCTGTCTGTCTTCATATTACAGGGTCTCAGGTAAATCCTCAGTTAATGTGTGTCTGTAGATCAGTAGACGTGTTGTTTCATCCCGCTGAAGAAAGCAAAGCGAAACCCAAACCTTAATGTAACACCTCCGCAAACCGTTCACTCATTTTCTCTCTGTGTGTGAGTATATATATATGTATATTAAATATATCAGTCATTTTGCTGAACTTCCTCTTTCACGGGGCAATTAGTGTTGCCAGTTCTAGGCGCTGCTGGAGACCTTTAATCCTCCTCACGCAGGACGAGCGGAGGCGCCGTCAGGGGTTGTCACTGCGCCAAGCGAGGGCAGATTTTGCCATATTTTGTGCTGGCCCCCAAATCTCGACTGCGGGGGCCCCGTCGGTCCCCGTCTCGCACGGCAGCCAGCCGGGACCCTTCTGTGAGCTTCTCTGCCTTAAAGCTGTGCCCCCTGGTTCCAGCTTTGCCAGCTATTTTAATAAGGGGCTTGCTGTTCTCACTTCTGGCTTTTACGTTTCCTGGCAGAAGCAGGTTGCAGAAGCCACGCTCTGTTTGACGTAACGAAGGTCCGTAAAGATGAGCTGGAAATTTGGCCTCCGTGTCTACCTGGGGCTGAGGGGCCTTCTCTGGGTGTAGAATGCAACCTAAGTCAGCACCGCTAGTGGGAATTACGGTTTTTTATCAGGATAAATAGCTTTAGGCCTCTCTTTACCAATATTACCTATTTACCTAGCATCCTGGGTTTATTTTTGGAGTCCAGGCTAGTTTCTTTTCACTGCTATTGGGATTAAAAAACGCCAAAATTCCATAGGTTTGCTCCTCTTTTAAGAAAAGAAAAAACACTCAAATTGCTTAACAGTTTTCTGAATCCTTTCACTTACTAACTTGTCTCAGGACATGCATTGGAACTCGAATTAACTAATCGCAATAAAATTACCTCTGTGTAAGGATGTCAGTGACTGTCTGCCTTCAGTATAAAAGAGATATCATTTGAAGGACTACTGCTAGGTTATGAGATTTTTTTCCCCTTTGGCTTGGATTACCAAACCAGAATGCATATGAAAAATTGAAATGCTTTTCATGATTTATGTAATTAATCTGCCTGCTTTTAATTTAGATGTTGTTCCTGTGCCTGCTAAGTCATTAGCACAGGATTAGGCTTGACTTTGAAACTCTGAAAACAGATGATAGTGATTTTGTTCTAGCTGATATTTGTCTTCAGCTTTGACCTCTGTTACTAGGCTTGCAAAAACATTTGGCGCGGGGGGGACAAATGAATACAAAAATCACAGAAGATGTGACATTTTCACTGTATGTTAAAAGCAGATTTTTTTTCGCATTATACGTTTTTTGAAGTATTTTGCTGGCAAATCTGAATGTTGAGATTAAATTAACCAGCAGTGTCGTCTTTAAATGAGAAGTAAACTTGAAGTTTGGCAATGCACTTCATTTACCATGTTCTAGGAAAAGTTTGCATGTACTTTGATAATTTTCTAAAAATAAATTTAGTAACTAATTAAATACCAGTAAAGATCTTTAAAAAAAAAAAAAAAAAAGGAGGGGAAAAAGCCATATTAGTTAAAATGTGATGTACGTACTTGCAGATCTATCTATCTTGTGAGTAAAAAATGTTCAAATTTGGTGAAATTACTTATGTTGCATATTTTTTCTTTGAAATGAAATTGAATTTCTGGATGAGCTGGGGTGCATTATTGTATGCATTAAAGATTACGCTTAATGCAAATGCTTGCCATCTTCAAATTCTTTGGGTCTTCCTAGTGGTTTTAATATGCAATTTTCAAAACCTGTGTTTCAGCTAGACATGGCAGCACTTTGTTTCCAAAAGAAGGGTTTAACAAAATGACCTTTAATTGAAAAAGACTCGGATTGTCTTTATGTGGTGTTTCAATTGGGTCAAAGTAGTCTTTTGATTAGGTTCTGCTCCACTGACCGCGTTAGATGTGCCTCAGCACTGAAGATCATTGCTTCTGATACACTGTGTGGCTCTTACCATGAAATTCCAACACCTGATTTATTTTAAATACCTTAGGCCTTTTTGAATATACGTACAGTTGTATGGATTATATGATTTCTTGTTGCCTGTGTTAATGCAATTGCTTTTTTTACGGCAGACATTAGTTTCCCATTGGTTTCTTATGCTGCAGCTCCACTCTTTCTTGCGATCCAAGACAGACTTGTAGGGATTGTGGATTACGGGCTGCAGAACTTCGGGAAGTGGCATCCCAGCGAGAGTCTCCGTTTTGCTATTAACACTGCAAGAGACACTTGTTTCTTAGTTTGCAGTTAAATGGTGTGCACAGGAAAAAGTAAATGTAAAATGGTCAGAGCTTGATATTCCCAAGGGACTCAGGTTGATGACTTGGGGGAGTGGGTGGTGGTGGTGTGTGTGGTTACGGGTATTTGGGGTTTCTGCCTTTGTCACCCTCAGGCAGCCTATCGCCAAAGAGAGAAGGTTTTCCTGATGGGTTTAACTTAATGTGAGAACTGGGCTGGACCTTATTGCTTGCAATATTATTATTTGCCCATAATGTTTAAATGCATCTTCAGGTAACCATTTGCCTTATAGCTATCTTCCATTGTTAGGAAAACTATTGATCGACTAAAATCTGTTGTTATCTGTCATTTATATTAGGTAGTATTACCTTGTAAGGTAGATGCTTAGCTGGTATAAATTGCTACAGCTTTCTTTGGAGCTGTGACAATTTACACCGGCTGAGAATTTGCGCCCTGTGTCCTATGGCACTTTATTATGGACCCATCGCTGATGGGTTAAATCTTAATTACTTGCGTAATGTCATATATAAATATATATATATATTTACAGGCATTCTATGGGGTACTGCTGCCTATGGATAAAGATTTGTACCCTAACCAGGTCATTATAATTTTTTCATTAGCTATACCTGGAGAAGATATATTATGTTACAAAGGATGCGTCATATATATCTCATGTAGTGCATATTATAATGCTGTATGTTATTAATTTAAGAAATCATTATTCTTGAGGCCCTACCTCAAATTTTGTATTTATGTGTACAAATGCAATTTATTGTATTATATATTTGCCTATTATATTTGGATGTGATAAATTCAAATTATTCGATAATGTATGGGCTCTAAAGACTCTAAATAAATGTCCAGTGTTTAAAACAGAAAAGACGTCAGCATTTTTCTGGTGAATGAACTGTCTCTTTTTCCACTGCCTCCTTCCCCACCCCATACGCACTGCAAACATCATTCTTACTTAACACACAGCCTTAAGGTATCTGCAGAATTGATCCGTTTGATTGTTAGAAACCTTGAGCAGCAACTGGAAACAGCCCTCTTGGGAAATGGAGATATTGCACAGCTGCAGAAACAAGTATCAATTAAATGTTTGGATTCTTAACTCTTTGAGTGCTCTGCAGCTTGTGGAATAATTGATTGCTTATCCGAGAACCAACTGGGTTTGCTTAAATCCTTCTTTATCCTATCAATTCAAACATCCCACAGGTTGTTGAACTGTTAATATCTGCTGGAGATGCAAATGGGAGGTGTAAGGGAAGGAAAGCGTAAGGAACGTCGTTCCTGATGTTGTTGTACCTTTGGTTTAATGTTGAATTCCTGCAGTGGGGTGAGGGCAATGTGCCATGACACCGGTGTGGTAAACAGGTTCTTCCCTTCCCAGCAGCCCGCTGGGGAAATGGTACTGATCCAACTGGTTTCACTGCTGGCAGACGGGAGATTTTGACAAGCTTCCCCCAAATACAGTAGCTGAAGTACAACGCCCCGTCCTGACGTGGCATCAAATGTGGCAGCACATGAGAGACACTAGCCTGATGCCAAGAGCATGACAGCCAGTCTAGGCAAGGGCCTAATCCTGAAGACAGCTCAATAGCTGCGTGGTGGGACCGTTTCTGCGCCTCGGGTTGTTGTTTCCCCCCAAAAAGCAGTGCTTTGTTCTGCCCGTGAACTTGCAGTCCTCTGAGATGTGTACGTGCAGACGAAGGAGACGGCAGGACCTAATGATGGAAGACTACGGTAATTCTTTGCAGTTTTCATCCTGGAGAAGTCTTGAAGTTACCAGCGAGCTTCCTAAGAGTCCTCAGAGGCAGGTCGGTGCCATTAGTCCCCTTTTCAGGAGGAAAAACTGAGGCACGTGGAATTTGTCAAATCTCCAGTCAACCGATGTGAGTCAATGATACCCCACGCTGATTTGGGGAGTAAGAGAGAGTCCTGTGCTGTCACCGTTAGGCACTACTGCTTTCAATCTTTAAACTCATGGGAACACATAAAAATCCATGTCCTTAGTTGCTGGGATTCACCCAGGCCATGCTTTAAACGAAAGTACAGTACTTAAAGGACTGGACGATAGGCGCATATATTGCAGTGCTAGCAGATGCATTTAGTTTGAAATAATTTTACTCCTTCCGGTACTGAAATTCCTATGGCCAGGGTGGAGACCGAAGGGCACGTCTTATATCAACCTAACAGATTAATCCGTTGCAAAGTTTAATTTAGACTTTGTGGTCTTCATACATTAGCTTACAATGTGTTTGGATATTAAAAAAAGAAAAAAAAAAAGTGGTAAGTATTGCTCCACGACTGAGTACGGGAGCAGACAAATTATTTATCTTTGTAAGGCCTCACTCTGGTACATTTGTAAGATATTTATGTAGCTATAAACCTTACTGTGGTTACTTTCAGCCTTTTGGACTGATTATCTAGCCCTTTACAACTACTTATGCGTTGATAGGACAGGTATGGCACGCAATATTCCTCCTCCCTCCCTTTACATCTACTCCTTTTCTTAGTATTTAGGTATAAATGCTGCTGTTAATTCTTGCCCTCTGCTGGCTGCAAAGTAAAGTAAACTTTGCCCATCTGGATCGCAAGTCTCCCTTCGGAACCAGGCTTTCCAGGGATGCGAGCTGTATTTGTGAATCAAGGAGATTTTCTCTCCCATGACCTATGAGATGGTTTTTTTTGTTGTTTTGTTTTTGGGGTTTTTTTGGTTTGTTGTTGTCGTCGTTGTTTTGTTTTCCTTTTTTTACAGGTGGAAGCACTGTTGTTTCCGAGCATTTACAGTTCAGCTGACAACCGAGTCCCCACGTTCAGCTCTGCTTAAAGTAATACTTAGCACTTTAAATTGCCTTTTATCGAAGGCTCGCAAACAACCTTACAACTGCTCTGGGACACACGGGGCCTAGTCAAAAATGCTTCATCGAACTACAAAATGCCGCAAGCTTTGTGGCTGACGGGACTAACAGTTTAACACCACATAGTTAGCGACATCACAATAATTTAGGTCAAAAATCAAGAAGCATTCAATGTCCAACTGAGAGTGCAAGAAGGATTTTTTCACGGGAATGTTATCTGAGCTGAAATCCAGCTAGCTTGCCAGGACTAACGACTTACTCTGGCAAAAGTGCCATCAGATTTTATTTTATTAATTGCTAAGAATGTTCAGGAGCACAGTTTTAATCCTTATCTGAATGTCATGCCCTTCAGCCCTTTATACTTCAAACTTCAGAATATCAGATTTTTTGACGATAAAGGAAGATGATCTGTTGCCATTAGAGGAGGTGTAAGAATAGCCTTGGCTGGGAGAATGTGATTTTTTTGTTTGTTGCCCATTTGCCCTATCTTTTTCCAATATGAACAGTTGAAAATACTTGTAAGATTACGAACCCTCTCCCAATGTGTGATCATTTGGGCACTGAGCTGGACTATAGGAAGACCCGCATCTGTGGGATTGGCTCTGTTCGGAGCGCGTCCTAGCACTTGTCACTTGGGATACTTTTTGAGGTACCCCTGAGCTCTTGGGATGTTTCTGATCAACAGAAGAACAAGTCAGGAAGGATGAGGACATTCTGTATCCGTGAGATTGTTCAAGATGTGTTTGAAGCTGTGCTTTAATGCTGGTAACTCAGTGCAAATTTTTTACTTACCCACAGTAATTTTTTAAAATGGCATTTAATCTAGATTTAGGTTAAGCTAATAACAGGTCTCTTTAAGAATCCATATACGACCAGTTTGAGCTTCACGTCTGCTAAAGACTCTGCGCCAAGTGGAAAGTGGAAAATTTGAGCTGAATTAGATTCAGTTTCGTGTGTAGACAGACCTTGGTTTTGCCACCAGATAAGCACAAACATAGCTAAGCTGACAGGAATCGGGTGTATAGACCTATTTCACCGAAAGAAATCTCTTCTTAAATCAGAGAGTAAATACTATGCAGAAAAATTGGTTTATCAGGATGGCGATAGAAGGGTGTCTCTTCATCTGCTGATGTGCCATTGCCTCTTTCTTGTTGCTATGATTATCTACCTGTGTACACACACACGCGCTTGTGTACCACGTATATACCTCTCCCCGTACCCCACGGGTAAGAGTCGTGCTCATACCCTGGCACCCAAAATGAAAGGAAGAAGCTACAAAGTTCTCTTTGGGTAAAAGCTGTTTTGATACACTGGAGATAAATTACTGAGATGCTCTTGGAATGACCACCCCAGAGATTTCCTGGAGTGCATTACCTTGCTTGTAGCCAGGAACAGCTGTTTTCGGAGCTCTTACTAATGAAGTAATTAGGCAACCAAGTCATACTCTTTGCTCTTGCTAATGTAAAGGTGTGGGAATGCAACTGCCCCCTAAAACGGGCGTGATTTTTTTTTTTTTTTGGTGTTGTCCTAACTTTATGCGAAGGTGCAGCTTATTATTTGACTTTTAAAATGGCCGGAATTTGCGTGGCGTGGAACCAAACCCCATCGTGGTGAGGGGAGGCAGCAGAGAGGAGCATCCTGCCTTTACAGCCGAAATGGCTTGATTTGAACCGTAGCAAAGCTGGAGCAGCTGGAAATCTCACTCTGCTCTTAGTGGGATGGGAACTTCAGCTGGGGCCGGTAATCTCTACTCCAAATTTAAAGCAGGTGTTCCGGGGGGGAGAGTCCTTGCATCTCCTCCATGTGGGTGTTGGGCTGTTTCTTTCCAGGGATTGAGTCAAATTAAAGGCTGGAGGGAAGTGCTGGGCTGTTTCTTTCCGGGGATTGAGTCAAATTAAAGGCTGGAGGGAAGTGCTGGGCTGTTTCTTTCCAGGGATTGAGTCAAATTAAAGGCTGGAGGGAAGAAACATTTGAAGCTGGGTTTTTAAAACAGCCAGGAGAGCAGATTCTCAGCTGACTCACGAAATACTTCACCTCCCTTTTACACCTTGGAGGCACGAAAGAGCGAGCAGTTCAGTGACTTGGAGCAAGGACGTGCAAGAAGCCGGAGGCAGGGTACAGATTTCCCTATTACACCTCAGGACTTCTTTTCTGTTTATTCATACCCGCCA
>VZSF01004568.1:1271198-1281988 GCA_013398295.1 Chionis minor
TTCCTCCGGAGCGCCGCGGCCCCGGTACCGCTTTCCCGTTCCCCGGGGATGCTTTGTTCTCCTTCCCCTTGGCCCGGGGGCCGCGCTTGGAGCTCACCGGGGGGACGTTTCTCGGTAGCGCTTGTAGCTCTTCTGGAGGGAATTACCCGGCACGGTTATCAATAGTGCAGAGAAACACGTCTCTTAAAATGATAATCATTCTTCTGGTAATTATTACCTGATCAAGCCCCGCAGACCTTCGAGAGGCGTGACCTAAAAATAGTTGGAAGCAAATACCACCCCGTTCCTTTTTGGTAGTAGGGGTGGCAGCGCCGGTAGCGCAGGTGGGCGCGCGAAATGGTCAGTAGGACCCCGAAACTCCGCTCCTCGGAATTGCGAAGCCGCTCGGAAAGTTCTTTGTGTGCAGCAATTGCCGCTGAAGGAGCTGCCAGGGGGAAGAGCAAAAACGCCTCTGCGCAGAGCGTGCTCTTTCCCCTTTGAACGGTTGCACATGGGAACGTGGAAGTGAGTTGGGTGTGTTAGAGTGTGCTTGTACTTGGAAGTTTTTCCCATCCCCGAATCGCACGTCACACGTGGTGAGGAATTTATGGATGCGCTGCACACGTCGCACGGCTGGACATGAGCTAGATGGAGCGTGGCGCGATTCCTGGTGCTCGGGTGGAGGTGATAAACGAGCAAGCGGAGAGTCTGAGCTGTCGGAGCTGTAAGGCAGAAGGAATTTATTTTAGGGATTTCCTAGTGACATCATTCATAATTATATGGCTTAATCCTCTAATCTACTGTAGCGCCTTCGGTTCACGTTGGGCCGAATCCACCAAGTCCTGAGATGATTTCTATTCCCGCCCACCTGACTGAATCACTTGGAGTTTTGCTTGTGTAAACCCCCTGATTTAAGGGGAATGGCCCAATTGCTTTACGCAGGAATTGAAAGCGGCATCAGCCAGGATCGGGCCCAAGCATTGCACAGGTCTCCAGTGACAGCAGGCAGGTGGACGGTTAATGTCTCCTTCAGGAGGAAAGGGGTATTTCCAGCTTCTTGTTCCACTGAAGAGAGGCAGCATAAAATACTAGATGCAAATGTGTTTGATACGCCTGTGGTATTTTTCTGATAGACTGTGAGAGACCACAGGGGAAAAGGAGACTTGGTTATCATACTGAAGCTGCTGATTTGTTGTTTATTAATTATTAACCAGGCTTTTGAGTGCCTGCTGTAGTCTGAAGAGCCAGCACAGGAAAACGACGAGGTATTTAAAGCAGCGTAGGCTCTTGCTAAATAGTTGCTGTGACAGTAGAAATAGTCTCTGTTTTTGAAAGCATTTTAAAAGCTGGAAGGGGGCACACCGAAGTTGTCACACATGATCCTTCACTGGCATAAATCGAAGCCTGTGGAGCTACAGTGATCTGTACTTGTTGAGCCTCGGGTATTCAGGCTGGAATAAACAGCTTTAATAGAGCGGTGGAGCTGCTGTGATTTATGGGAGTGCCTATACTTGCTAGATGTGGTTTCTGTCCTCACCCTGTTGATGTCTGTGGCAGAGCTTTCACTGACTTTAATGGGGTCAAGATTTGTCTTCCTGGACATAGCTTGTCCTTTACGTCGAGCGAGTTTGAGTCCCTGCTCGACCTCCCTTCATATTAGTAGGTTTTTGCTGATCTGAATAGATGTAACCCCTTTTAAATGAGGAACAGCATACTCTGTTTTTGTCGGGGACGGCAGACGCGATCTTTCCTGATATATAAGTTCACACGATTTACAGTGTGCCACTTTTCTTCTCAATTAAAACCTTCCAAGAAATAATAACTCCCAGTTTTCTTCTAAAACAATCCTTGCTTTTATGGTGTGGTGAGTGGATTGTTTTTTTTGGTTTGGTTTGTGTCCCCCTCCCCCCCCAAAAAAAAAGCCTGTTCCCTGTATTTATATATATTTATATATTTATATACGTCTGGAGTTTGTAGGTTGCAGCCCTTGCACTGGAAGAGTTGCTGTAGGTTGGGAACCAATAGGTAGATAAGTTCTGTCCTGCTGCTTAGCTGGTCCACCAGTGCGCCCAGCGTCAGTTGTGGTCATTCGGTGCCCGAGTGTCTAGGGTAGGTAAAGTGCAAGACAGTAGTAAAAACCAGATGATGTTGCTGATGATCTCGGAAGTTTTTTACCTTTGGAGAAGTTTATCCAGGTTCTTATTGTCTCACTGTAATTTTCTACAGAAAGGTGCTTACACGCACATTCTTATGAAAGCACTGTGCACGTATTCACTTGGATATGCCGGCGCTCTTGGATCTTCAGTTCTGCCAGTGCTTCTAGATCTTAATTTTCCCTGTAGAGTAAGGTTGCTAGAGACCCCCTAAAGCTGTCTTTTTTTACTACTCTGCCCCTTGTGCAGCAGTATCTTCTGCGTTAGCACAACACCTTACTCCAACAAGTTTTAATTCTTGAGTAAAGGAACAGAGAAGAAAGTGCTGTGGTGCAGATGATTTATGAGTAGAATACTTAACGTCTTGTTCGTTCTGCACACCTCAGTAATTTCTTAGAGCCTTTCAAAGAATCAGACTAGAATATTTGCTGCTTAAGTGATCCAGAAGCGCGGTCCTGGAATAACAAATGAGCCAATTTAGACCCAATCGTGAAGTCCACTCAGTGGAAATCAATCTGGATGTGCTTTGCAGGTAACGTCCTTGCTCTACGGAAGTCGGTTGGCCTTTTACCATTGACTTCAGCTGTGTCAGGATTTCATTCTTGGAGCCCGTGCCCATTACTAATGATGTTAGTGAAAAATTTCATTAGGAAAGTGCTTTGGATCCCCCACGAGATAGTTGACCTGTGTCTCAGGCACAGATCTCGCGCCGCGCTTACTGTTGTGTTAAGAGAGACACTGTGGTCAGGCTGGTCTCTTCCCATCCCTAGAAAAAGGAGATAGATGTCTTTAATGAACTCGGTGTGCCTTAACAGCCAAGTTGCCCTGAACTTTTTAACACAGCAACTCCAGACTTGCTTGAGCGTGTGTCTTTTCTGTCAATCCCACCAGGTCCCTACTAGTTCAAGGAGTGCCCAGTCTTCTCCTGGACGTAAATGACTTCTAAATTTTAGGTTTAGGTTTGTGCTTCTCCAGCAGGTGCTCCTGCAGACCAGAAGGTGCTCCTGCTGGTGGAGGTGAATGAACGTGTGCTGTTCGTAGGTAGGGTTTGGCACGCTTCGCGGGCACCGGCTGTGCTGAAAGAGGGAGGCGCGCTTCCGAAGCGATATCAAACAGTTTTGTGTCGCCCAGGGCTCCTGGATGACAGGACGGCATCCTTTGCCCTGCTACCGTATCTCCTCCAGGGTCGTTTTGTCGAGTTGGGAAAATAGATGGCGTTTACACTGTGAGCTGTGGGGCCTGATCTGCGAGTCGCAGCTAGGTAGGAAGTGTGAGAGGAATTCTCAGTTCTCGCGTCTCCTTGGAAATCGTGTAGCCAATAGATGAATGCTGCAAATCTCTTTCATCTTTTTGCATAGGTGGTTATGCTTTTATTTATTTATTACTCTTTAGCCTTATGAAGATACTGGATTAATGTATCTCTTTTGGAATCTTTTAACTCGCGTGTATTAAAATCTGAGGAGAGGAAACAGTTTAATTGAAAGAACTGGAAAAGTATATCTTCTCTTTCCTGCAGCGGAGTTGCTGTCTTATAAGTAATTACTGTATACAGCGCGTGTGTATGAGTGTGAAGGTACTAGAAATGTCTGCACTAGATATTCTTCTGCTTTTTTTATTTTTTTATTACCAGATTTGAAATAAAAATTGATCTGTCTCTCTCGTTCTCTTTCCCTGTGCCTCCAACAGCTGTAGGATTTGGAATGGATCCTGACTTACAAATTGATATCATCACAGAACTGGACCTTGTGAATACAACCCTTGGGGTGACACAAGTGGCAGGACTACACAATGCCAGCAAAGCATTTTTATTCCAAGGTAAGACAAACATCCTCAATTCTCTTATATTACTTCTGCCCGCTCATAGGAGCTTTGGTGCCTAAGTGATTCCCTGCAATGGTGGTCTAAACTTAGCTGTCACTTCCTTTTATTTTTATTTTTTGGAAACAATCCTTGTTACTTTCTTGAAATACATACGGCATTATTTTTTTTTTTTTTTAGTGTGCTGTCAGGTAGTTGAGGTTCGAGATCTCTAGGGAAGTATTTTTGTGTAGGTTTTCAACATTCCCCAATATTTATTTCTAACTAACTACATCAAAGCGGTTCCAAGGCATGGACTGGTTGTGTTCTTGTGTACTTTCTCCCTGTGACTGTCCACAGTCAGAGACGCACACAGTGGAAGCTACCTAACTATGAGAAAGCATTTAGTGTGTTGACACTGATTAGTAACATGTAGCAAGTCTTTCATCAGCTCTGGAAAACTCTTGAAGCGAGAAAATTGACTAGTACTGCATTTAACTGTCCAAGCTGAGTACCAGGTACAGAATAAGTCACTTTGAGTTGTAGCTTTTTTCATTCAGTATTCGAAGATAATGCTTGTAAAGCATTTTTTAAATGGTGTTGGGGTTTTTGGCACTTTTAGTGAGTGAAATTCTGGATGAATTAACAGGTTTTACCATGGACTTAAGTCAGGTTCAGATTAAGAGCCAACATCCCGTGGGGTGGAAGCACTGAGTTGCTGCAATATCCTTATTAGGAGAGAAAGACATTTACGTCAACTGACATGAATGTGCACCTTAAAAGCACAGTGAGGAACGTTTGTGTTGTGACACATCCTATGTTTGTTTTTTGCTTACTGTGCTTTGCTCTGTGCCGAAGTCTGCATGTTAGTGTCTTTTATGTGTTCTCTGTAGCTGTTTTCAGAGGCAAACGACTACCATCTCATTTAGCTTTAGTTCTGGATCTGCAATGCTGATTGACTTTATCGTAAGTAATAAAAGCAGCAGGTCTGTAATCTTAGTTCTTAGTTCACCTGGCCAAGGCCAGTTTAGGAGTCAGAGCGAAGAGACTTTTGGAGACCACCTCAGGAAGGTTAGTCATATTTTCAGTCTATTATGATACAATGAGTATCATAATTTTCACTGATTCCCAGATTAACATCCAGAAGAAGGGTGTTAGTTTATTCATTTAAAGGTATCAATTGTTTTTCTTCTGATGCCCCTGGCTCTAAGTTTGTGTATTATGGACAAACAATATTAAAGAAGCATCAGTCCTCTAAGGATTGCAATGGACTGACTTCAGATATTTTAGTATTTCCAAACGCTTTTTCATGCAATGGACTGACTTCAAATATTTTAGTATTTCCAATCGCTTTTTCATACGCCTAATCACAACCACGTTGATGAACTGTCATGTCCAGTTTTCACTGGTGGTCGGAGCTGCAGGGAGGAAGACCGAGATGTGATTTTTAGGACACTGATTGAAACCATTGATACTGAAAGCAGCTTTAAAAGGCTAATGGTGAAGACGTTACGGATATTCAGTTCTGCTTGCAGGACCCCACCTGTAGTTTAAAAACTTAGGGGAGACCGGTGTAAAAAAAGGTAGAGCTTGTAAAATTCACATGAGCACATAAATTGGAAGATAGATGTTCATGGGAAGCAATGAACAAAAATTCACTGTACGAAGTGAATAAGTAATTCGGAGTCTGTAGTTAGGTAAATAAAGCTTTTTTTAATTACTGCAACAGAATTTCTTCTTGCTAACGCGCACAGGAATAGACCTGTGCTTGGGTATTGCCTCTAGTATAAAACTTTTTTGAACGTGGCTCAGGAGAAAAATTATTTGCTTCAGTTAAGCTCATCAGCCCTGGGAGAAGACTGAAGACCTTCAGTCTATTACTGCATCCTGAGAGAGGTCCGTGAGGGGTCTTTTGCTGCTGCTGTCAGACTGGATGGAAGTCCGAGGCCGCTCCGTTGGCTGCTTCCCTTCTTCTTCCTATCTGTTATTTGTTAAATGTCACCAGTACGTCGGCAACTGTATGAATTCCCTTTTACTGACAGAGGTGACTTACTTTCCAACCAGCTTGGCCGTGTGCCAGGTCCTTTGGCTGGAACCAGGAGATACTTAATTTTGATTTTTATCTTGCCGTACAATAAAACTGATATAGAATCAGAGCAATGTATAGGCAACTGCTGTATCTAAGTTAGAAGTAATGATTTTTCCCATAGAGATTCACAAAACAACTAGCCACCGTGACACCTCCGGGGGGGAGAAAGCACTGGAAGTCAGTGCTTAGTTTCAAAATCACCGTGTCCTCTTGGACCAGCTATTCCAGTCTCTGGGACGTGATCCTTCCAGCAGAGCTTTGCTTTGATTAGTTCGTAGCGTCTGTGAGTAGTTCATGCTTGCCGTGCCAGGCTGCTCCAGTTGCTGCCTCTGGGGCACTGGGCAGGGCAGGACCTCACCTGGCAGGCTGATGGCTGAACAGGGAGTCCTGCTAGAAGACCTCTTCACTCATGTGCTTTCACCGCCAAGGATTTCCTAATTTACGAAACAAGAAAGAAGTTTGTGAGTACGTTCTTTGGCGTGTGGTTTTCATAGGGACAGTTTTGCCCCCCGCCTTTGGCAGTGTCCCTACAGCAACGTAACAGGGCTCTGAGCTTACACAAAGGTTTCCCCGTGGATCGTTTTCTGTCTTGTAAGATGTATTTTCTAAAATGGCATTACTAGAGCTGTTCATACCAAGAGTGTTCCTTTGTCCCTGGACGTCTACATTTTTGAGGTAGAGAAATAGTAATTTTTCCCCAACCCAGACACTTACGTATACCACTGTAGTCAAAATACGGATTGTTTTCCTAAGCGAAATTCTTTTTCTTTGAATTAAGCTCTTCAAAACGGAAAGATTTGTAAGTTTTGGGCATTCTTTCAGTTGCATTTACAGGCAAAAAGAGGAAATTAAATAGGGGGATGATGGGAAGACACACGCACAAAAAAGAGAAACTATTATTTTTTAATTATGTTTTTGATCAGTGATGTTAGCTCTCTTAAGTGACATGCTGTTTCTTACAAAGTTTCTGGGGAGTGATGTCACGATTTGATTTATCCTAGAGAAAATGTAGGACTCTCTTCCCCGGAGAGTTAACAATTTCAGTCCAAGACAACCTCAGTGAAGCCAGTGGAGTATTCTGATTTTATAATAATATTGGTAGTAACAGCTGAAACTCAGATTTCCATGTGAAGCAAAGAAGAAACAAATTCAGCTCCACTGCAAATTATGTGACAGCGTGATAGAACCAAAGTGGCGATTGCGAGACGTGGGTTGCCTTTGGGCAAGCAAGTCTGATCCTAATTCAGAAAAGCATAGAAACCTATGATTAAGTGTATTCATTTTAGGGGTCCTGTTAGGCGTGGACTTTGATTATTAGAGTATTTCAGATAGATTTTTGATTGATCGGTTCCATTATTTGTGTGTTTCAGTTCCATTCTCTGTGAAGTGTGGGTGAGGGAATCCAAAAAGCACTGTAAGTGCTGACTGTGAATTCGATGAAATATAGATATCTACAACTTGTAAGTGCAATTCTGCAAACGGTCTAACTCTTAAGACCCTTAATGTTATGGTGTCTTAATTATTTATCTTTTATTTATTGATACAAACAAGAGTCTGTGCAAATGGGTTGTTCTAGCACAAAGGGACAAAGGAGAGAGGGAGTGGAGACTCTTGACTAGAGGACTCTTGGGGAACTGGGCACCCAGGATCCTGGTGTCACCTCCAACCAGGATTCCAAAGAATTCAAGGAAGCAGTTCTGGGAGTGGATGGGAAATCTACCTCAAAGAAACGTATTGAAAATATTAATCAATCACCTAACGCATTATATAACGTCTTACAACCATTGCGTGAAAGACATCTGTAAATAATGTCTTACAAACATAACAAAACGATACTGAAATTCCTAGAACAGGATTACAGTATAAATTTTACTTGATTAAGAAACGCTGAGCCGTGGCTCAATTAGTGGGGCTCAGTCCGGTTCTATATTTCAGATAGCAGGGAAGCGGGTCTTGTTTTGACCCTGTAGGTGCAAAGCTCAGCAGGATCTTGAGTTCAGCGGCAGAGAAAGGCTCTCATTATAAATAAGACAAGATGAGGTGCTTAACTGGTCGTCCTGTATTTAGGTAGACTGAGACCATTTTTTAGCCTAGCTGTTACATTATGCGACTACCTTAACCAGTCTGACTTTTGTGCTGTGCTCCGTTCTTCTCGGGGAAGTAAAATTTTATTCCTTTTACAATCTGTCAGCTAGGCCCGTTTCTTTTTAATTCTTCTCTCAATGTCTTTTGAACTAACAGAGGCTTAAAGCCTTTACTTTTTAAGCAATTGCCCCAAGAAGTTTGTTAAGGCTTTGCTGGTTCTTTTCCTAGCAATCTGGCAGTATTTTTAACTTGGTCTTTTAAATTAGGAATGGTGGTTTTACTCTGTATACTGTGCATATAGTAACTTAGTATAGTAACTCAGTAACTTAGACCACTGAGTACTGTTAAAAGACCACTGGATTTATGAGAAACACCTGGCCTGCAGCTCTTGCAGCACAGAGTTCAGTCACGCTCCTTCTTCCCACTTTGTACCGGTGACTGCTGAGTTCTCTTCTGTGCAGTCGTGGCTCCAGCAGGAAAGGTGAAAGGATAACAAGTATCTTAAATCACAGAGAAAGGCAATAATTTTGTGAGAAAAGAGTGAATCTTGTTGAGTTCCTGAAACAAAAGGGCCATCCTGCTTCAGGCCCAGAGAAGACAGCAAAGCTCCGGTCGAGGTGACTCGCACCAGACTCGCTTGAGCTTCCAGATGTGGTACATCCCTCTCTGTTGGCGTTTCTTCTCGGTGTGTTATGGATCCTGTTTGTTTTTTTGTTTTAAATTTTTTTTAAGACACTTTCCTCCTTGACTTGCTAATTCCTCATGTAGAGAGTAGAGGCGTTTCCAGATTCTGCTCTAGGGGTCCAGGTCCTAAAAGTCAGCTTTTGTGGTTGCAAAGTCTAAGGGGTTTGATATTGCTGTCAAGAGTGGGCACATACCCTTTGCATCAGGAACGTTAGCTGCGCTTCTGCTAGCCCAGCCTTCAGGATACGCTGGTTATGCCCTGGCTATGTGTGGGGGCCAGTAGCTCAGCACTCCGGTGCGCTCCGTAAATTCCAAGGCTGGGTGAGTAGGCTGCTGCCTTCGTTCATCAGCGTGTGAACGTCTTCTCACCCAAATCTCAGTGGCCTGCGCGCTACGGCTGAGGTTTTAATCCACTTGAAGTGTTGAAGCTCAGTTATGCCAGCGTAATGAGCAAGGTGTGTGAGCTGCAGAGCTCAGGGAAGAGCCAGGGACTGAATGAGAGGAGGCAGATAACGGCTCAAGAAGGAAACTTGCAATTACTCTCCCTGGGGTGGACAGCAGGGAGGTCTGCAGTGAGGAGGAGAGATAAACTTTAATTTTAGAGTTCAGGGTGTCGGTCCCTCTTTACTTGAGATAATGCCGTGAGAGTCATTGCTTTCTGTGTGATCTCGGCTTGTATGTTTATAGCAAATAGGAAGTATAAGCATTATCGTTTTCACAGAGCAGAAACCTTGCAGAAGCAGAAAAATTAGGAAGGCACAACATGGGAGGCTCGAAATCTTTGTGCTGCCTTCAGCTGTGGTAAAAGAGAGTGGCTGTAGCACCTTTTCCGTGCCTGGTGGTGGTACCTGAAATGCCCCGTCTCGCCGGGAGGTTTTGGGGTGTCCGTGGTGCAGAGCTCCTGGGCACATCTCCCCGGGCTGTCAGCATCCCTCCCCTCCATGTGCTGTCGGGAAGAAAAGGAATTTCTTCTTCTGTTTATTTATTTATTTTTACCAGACGTTGCCCACCGCCCCGCTGGGCTCTCAGCCGAGTGCCTGCGCAGCCCCTGGCTGGCTGCTGCCCTCCAGCCGGGTCAGTTTTTTGTCCTTTGAAAACGGGTTTTCCCTGAGGGGCCGGGCGATGGTGTCGTGGTTTGGGTGGGATCAGCCCAATCCGGCGGAATGACGGATGTGTCCTCACTCCTGCTCCGGTCTGAAGGGAGGCAGGGCAGGGGGGAAGACTTCGGAGTTTAGAAGGAACTAAACTACTTTAATGAAATATTGGTAATAAAATAATAAAAAGAAAATAATGAAATATACACAAAACTGTATCAAGCTCCCAGGATGATGCTCATGTCACCGGCAGGCACTGGGGAAGTCCCAGACTGGACTCAGTGATGGATGGGAATTGGATTCCGGATCTGGATTCCGAATAGGAATCAAAGGCAGACAAACAGACAGAGTCCTCCTCAGGTGCTGGCTGTTGAAGAGAACATCTGACCCTTTGATACCTGAGCTTTTATACGGAGCACGATGCAGACGGGACGGAACACCCTGTTGGTCAGTTTTGGGTCACCTGTCCTGTCCGCTCCTCCCCACAGGTGGGACCCCTCTACGCTTTTCTGCTTCCCACCCTCCCACGGGGCAAATACCAAAGTTGGCTGCCCTTGGGTGTTACAGCGACGAGGATAAAAAAGAGCCTCTCTGCATCCCACCCCTTGACATCCACCATAAACATTGGGCTTATCACGCCGCCAGCGAACAGTTTCTGTGCAACATGCTGGTAATTCCAGTAGTTAGAAGAAGCCTAGCTAAAAAGTAAAGTTCCTGAACAAAATTGGTCCCGTTTTACCTCAAACCAGGACCTGTGGTTGGAACCAGCTGGAACCGGCTGTGTCCGGCCAGGGGCAGCCCCCACCTCACCTCACCGAGGCGCCCGGCCCCTTGCCAGGCAGTGCAGGTACATCTTCATGGAAACGTTGCAAGCTCCTCAAACTTGTGATTTTTTTTTTTTTTTTTTTT
>VZSF01004568.1:1282006-1386752 GCA_013398295.1 Chionis minor
TTTTTTTTTTTTTTTAATTTTTAAAAAGAGTAGAGTGAGGGGTTTTTGTTTTTCCTCCTGTTGTGCAGGTCTGTGCCGGTTTCCGCGGGGGTGGGATGCGTTTTGGGTTTTAGGCCTGTGGGGTTCCTGGGACCTCGGGAGGGAAAAGCAGCTGTCGTCAAATAAAAAGCCTTTGTACGTGGAAGCAAAAGTAGCACCTACATCTGTGGTGTGGGTCAGCCTCTCGCCCTGATCATGCGGTAATATTTTTAGCGTTGCTGCTTCCTTGGTACTGAGTTTTGGCCATTTCCCTTCTCTTTGCATTGAGATCTCCATTCTGAGATCCTCCTCTCACCAGGGGACACCAGAATTGGTGGTTTACTTGAAGCCGATCCACTTTCTGGGTCTGTTGGCTCTGAAGGCAGCGAGTGGCACCTCTACTTGCCCGTGGTGGTGGCACTTGACCTGTGGCTGCATGGCCATGGTGGGGACAGAGCCAGCATGTGTCTTCCCTCATGGTGGAGGTTTGTGGGGTGGTGAGAAATGGGGACTGTCCACTCCCTTGAAGACAGCGGGATCCTCACCCATCCTCTGCGCTCGTCCCTTGGGATGTCCCCCTGCTTTTACGAGCTCCCGCCTGGCCCTTAGGAGCCGCGGCAGCTGCCCACCATCCTTGAGAGTTGCTATAGAATTCCCTCAGTGCTTTCAGCCCTTTGTCAGAGCTGCTCTGTAAAGTGCTGCTAAAATAAAAGTTAAAATAAGATACCAACAACTGGGCTGGCTGCACTCAAGAAGATGGAGGAAAGTGTGACTACTCTGGTGGGGATGGTTTCTGGGCTTGTGTCCATCAGCAGGACGGAGAAAAAGGTCTTCATCTCTTTTTGGGATCTCGGGTGCTTTTCCTGCTTTCCCCCTTTCCTTCCCAGACCTCTGTGGAAGCTGGAAAGGAGAGGGAAATAAAGTTGGAAATTTAGGGGCAAGGGCTGGGTATGTGAAGTGCCAATGATGCAGTTCGGATGATCGGGCTCGCCAGGGAGCGACAGAGGCTGGTGCTGGGTGATGAGAAGCAGACAGATGAGATTAACCCTGATGGGCAGGGTGAGGGAAGGGAGATTGGAAAGCAGAGAAGAGAAACAGCTGTGGTGAGGAGCCGGAGGCCAAGAAGGAAGCGGGTGGTGGCCGAGCAGAGCAACTGTGACAAGGACTGCAACTTGGAAGGGAGCGAGGTGCAGGGATGAAGAGCGTGGTAAGGAGGGCCGTGGACAGCAGTTGGGAGAAGCAGGCTGGAGAGAGAGAGGCAAGGGGCTGGATGGGAAACCTGAGGACTAGGTGGGTAGGACTGGGTAAAGGTTTGCTTACGGTAGAGGCAGCATAATAGGGGAAAGCACTGAAAGTTCAGATTTGGTGGTGCTGTGAAGTATCAGTGATGCCTGCTCATTTTTAACAAATGTTTTCAGAGGATACAACTTGGATAATGTGGGGGTTTTTTGTATTATTTGGAACCTTAATTTTGCTGTGCTTTGGTTGTTCACCTGTAAAGTTGAGGTACTAATGCCCTTTCTTCGAACAACTGTGGTGTGAAAAGAATTAATATTTGTAGAGGTCTCGGATAGTGTGCTGGAATAATTAACTTGGTCGTGGTCTGTTCTGTCTTCAGAGAAGGATCTGAATATGGTAGATTCAAGGTGAGCCTTGAACAATAAAAATAAAGCAAAACTTCAGGTCCTTGTTTGTTTAATAAATATTTTTGCTCTTTGTTCTTTACTTTGTGCGCTGACTGAGACGGGGCCTTCTGGAAAGCAGTGTGTGTGATCCTGTAATTAAGAACAATTAGGAATAGTGTTGGAATGCGCATCCCTGGAGGGTTGAGCAAGGTTTGCCTGTGAGACTTTAACCCTAACATCTGTCTAATTTATAATTTATATTTGGGTTTTTTTAATATAGCTAATGTCTTAATGTGTTTTGCATACACAATGTGTTTCTTTTCCAATGAAATCATTAGGCTAAGTGGGTTTTTTTCCTTTGCAAAACTGACCATTTTCAGAACAGAGAAATGATCTGGAGTTGGAATACAATGAGTTAGGAAGGGATGAGTGAGATGAATCATCTTCAGTGGAAGAAATTAAAGATCACTTGAGACATAATTATTGAACAATGCTTTGAAGATACATAAACAACTGTTAACTTTGTCAGTTCCCAAAAGTAGTTTTTAAAATACTTGTATATACCCACACAGTGTTGGCTGTTTGCACACTTGTTTAATATTTGAATTACGTTAAACCCCTGTCTAGCAGTAAAATTTATCCAGCATATTGATATGAAGGTGTAACTTGTAAATCCTCGCAGTTTCTTGTTCCGTATTCTCATTTCAAACACCCCTTCCTTACCCCCCACCCAAGTAAGTGGAGACTGAAATAGAAACCCAGTCACATTAAATGACAGTGACCAATTTCTCCTTTTTATTTTTTTTTTTCCATCCTGAATGTTGTCATGCTGCCTTCTGTTGCTTGACATTTTTTTGGGTTTCCCATCATGTCTGTAATGATTAGGAAAGAATTCTGAGCACACGTTGCCTCTGTCCTTGGCAGTTATTTTTGCTTTCCTGGGAGACAATAATTGTGCTACTTGTCTGTCTTCATTGCCACGGTGGTAAGTAGAGGAGGGGAGGAAGTGGGGGAAGCACTTCAGTATTTCTGTAGTATGCTAGAAGCCTCAAATGCTTCTGGCAACCTGTTGTCAAATTCCCGTAATGAAGATAAGCAGAAAGGAAACAAAAGGTCTCTGCTCTTCAGTGGGCCAAGAGGGGGATGCAGAAATTAGTTTCTGATACTGCTAGCAAGTGTTGCATGCTTCCACACCACGCGAGTATCTCAGTCCTTACAATGAAAGTAAATCAATTGAGATAAAAGTAAGAACAACAGTTTGAGTTTCTTGTATCTTAGTCGGAACGGGAATACAACAAAAATTGCCTTTCCTGCAAAGGATTTTGGCAAACTGATACTCCTAAGTCGTATCGTGCTTCGCATAATCAGGTTTTATTAAATTCTTGTTTAGTAAACGGGTGTTAAACTGGAGTAGGGATATAATTCTAGAACATCTTGGCAAGCAGGTCCGTGTGCTAGTTGGAGCCCTGGGACGTTGAGGTGAACCAGTGTCGGTACTTGAGTTGTGCTGCCTTGAGGCGATTCCCTGCCCGGCGCTGAGCATCCCTGGCTGGGGAATCCTGCCGGAGGTCAGGACAAGTCCCTGCACCTGAACTCCAGGCCCGGGGTGCTGGAGAGACGCTGGGGTAAAAGAGAGCAGAATTGGAGCATTACTTGGCATTGCTGAGTTAAAGCTGCTTGAAATGCAGAGGGAGGGAAAAGCAACGCGGAAGAACTGGGTTCTCGCTGTCGGCAGTGAAACACGGCAGCCCGTTATGGTTGGTTTTGACCCCATGAGAGATCTCTTAATTTTCTAAACAATTTTAGTAGAAAAGTGTTAATATGCATTTGATAAAAATATTTACACTCATCCTACTTGATTGAATTACTTCTAAACAGAGCGACATCTTTTGCCTAAAAAGAAGTAGCGTTGTTTGAAAATTACTATCACACACATTTAAACACATAAAATGATTTTTTTCTTTTTATTTTCTTTTTTTCTAAAAAGATTTTGTACCTTTAAAAAGTACACAAAGGCAGGTATAATCAGACCTAATGCAGGAGCCAGGCATGGGCCATTTCCTGTGGTGAAAAACCCTGCTGTCTTGAACTACCTATCAAGAATAAAAATTAGATGCTACTTGAGGCCTCAACCTACTTCTTCTATGCCAAATTCTAGATTAATCTTGCCACCTGCAGTGTGGGTGTATAAATGATACGAATGGGACATTTTTTCTCTTATTTTTCATTTTTGCCACATAAATGGCATGAAGCAATCATGTCATACTGTGCTGGTTTATGGCATTATACCATGTGATTGCCTTGCCTTTTGTGGCCTATTCAGTGATACAAAATGCAGAACATTAGACAAACAGAATGGACAAAAAAAATTATTTTTGGCACCTAATGTCCACTAAACCATTCATCTAAACCAGTAGTTATGTAGGTTGCATACCTGCTAAAAAGAGCAAATTTGGTTCTGTAATTCTGACACCGGGGATCTGTGAATCATGATTTTTGAGCAATAAATACTGTAGCTGAGCACTGGTGTTTTTGCTTCCTAAAAATCTCTCATTACAATGTCCCCCATCCTCCATACTTGTGTCACAACATTTTTTACACGGTTACAGCTGAGTTTCCCATTGGTTGTCTGTGCTATAAATAGGAAAATATAGTATAGGATCACTGCAGCTGCACGGATTGTTTTACTGAGTCTGTCCTCCCCTTGCACGTACGGGTGACTCCTCCCTCTGAAGCTGTGAGTTTTTCCATTTGGCATCTGTGGGAACAGGCACCTCCTACAGTGGACAAGTTTGTGTTGTAAAATTTAGTTCTGTGTTGTGTCCTCCCTTTTTTTTCTCTTCTTGTTTGGGTTTTTTTTTTTTTTGGTTTGGTTTGGTTTTTTTGTTTAATCTTTGATAAGCTGCAAGGTAGCAAAGATGCTCTGAGAGCCCAACGCGTATAAAACTGGATGTTGGAGGTTAAATACTGATTGCTTCTATGATGAAAGACCATCTACAGATGGCGTTCGGACCTGCCTCTGCTTCTCCCTCTCCACTTTGGCTCATTGTGTATAACAATGTTGAAATTTTGAAGTCTATTTTTGGGGATCGGGGAAAATAACAACGCCAAGATGTGTGGGAGGAGAGTGGGGTTTGTGTGTGTGCGTGCGTGTGTCGTGATTTTCCTTGTTCTGTGGAGGTCTTTATGGATGTTCATCATGCTGTTTGGAAAATGAAGCAGCACAGCCTTAAAAAATGATATTTGGAGAATAATGTGGTAAATGCTGATGATTTGGAAACCTCGTGCAGTGCACTTTATCTCAAACCTTCCTTTTAAGGGAATCTGCTGACAAGTTGTGGTAGGAGGACGCTGTGCAGTGTTAGGTACAGCGATCTTATTAGGGAAATGGTGGAAGTTGCTTAGGTTTACTTCCTTGTAATTAATTATGAAGCCAGAACAAAATTAAGTTTCTTTTCTATAATAGCATTGCCCGCACTTGGGCAAGTCATGGTCCTCTGTGTTAGCCTTTTGTTCTCTCATGCTGGCGGTGCTTTGAATGTTTTTTGATGTCTTGCGAGTCCCAGCTTTCAGATGGGATATTCTGCCTTTCTAGCTTTATGCCATCCTAATTGTTTCAAAATGTAGTCATTAAAAAAAAAAAGTAAACATTAGCGCTGGTGTTATTGCTAACGGCAAGAAATGTAAAAAAGGGGGGCACATGTGGCAGTTCTATTTAAATAAAAGCTTATTTTCAGAAACAAAGGCTTATGGAGCAAAAGGGACCGCTTAGTACCCCAAGCACGTTTGCTGTTACGGATGAACCCACAGCAATGGATGCTATCAAAGTTGTCATATTTTATTCATGAGTTGTGGTATGCTTGGGTGAAATAAGAAAAGCAATGCTCCAAATCATAATTATGGTGTAAAAAGATAAAGCGGTTATTATTGTGACATTTTTGAAAATTCTTAAATCTCTCCAATAATTCATCTAAAACTTGTGGAGAATGACTAAATATGTTAGCTGTATTTATGGTTCTTTGTTGGGGTGGGGTGTGGAGCACTTTACAATAAATTTATACATTTTGGGAGAATATATAAATGGGTGCTTATGTGTGTTCCAAGAAACACAGACAACTGGAATATTGAATATAAACATAAAGAGGCTGACAGCAGAAATTATACTTCAGTAGAGGAGGGCTTTGACAAATGTATTATGCCTCATGCTATTATCATGCAGTTAATAAATAAAACAGACACCCAGGATTTAATTTGCTTTAGCAATAACATGGAAGTGATTTTTCCGAGGGAAAGAAAACAGAAGGGAGAATTAGTTCGTGAAACACATTTGTTTAATACTTGTACAAATCATATATAGAGAATAAAGAAAAAACATAAGATTTTAGGAATAAATGAGCTAAATGCTTTAAAAGTACTAAACTGTTTAGACTGTCAAGTCATTGGGAGCTTTTGAACCAAGATGGCACTTCGGCGTATGCTTACTTTGAACTTTACAGATAATTTCATTGCCTTCAGTTGGATTATTCATGTGATAAAAGGCTTTACTGGACTGGAAATTAAAATCTTTTTGTCGGTGTAGCCAGGTCTGTTAGGTGCCATAGGTAACATCAGGCATTGTAACCTCTCTCTGCAAGTGAAGAAACTGAGTCAGAGGTTTCTGTTTTGCTGAAACTTTCCTGTAAATGAACTATTTAAAACTGGTATTTTTTTTTAAAGACATTTAAGATTTTACACATTTACAAGAATGCAGATTTTCATCAGGGAGGCAAGTTCTGATTTCTGTGGAAAATCTTTCTGTGTGAACTTCGTTGAAGTTAGACTGGGATTTTCAAGAGAGTCAAAATAATTTAGGCATTCAGCTTCTCTCCTGCTTCGGTGGGATCTGGTACTCAAAATTTATTTGCAAATCCAGGTTATGGGTTACTTGTGGACTGTACCTGTCACATTCATGTTCAATTTAGGAATCCTAAAGCACTTCAGAACTACTTGATATTACTGTTTAATACTGTTGCCATAAAGTATGAGCAGAGTTTATTTTACCTGTAAGAAGGAAGAGTGTTAAATGAGAAATCAGCATTATTGCATATTGCTTAAAAATACAAACGGCTCCATCTCTCTGTGTGCTCCGTTGAATAAGCTTAAACACACTGAGGGTTATAGTGGGAGGAAATAAGTCCAAACTACAATGAGCAGTTATTTGCAAAACTTGGCTTCTATATCTGATCTTTGGTTCTAGATGCTCCTCACCTTCTGGTACCATCTTTGCTTAAGTTTCTTTTGAACAAAGGCAGCTGAAGAACATGTTTTCTCACGTTTTGTATATGTTACAGTTTTTAAAAAAATCACTTCCAATTTTTTGGGTCTGTGACTTTGAGCATACCTGAAAATGTTTTGTGGAAGGGGAGGAAAAAAAAAAAAAGCTTAGCTTGTTTTTGCATGAAGCCAGAACAGGAACAGCATTTTTGGGCGGCTTGTTATTTTGTGTGATGTTAGCATTTGATATACTCTTAAAATAGATCCCTTAAGGGGACAGTACTCCTGCAAAACAGGCAGCATATTGGTAATGATTCTTATCAATTACTGCTTTTCCCCAACATTGCATATATTGCCACTGGCTCCGTTCAAACGTGATGGTGTTGCTAGTGTAGGCCATGCCCCTTCCGTTAAAATGTTGTTATTATTTTCCCAATTTGCAAATAGAAGTCTTTAACTTTGTAGTCGCAGTGATGTGATACCTTTTCTACTATAGATAAACAGTGGAAAAGATGTTATAATCTCAGTGACTCCTGAACTAATTAACTAACAATGCATGTAATTTGATTAACTCGTATGATTTAAGAACAGATGATGTGCTTTTAGTGGTAGCGTAACTTCTGGAGCTTTTCTATCAAGCATTTAATTTAAGGGATCGACCATTTGTGAATAGTCTTGATTTCAGCGCGAATTCCTTGAGGGAACAACAGGGCTTACTTGAGAAGACGAGCCTAAGCTCAGTAGCCACTGAAGATATTTGAAACAAGTTAAAGTGGTTGCCTTCAGTAACAGGGGATGTGTGGCCTCAGCAAGGCGACCACCGCTGTTCCTGGCAGGAGGCTTGGTGAAGAGCCATTTGGCTTACTCCAGTGGGCTGATTTTGCTCCATAATGGCCAAATGGTTTGAAGACGGTGTCAGTCGCTGGGCTATGCGTGCACCCAGGCCTGCTGCTCATCCTCCTGCTGCTGGAGACACGACACCAGCGCTTTACATGGTCATTCTGTCCATTTGGGTGGAAAAGACAAGGAAGGGCCCTGGAGATAGGAAACCCACGTGCAGCTGAAGAGGGTCAGTTTCTCATCTCAACGTAGGCTTTGCTACAGCTTTCTACCACCGTGCTTTCTCTGTTACTTAGGGCACCTTTTCCTGGCTGGGGCTTGAGAAACCTTGGTGGCTGCCTTCTGCCTTGGCATATAGTCATTTCCAAGGCTTGTGTGGTACGTGCTGCTCCGTCTCTTCCAGAGTACTCCATTTCCACGGTTCAGTTTGGCATGCTGATAAAGCAAACAAAGGACTTACGCTCTCCAACAACTACTTAATTAACACGAGTGTGGTCATTCTAGCAAGTGCTCAAGTCGGGCCAATTTTCAAGAAGTGAAGAGTCCGACGTTAAGCCACTAAATCAACTAAATTATTGGTTGGGGAGAAACTGATTTGATAAGTAGTCTCTGTTTGATTTCTTTAGCGACTCAAAAGTCTGCTGTCTCTGGTTTCTGGAGTTTTAGGGTTGGGTTTGCTATAGCTTCCTGAAAGGAACGAAATATATACATATATAATTTTAAATGCTAGATTAATTTTTTTTAGGCGAGACCTACTTGTAAATTAGTTTACAAGCATGTATATCAAAATGACAGCAATATATGAACGCTTATTGCTAGGGTAGTTTTGCGCCATGCAAAAGGAGAGTTTACGTTGAATTATACTATTTTTTCCCCCTTCTCTAACAGCACTGCTTTTGCTGTATAGTCATGGGAACTTACCTTTGTAACATTAGCTATTCACCCCGGTAATTGCTCCATCCTCTAATTTAATGAAAACCCATTAAACCGAAACAATAATTAAAATGAGACATCATCTCTGTAGGAGGTTTGCATATTAAAATCACCAAGCATTTCACTGCAGACGGATCTTATTCTTGAGAAACGGTGTTTGAAGCAACACGTAAAAAGTGATTTATAATGAATAATCGTAATTTAGGAAGTTGTGCTGTTGAACATGATTTCCTACTGTTTATTACCGACTCCGAATGGAGCTAGCAAGGGAAGAGCATTTACAATGTCTTTTCCTACCAGTGAGAATACCTAGAAGCAGAGATGAGAAAACATCGCGCCGCCTTTAGTCCTCCCTGGTAGCATCGTCTGAAAGAGAAGGGCGAGGTGTTTTCACCCCTCTCTCCAGGTGGCTGGCAGGTAGGAGAGGTGGTGATGGTCCCCACCGTGCCAGGGCAGGGGGTCTCAGAGAGCAGCGCGGTGCCTGCTCAGGACTTTAATGCAAACTTGAGTGTGTTATCTTTCCCCTGGTGGTACCTCACAGCTTGCTAAAACCTGTGCTTTAGCCTGGTTTGGAGGCAGTGTAGGCGGCTGGCGGGCATGGTGGGTAAATTTGGGTCTGCTCTTAGGAGATGTCTGGGCATGCTGCCTCTTGGCTGGTGGGTCTCCGTAGTGCGGTGTGGGCTGTCTCCAGCCTTAGTGCTGGTAGCCGAATCGAGCACCCTTCAAGGTGCTCTGGGAGAAATACATGGCTCTGTGCCTATTCCTGTGACAGAAGCATATTGCGAAGTCTTTTTCTGTTTGCATATAAGGAGAAATTTCTGTGAATTTTCTCCCCGCAGCTTGAAATACAAGTGTCGGTGCGATCTGGGCATAACTGCATCTTACCCTTGCTAGGCAGGGAGGGACAACTACCTGAAGCGTTTCCCTGCTTGGCAGTGAAATGACTTCTTCCTGGAGAAGATCCCAGTAGTTGGTGTAGGCATCCTTCTGTGAACTTTTTGATCTGTTTGGGACTTGTGTGCTTTTAGAGGAGCAGGAAGGAGTGGGCATCTGTCAGCAGTAGTGTTTCAGGTGGTTGGTTTTATTTTATTTTTTGAACCAGTTCTTCGAAAGATGATTTGTGGGACCAACGTGCGGAAAGGAATCTGTGCACTGGATCCCACTTGGACTCAGGGGCGTTGATGAACCACCTGCCTTCAGTGAGCAGAAGGGTTTTGTGACGCAGTTGTGTGTTTTCATCCTCAGCAACTTTTAAAAGCTGTCTACCCTGAGACTTGCTAGATTTGGATCCTCCTTCCACTCTTGGTTCTGTTTTTGGAAAGCTGATGACTTAAAATGGGGCACTGCGGTTGGTTTAATTTATTTATTTGCTAGAGATTTCAGTTTTATGGGTTTTTGCCCACAGTAAGGTAAATGCCAATATGCTGCAATATTTGATTCTTTAATTGCCGTAGCTGAAATCCAGATTCTCTGTTGTTGAAGGGTTAATTTCTACTGGCTTTTCCAGGGTGACTGTGCAAAGGTTCTCCTGAACACAAATAGCTTTAAAATGATTGAAGGTACCAATAAAGCAACGTGTTCTGCACTATGTTCCCTACCAGAGTAAGGAAGTAAAAGGCAAAGGTATTCAAGCAGGCTAGCGAATGATGAAATGTATGTGTTGATTTAGAAAAAGTTGGTTGAGTTAGAACTGAATGTTAGTATTTTTCCCTAATGGAAGCATCTATTAAAGAACAGTGATTTCCCAGAAGGATTGGGATTCAGCCTTTAGGAACCGCTGCACATTTTTCATTGCTTAAAATTCGAGCCCAGATGGTCATGTACTTCCCTTTGTACCATGGATTGTTGACACTGTCATCAAAGTAAGGTTGCCAAGAACTTTGCCTGCTTTCCTAGCACAACTCTCTTCTTTCTCTACCTCATTTTGTCTGCCTCTGTGTGATGATACTTTCCTCACACTCTTTCTAATGGAGTTGAAGCCGACTTCTCCCTTTCTCTTATTTGGGGCGCCTTGTGTTCTGGGCTACAAGTGGCAAAACCCTAAGGTTTTAATTTTTAGTTGCCAGTGATGCATAGAGCAGAGGATCCACACAAGAAGATGTAACTTGAGGACCTAAATTGGGTTTGTAAAAACGGATCCTAACCCTGAGTTATTACACTTTCTTAGTTCTGTGATCAGGGTGAGCGTGTACCAAAATACCCGTACATTTCATACGTACAAGGTAAAGCTTGCCCTGACATTGGCCCCAGAGCAGCATTGCCATTCATCTGGACTGGTCCTGTGATGAAATGAAAACAAAGCCATGCAAAAACAAAAATTTGGGACTTATTTTGAAGGTGCTGAAAGGGATTATGGTGAGTAATTGCAGTTGCGGGTAAGACATTGACCAAGGTGGCTGAGCATAGAATCATAGAATGTTAGGGGTTGGAAGGGACCTCTGGAGATCATCTAGTCCAACCCCCGTGCCAGAGTAGGTCCACCTACAGCAGTGTGCATAGGATGGCATCCAGGTGGCTTTGGAATGTCTCCAGAGTTGGAGACTCCACCAGCTCTCTGGGCAGCCTGTTCCAGCGCTCCGCCACGCATCTAAGAGCTTGCTGCAGCTAAGCAGGGTGCTGTGGTCTTCCTCTGCAGATCCTGGCCAGTTGTGCCACAGCCGCTGAGCCCCTGCCTAAGTGTAGCCCTGGGTGCAGGTTCCTCTCGTGGCTTGGTAGGGCTGTGCTGGTTGGGACCTGAACAGGCTCACGTGGGACAGAGCAGCCAGGAGAAGGCAAAGTGGTGTCCCGGGGGATGGGGGAGATGCTGAGGGGCAGGGAAATGTGGTATGGCAGAGGGTAAATGGGTTTGGCTGTCCTGGCAGACTGTACCATTGCTTTGTGTTTGGCACTTCTTCCTTGGACCTACGGCTTAAAAAAATAAAAATTAAAAAAAAAAATCAAAAAAAATAAAGCAACAAATATGCTGTCTTTCTGACATAGATGTGTATTCTGCTTCTCTGTTTTGCTGAAGGTAAGAAAGCTGCCTTTACTTGGTGCTCTGAGATGATTTGTATCCGTTGTACTTTTAAATAACTGTGTATGCTTGATTTTTCTGCTGGTTTTACTTTAGAAATTCGCTGCTATGTTTAAAAAACCCCCTCCAGACAGTCAGTATTTCAAATTAAGAAAATATAATCACATAGAAGGACATATGAAAGTCGTATCTATGTTTATTTATTTATTTTGCCGAGATTGCATTATCATTCAAGCATGAAGTGATGTTTCACTGAAGATTACTGTATAAACCTATATTGTTCTATATTATGTAGGAAATACAACATTTCATTACGACCAGACAGTTATTTTTATGGAGAGCATAAAAAGTATTTTCCCTTTCAGGCACCGGTGGTGAGGGGGTGTATGTATTCTCAATTTTTCTTTTTTTTTTGAAGTGTGAAAATCAACCTGGAAATAGAAAGCTCTTATTCTAAATGGATCGTACTCCCAGTTCATTTGTGTGGTACTTTCTGCAGAAATCGAGCACAACACAAGCAGATGACATCGCCAGCCATCACGCAGCACGAGGAGGGGCGCTGCCACAGGTTTACCATCTCTGTGACGCCAGGTCGCGTGTCCCCTGGACCCTTGCGAGCCTTGGTGGGCTCCGCAGCTTACGAGTCCAGTCGCAGGCTATCAGGTCACATTGGCCATCTCGCCGTGGAATTGCTGGGAAACTGCCCATGTTGTAGTTACTGAGGTTGAGGGATGAACAACAGCATTTCTGTAGCCATTTTTTGCACCTGCAAGTATGTTTTGCAGTTTTCTAGTGGTAGGTAGGGGTTGTTTCTAGGGCGCTGGTAATGAGGAGACCTACTCCGAATAAATAACACTATACTTAGAAGCGTGTTAATTTTTAAAAGCCTGGTTATATAACATCCTTTGTACGAATTATGCTCAAATAGCGTTGCAAAGCAGTACGTAAATACTGTTTGTTATGTAGTTATTTGAACCCAAGATTCTGGAATGTCAGAACTTTGCATCTTAATTGATTTTAATCAACAGAGAATGAATATAAGGTGGTGTTTGTGGTTTATGGTGTATTCTTGGCTATGAAGAGATAGTAGAGTGTAGCACAATATTTCAAGCTATGTTTCTAACTGAAGTAGTCAGTGCCTTGGTTATTCATTCATGCTTCTGACCAAGGACTCCTACATTTTTGCATAAAATTTGGTGGAGATATGCTGGGATGTGGCTTTATATCTGGGTACCCCTATGAGAAAATGATGGACTTTGCAAAGCTTAACTGAAATTTTACCATGTATGTTCCACTGACAGGACGGCCTGTGCTTTCATATGAAAGAATTTTGGAAAGCTTTGATAAGTCGTATTTATTTTTGGTGATTGTGATGCCCTTAAGAAAAAAAAAAAAAGGGATGGTAAGGTTCTTAACCTTCAGAACAAGGATAATTATCCTCAACTGTCAGCTCTTGTACATTTTATCTCTGAGTCTTGCTTGTGCCTTGGAACTTAGTACCAGTGGATTGTCTCTCTGGGTAGATAGCAAACTGGATATTGGAGAACTTACTGGTGTATGGGACGTATAGTTTTGTGTCTCCTGCATCAGCTTTTTTTAGAGAAACTGGATAGTGTTTATGACCAGTGATAACACCTGCTAGGTGAAGATAATGATACAGATAATGAATTCTTGTAGATAAAGACAAAGTCTGGTCTTCTGTGCCAGATTGTTTCTTCCTCTGTTCTCCTTTCTGATGGCAGTGGCAATGATTTGTGTTCTTTGAAACTTTATCCTCTGCTCTTTGTTGCTGTAAAGTGGGCGTTATATTTATTTATCAGGTGAATCTGAGCGTCTGGCAAAGACTTTTTAAATGATGACCAGTGATTTTTTGATGTCTAATTTGCTGTACTTTTTCAGAGGTCAGTTTTTTGGAGTGCAAGGGTATTATGGATTCTGAGCGTGTAGGCTCATTTGAAGGGCTTTAAGCTGTACAGGAAAAATTGAGACACCCAATTACAAAACATGCTTGAATACTTTTTCCTTGGAGTTTGGTTTCAGTCCATGGCATTCCCTCAGCAGTTGTGGTTTTGAGTTTCAGGTTGTTTTTCAAGCCAATCTCTCCTCTTTCTGTCTGCAAAGCCTCACTTAATGACACAATGTTTAGGGTTTTTTTTTTTTTTTCCCCTGCAGTGAAATTCTGAATTGTAAATCTCATCACTCCTTTGTGTGTTACAGCATTCACGCTGGGCCGGATTCTCAGGATTCAGTAGAGTTAGATGGTTTTCTACCAGCTGAGAATTTGTGCTGGCGTTTCTGGCTTCAAAGTAAACCTTTCGAAAGGAAGCGCACCGGGCTTCTAATTGGTTGTGACATCCAGGAACCGCAAGTGGCACAGGTCTTGCAAATGTGTGACAAAGGCCCAGCGTGAGAGATGTGGCAAGGGGTGGGAGGGTGAAACACCGTGATTTCTCCCTTTTGTCATTAATCATCTTTTGTAGCGATGATATATTGCGAATAAAAGGATGAGATAAAAATGAACGCGGTGGAAGACTGTGCATTTGAATCCTAGAAGATCAAATATGAGAAGGCGTGCTGCTGCTTGGACATCGGCAGGATTAGCGAGACTGAAATATGTCTGGATCTGCCTGGTCAGACTGTAGTTTAATAAATATTGTATGAGCTGTCACGCTTTGCTTGTTTAAACTGAGAAATCCCTGAAACCATAGTGGATTGCAAGCGTGTCTTGTATTTATTTCTCGGGCGGAAGCACAGCCGTTATAGCATTATTAGCAATAATACATCTCTGCGTTACACACTGCAAGGACAGGTTCCCTCTGATGTACGATGGGGAGGTGGTAACGGAGTCAGTGGTAAAAACTGAAATTGGAGCTTGGTGAATTGTGTTGGGAGAGGCAATGCCTGAGATTTCGCAGAATTTAGGAGCCTATTTATCTGACTGCAGCACACCTTATTTACAGCAACTTAATCTGCTCACGGCGGACACAAATGGCTCAGCATCCCGTAAAAAATCCTGTCAGAAAATCAGTAGCTGACCAGTTGTGAACTTGTCAAAGTGACAAGTGGGCATACTGACAGAGATGGCATTTGGGTTTTTTCGTGGAATAAATGCAGTGGTGGAGCGTGGTAGATGACTCTCAAAAATGAAAAATATTGATGGGAAAATGAAAAATGTAATCTGAATCTCTCTGACGTAGCATTTTTGCCAGACTGATGTTCCCCTCTTTTTTTTTTTTTTTCCAAACAAAATTCTCAGATATAGAAAGAGAAATCCATGCAGCGCCCCATGTGAGTGAGAAGTTAATACAGCTTTTCCGGAATAAAAGTGAATTCACGTTTCTGGCTACCCTGCAACAGAAGGCGTCGACTTCTGGAGTAATACTGTCCATCCGAGAGTTAGAGCACAGGTAAGAGGAAATTCTTTCCCTCTTGTAGCAGTAGCAACATGAAAGGTATAGAGCGCTCGGTGGTCCGTTTTGACAATGTTTTGGAAGGGTAGATGTACAGTCTGACATGGAAGTTAAAGGTTTTCCTCATAGTTTGCAATTTGCTACTTCTTGCTAGTCGATTTTTTTTTTTTTTACAGGAGCAATGCATTATTTAGGTATCCTGATCTGTAAAAATAACTTAAACAGAAAGATCAAACCCAATGTAGTATTGACGCAATGCACTTTGGAAGTTACAAACCTTGTAATGCAATTTCCCATACTAGTTTATCATATGCGCTTTAGAGTTTGCCTTTTCATAAAAGTTATCTTACAATTGCATGTTTCCTGCTTCACTGTGTTTTATAACATTTTAAAATAATATGTTTTCTTTTTTGAGATTCAGCAATTAAGCTATTAAGCAATTAAGCTACTTGTGCTTCCGTATGGTGATGTGTATGTTTTCTTCCTGGCATAAATACAGTATATTCTTTTTGTGTGTCTGCCTATATTTTCCCCCCCTTTTTTTTGGTTTTTGTTGTTGTTGTCAGTGTAGGAGGAAGAAGAGTTCTTTTTCAGTAGTTATTACAGTGGCAGACATCAGTTTATTTTAAAAAAAGAAAAAGTGTACCTTATGTTATGGCCCATAATACAATTTCAACGATATTTTGATGTTTCAAAGTGTGCATTGCATCAAATAATCTCCTACTTGTAACTTTTAATGCTTTCTTTAATAATTTCTTAGGACTTGAAGGACCTGTGTGCCTAGTCTGACTTTCTGGTTTAAGACAAGTAATAGGATGTTCTTTGGTTGCTCCCATTTCGGATCTGATATCAGTCATTCTGCAGTGTTTCTTTTAGGAAAAAAAATTCCTACTGGTATTTAATTTTGTTAATCACGTCCATGATACACAACTGTTAGCCCAATCTCTTGCCTTTTGTTGAGAAAGTATAGGGAGGAGAAGGTGGTGGCTTTATTATGACCAAATCATCAATGATGGCTTTTGCCAGTGCTACGGCAGAGATGTCCAGACAAGGATAGCTAAGAGTAGGACTCTGCTATGTCCTTATTCTGTCATCATACTTTTCAGTCACCTCTACTTTCTTGTTGGTCTCTTTCTTTTACTTTATTCCTTCTGGCAGTGTGCTCAGGTGGCCAAGAAGGCCAACAACATCCTGGCTGGTGTCAGGCATAGTGTGGCCAGCAGGACTAGGGAAATGATTGTCCCCCTGTACCTGGCACTGGTGAGGGCCCACCTCAAATACTGTCTTCAGTTTTGGGTCCCTCACTACGAGAAAGACATTGAGGGGCTGGAGCACGTCCAGAAAAGGGCAACGAAGCTGATAAGGGGTCTGGAGAACAAGTCTTCTGAGGAGCGGCTGAGGGAACTGGGGTTGTTTAGTCTGTAGAAAAGGAGGCTGAGGGGAGACCTTTTTGCTTTCTACAACTACCTGAAAGGAGGATGTAGAGAGGTGGGGGTCAAACTCTTCTCCCAAGTAACAAGCGACAGGACAAGAGGAAATGGCCTCAAGTTGTGCCAGGGCAGGTTTAGATTGGATATGAGGAAAAACTTCTTCACCAAAAGGGTTATCGAGCATTGGAAGAGGCTGCCCAGGGAAGTGGTGGAATCACCGTCCCTGAAGGTATTTAAAAGATGGGTAGGTGTGGGGCTGAGGGTCATGGTTTAGTGGTGGTTTTGGCAGTGTTAGGTTTATGGTTGGACTCAATCTTAAAGGTCTCTTCCGACCTCAATGATTCTATGATTCTTTCATTTTCCAGGCCACTGTCTCAGCATATAAGAATATCGTTTTACATTGCACAAGGATCCCTCCCTCCAACTCTTCCTGTTTTCCTTCTCTTGCTCTATGATCATTTTTGTCATTACTTTTTAATTCCTCCAAGCTTTTCTAGGCCGTTGTAGCTCTCTGAAGTCATGGATAACAGGATCAGCTTGCCATGTTAAGAAAGGGTGTTTTTTTTTTGTGTGTGTGTGTGTTTGGGTTTTTAAATTTATTTATTTTTTTATTTGAGAAAGAAGGTATTGAGGAGAGCCATTGACGGAGGAACACTGTCACATGTAGGGACACATGCATGCACTCAGCAAAATCCAAGGTTAAAGCAGACAGGCGGTGATGATTATACAGTGCAGGGCACGTGGATTTTTAAACATGGCCTCTTCTGAATTTAGCTGCTTAACTCCTCTATCTTGACAGGCAGAGACAGGGGCTCGTAGAGAGATGTGCTATGCAGGAATAATCTTGATTGAATGAAATGTGCTGCTGATGTCCTCCTTGGCACTGAGGTTATCCCTAGTATTTCAAATGAATAGACATATGTTTAAAAATATATATAGTTGAAGGATTGGGCGCTAGTCTCACTTAAACCTTTGTACTTCTGTGTAGGAACCGGGGTGGTTTCAGTCTGTGTAGTTCTATGTAAGAGTCGAAATAGGCACGTCCAGTGTTGCTATTACTGGTTGACTGCTGTTACATTCTGAATGTCAGATGGACTACTGCAATTATCCTTCTTTTCTGGACTCATTGTGTATCACTTAAAACAGAGTCAGTATTTGTTTCTCTAGTTTCTAAAGTTGCCACTTGGACCTTGATAAGGACAGTGCTTTCAAAACCTTAGATCTGTGATGACAGAAATTAAAGTGGTTAATAGTGGCGAAAATACTTTTTAACATTGATGAGGAGTAGAGAGCAAAGATTTGGGGCGCTACTGAAGAGGACCATGCTCACACTATGATCAGAACTTTCACCTTGGTATTTTTTTGATGTTGCTCTAACTGCTCAGGTCACTCTAGCTTTGCACGTGACCTGAAATGGGTGCAGGCCCTTGACAAGAGGGAAGCCTTTTTTAAATTGTTGCTCCTACTAAGCTTTTGATAATTAGCATGGGTCTATTCTGATGACATCCAGGTTTTTTTGCAAATTGTTTTTGCAAACTTCTTGCAACCGTCCACATGTCTACGAAAACAGACAACGCAAAGCAAATAGTAAGAAGCATCATTATGCTTCGGCACGATTAAGACCTATGGGAACAAGTATAAGGCTACACTTAGTACCTAACCTGTATAGTTTTTGACCACAGAAAAGCCAAGAACTCTTCCCTTATACACAGAATAGGAGATATTGTAGTTAAGGACGTAAAGTTTTTTTAACTTATCAGCACACCGAAAGTGGCAAAGTTAAAAGTTTGAGACTTGAGAACAGGCAGGAGGTCAACAACACCTGAATAAAAGAAGCTGTGTTAGCTGTTGGTACAAGAATTCCTGTCTTTATGGGAGATGTCTTTTTTTTGTTGCGCACAGATTTAGCAGGGTTTATTCCAAGCAACAAAAAGGTGTGTGTATATGTACACATACATATGTATACATACATATTTACACATATATGTATATTCTAAGTTACGTATACCAGCATAACTAGTTCAAAAGGCACTTCTGCGTGATGTAGGTAATGGAGATGATTGCCAGAAGGTAGTAATACATAGAATGTTTGGTTTGTATTTCACTTCTCTAGTAAGTTTTAGCAGGATTTTGTTTTCCATTAATAGCACGGAAATCTGAAACCAAAGGTATTAAAATAAGATGAATACAACTTTGCTCAAAGTCAGTAATTCAGATATGCTGTTTTGTTGTGCTAAATGGGTATTTTGCAACAATTAGAGTTTTGCTATTAGTTTATATCATCATTTGATGGACAGGATTTATACTACAATGATGATAAATGCATCTTTGTTAATGTTTTATCTCATTGAATCAGTTTAATGATGATACAGACTCTGTTTTCATGATCCAAATGTATTAAAATACAGCTTGGAAAATGGGAAGCTTAATTAACACAGATTAAGTCTAATTGAACATTCTGATAGTATGTGCAGACTGTGTACATAGTTATCTGGAATACAGTGGTAAATCTGAAGATTATAGCTTTTTTTTTTTCTAAATTGTAGATAACAAAATGTAATACAGGAGGGACAAACATGTCACCTGGGCATGTAACAGGCAGGAACTATTTTCTTTATTGGAGAATTACTCTAGCTAGAGCTTCCTGGAAGATCTTAGTGAGCTATCTTGTTCACAGTCTTTTGCTCTTCAGACCACCGAGACGCTTGGAAAAGGCCATCAAGATATTTAAAACCCCACCCATAATGAATCCTTATTTCAACAGTGATTTAATACAGTTTCATCCAAAGTTATCTGCCTGCTCCTTACCTATTCTGGCCTTGCATGGTCCAAAGCCCAAGACCATAAATTGGATGGAGTCAGCATTGCCATTGTGCTGTTCACTTGCTGGGTTGGAGGTATATTGATGGTTCCTTCCCACTGCTGGCCAAGATCAGTATCTGGAGAAATCTGTCAAGGATGCTCAGATACCCAGGCTAGAATTCTTTGAAATACTGGCTTTCACCAAAGGAGCTGACTGTGGTATCCTGGTTATTCTGGGGCACAATTTAAAAGCAACTGACGGCTGTAGTATTTTCTTTTCTTGTCGATGTGAACATTGTGCCTCCCTCCCCCCAAAAAAAGAAAAATGAGCTATAAATTCTTCCTGTGCATTGTCTATAAAAATAATGAATTACGGTGAGCGGGAAAGGAAAGCATTTGTGTAGGTTGAACGCATTTTAAGGGTTCTGGTGCTTGGAAACAACGGGTAAGGCACCTGGAAAAGAGTGCCGACCATTCTTTTGGTGAGTGATCACCTCACTGACTAGCTTGTAGCATTTTCAAATCACTTACTGCTCAAACTTTCAATAATGACCCTCTAATTGCTTGGGAGTTTTTTTTTTTGGAGGTAGCCACCATTGAACCACTACTCATGTCTAAGCATGGTAGACTAAAGGTATCACGAAGTATTGAGTCCAGGATGGTTTTTCTGCTAACGTACAAGTCTGAACTTCCTCAAATCAGATGAGTAGCACAAGTACGCGTCACCTGGGACTCTGGTACTCACTTGTAAGGAAGTAAGAGGAAATACAGTCTTTCCGGTACGTTACATGTAACCAGCAGGTGGCTGCCAAGCTGTCATCTGGTCATGACGTGGGAGGTAAAACTCTGGATCAGGATTTCTAATCTTTCATCAGGCCAAATTCCCTTTGACTTTTTGAAAGTAACCTGTTGGATATTTACTTGCCCTGTAATAAGCTGCCCTCCAAAGAATGATTTTCTTCTTAACCATTGGTTTATTTTTGTGGAAAGCAGAAAAATTGGGCATTGTAATGCAGAATATGCAAAACTAAACTAGTAAGCAAAGGAGCTGTTACCCCTGAATTAACCAGAAGAAATAGGATAATTCCCTTATTGACCTTCTCCTCGAGGTCTTGTCACACGCGTTTTCCAAGTTCGTGGACTCTTCTGTGTTGTGTGTCAGTCCCGCCTGGTCAAAGAAGTCATTATTGCTTTTGTTACTCTTACTGGTTACTGAAGAGGCAAGGTGAAAAACTAGTGTTTATTTCTCGCTACTATTTTGTGCGTGTCCAGTGTCTGGCTTCTCTGTTTGATTCATGTTTGTTAGTACTAACTACCTATCCATGTGTTATCGTTCTTTTCTGAAGAGTGTTTCAAAATGGGAGATCCCACCGTGATAGAACTAGGAAGCGAGTCATAAGATTAATGCTTCTAAGATTTTCTTACAGGGAGAGCTAGAATTTTTTTTTCTTTCTAAATTTTCTGAGGGGTTTCTTTGTTTGTTTTTTTTTGTTTTTATGCTTATAACCTATGTTTAGGACCGGAACTTCAGAAAATTTCTGCCATGCCAGACATTTGGAAACTTGCACGCTAATGGCATTAGTGCGGTGAAATGATTTATCAAGTGGAGAATTTGGCCCTTCGCTATGTAACAGCAAGCTGTATTGGTATAAATACTTGAGGTGATCCTGGTAAATGTGTTAGGCTCGTAGTGAAAGATTTTTATTCCTAGCAAGTCAGTTTTGGGTGGAGAGGGGAAACAGACATGGGACTCTCTAGTATATTGTTGAATACTTTCCCCCAGTTACACCATGAACAGCTTCTGAGACTTGAGGAGTAGACAGAAAGCTTTACAGTCACAAATAATGGTTAGAAGGCTCCCAGGCCATAATATGTTTGATTAAAAACACAGAAGGGTAACAAGCTGGTTAAATTAAACACTGAAACCTAATTAATGAAAAGAAACCTATGCAAGTGACTTCTGACCCTAGTTGTAAACCTGCAAGATTGGATTTACTCCATGCTACGTTTTAGATTATTCTCTGCAAGATGTGTATAGGCATATTGGATCCTGAGATGCCCAGTATTCATAAAGGGAAGGGAAAACTCTGCAAATGTAGCCATTAACCTTTTTCTTTTAGGGTAAAGGTCACATCTTCATTAATATTTATATATAGAATTGCTAAACTGGAAAGCTGTACAGAGAATATAAAGATCCAGCCTTAATTCTGTCCCTCTGAATGAGGTGTGAAATATGTGAGGCATTTACATACCTTTTTTTTTTTTTTTAAGAGCAGGACAAGCAGTGAGCTTTGTTTCTTCCACAAGTTTTTTTCTTCTTCTTCCCAAAAGGTCTCTAGAGATGCAAATGCAAATAGAATTGGGCCCACCTGCTTCTGTGCTTGGGGTTAAAGCATGCGAAAGAGGAAAGTGAGGCAGAATTATTATATTCTATACGTCTTTCACGGATTTAAGTGTTCTGAAAGAGGAGTTGCTGCTGGAGGAGCTACCTTCCATCTTGCTGCTCCCTGCTGAGAGCAGGTGTTTTATGTACACTAGGCTGACAATTGTTGTCTCTCTGAAGCCTTAACATGCTGCTGATGACCAGCTGTTGAAACACTTTGATTGGACCTTGTTGGCAATTGGAAGAGAACGGCTGACAGTTTGAAACTCTTTCAAACTGGATTTGGACAGTGCAGAAATGTTGTGGTCAGCCAGGAGCAGGATGTGTGGGTCCCCCAGGAGTCGTCTTCAACATGCCGAGTTATTCTGTTTGCCTGTTTTATGACCCTCTGATATGGGCAAAGCACCGAAATATCCCAAACTTACGCTGAAGGCAACTTTCTGGAAATTGTGTCTGCTGAATTTGGGCTGCTCGTTAAGAATGCAACTCTCCTAGTTAATAAAACGGTTAGATGTTCGCAACGTGTTATTCATAGATGGTCATTTGCTTGGTTGGACATTAGGCTGGGTGATGTGCCTGGGTTTTGGTTTTTTCTTCGCAGTTTAGTAACGATGCCTGTGTGCTCTCCTTGGACTTCTGAAAGGGAGCAGGGATGCGGTGTCTGCCCTCATGACTGCCGGCTGTGGAAAGCTGCCAGTGCTCAGGTGGAACCGGGAGGGAAGGAAAAGGCCTGCAGGGCAGGTGGAGGGTGAGGGTGTCCAGAGAGCAGCAGGGAGCAGGCATCTGGCTGGGCTTTGAGAGAATGGAAAGGAGATTTGTGTGCTGCATTTTTTTTTTTTTTTTTTTTCCTCCCTTCCCCTGGGAGTCTACCAGAAATGTGTGGAATTTGTCATAATGTGAGAAATCGCTGAAAAGCTGCTGAATTTGAGAGCAAGATCAGAGGGAAGAACCTTGCTTGTAAGGACAGAGCAATTAGGTAATTTGTTTTCAAATATTGTAGTTTGACTTAAGTGGCAGACCTCGTTAGTTTAAAAGGCTATGTTATCCTCTTTTGTTTTATTAAAATCTGGTGTTTAGAGATTATGGATTTGGGGATCCCCTGAGCTGAGTTTTTGCTGCAGTGATGAGCATGAGGGAGGTTGGAACCGGGGCTACGCTCTGCGTTGGTTAGAGCTCTGCTGGGGGCTTTCTGGTCACGCTGGCAGCTCCAGGCTTCGGGGTACCCACAATGATCCCTGGCCTAATGCTGGATCAGAGTCCCACGTTAGCCTTAAAAAATTTGACAGCGTCCATTCAGAAAGTCCTCAGATGCTAATGCTTTGTGGACTGCAAATGATCCATTGGTGCACGGGGGAAACTAGTGTTTATTCAAGGGTTCTGCAGAGAGATCTGGACAGGCTGGATCGATGGGCTGAGGCCAATGGGATGAGGTTCAACAAGGCCAAGTGCCGGCTCCTGCACTTTGGTCACAACAACCCCAGGCAGCCCTACAAGCTTGGGGACGAGCGGCTGGAAAGCTGCCTGGCGGAAAAGGACCTGGGGGTCCTGGTGGACAGTCAGCTGAACATGAGCCAGCAGCGTGCCCAGGTGGCCAAGGCGGCCAACGGCATCTTGGCCTGTATCAGGAATGGTGTGACCAGCAGGAGCAGGGAAGTGATTGTGCCCCTGTACTCAGCACTGGTGAGGCCACAGCTCGAGTGCTGTGTTCAGTTTTGGGCACCGCCGTATCGGAGAGACATTGAGGTGCTGGAGCGTGTCCAGAGAAGGGCAACGGAGCTGGTGAGGGCTCTGGAGAACAAGTCTTATGAGGACCGGCCGAGGGAGTTGGGATTGTTTAGCCTGGAGAAGAGAGGGTTGAGGGGAGACCTTATCACTCTCTACAGCTCCCTGAAAGGAGGATGGGGGGTGGGGGTCAATCTCTTCTCCCAAGTTACAAGCAATAGGACAAGAGGAAACAACCTCAAGTTGAGCCAGGGAAGGTTTAGGTTGGATATTAGGAAAAACTTCTTTACTGAAAGAGTTATCAAGCATTGGAACAGGCTGCCCAGGGAAGTGGTGGAATTGCCATCCCTGGAGGTATTTAGAAGACGGGTAGGTGTGGTGCTGAGGGTCATGGTTTAGTGGTGGTTTTGGCATAGGTTTATGGTTGGACTCGATGATCTTGAAGGTCTCTTCCAACCCAAGTGATTCTATGATTCTATGGTGAGCCCTTCAAGGATGACTTTGGAGTGTTACTGGGGATTGTGTTCCTTGCTAGTTACAGTGATAGTGTGAGTAGAAGGTGACCTGGTTTTGGAGCAGTGATATGTAAAGAAATGATTCTTATCTTTTGTCAGGTTACTTTTCTGTCAGACTAGTTGCTTTGGCTGGCATGCCTTATTGCAACTGGGTGGTTAAACCCGATGCAAAGGATGAGGTAGGAATAAGCAGGCAGGCGAGAGAGGTCATCTCTTTCGGGGGTGGTTACACTAGACTGCATTCCCTTGCTGTGAGATCAACCTCTGCTTTTTGTGAGGGTATAAAATCAAATTTCTCCCATGATTTGGTCACTTCTAGCAGGTGCCCACCTTCAGTAGAGATGTTTTGGTTCTTGTGGGTGTTTGTGTCTCAATATATGTGAGGATATACACATATATCATGTGTGTTGGGATTTTTTTTTTTGGCTTTGTTTTGGAGGTAGCAGCTAAGGAGTCACGACTTCATGTTACTTCAAATGATAGACTCTTTTCTGTCCTGCTGGCTGTGCTAGCTCTGAAGCCTGGTAAGATGAAGTCCTATTTTTTCGGTGCAGTGTGGTACTACCTACTTGGTTTACTATGAGTAGGGGAGACGCCAGGTCTTTTTCAGATGGTAGGCAGGTAGCAGTCCCAGTGAAGATAGATTTTTAGACATGTGAAATGGAAACAAAAATGCTTAAGGTCAATCTTTATAACACCTGCCATGAAAATGAGTAGCTGCTTTGTACCTGCTCTGACTCAAGCTGTCTTTTAGCTAGCAGGCAGATGTTGGGGTTACTTTTTTCTTTATGTGATCAAAGAGGAAACTATATTTGTATTTGGATGACCTTTGTCTAGTCACAGGTAGACAAATGCATGTTTTGAGCATCATAGATGCTTAATGCCTTGCAGCTTGCATGTCCGGCTGCCATGTAGAAGATTTGTAGAAGAAAAGACAAAATGTTTATTATGGAAAATGTCAGTGTGTGGCTTCTTATTGCTAAAAGTTTCAAGCTAGGCTGATATAGCATGATACCTGTTGTCCTCAGAGTGGCCAGAATGGAAAAATATAGTTGTTTAATTGACTGGATTTAGTTCCTTTTGTTTGAAATGAAAGGATACAAATGTCGGAAAGAATCCTTTTTAGGTAGCCAACAGCACAGTGAAGTCGAACTTTCAGGCTTTACTTGAGAGATTTGAAATAATTTAGTATTAAATTTTGGATTATTTTTGGATTTGCCTGTATAGGAGGAATACTTCTGGAATGCAGTAGGTGATGACAGAGTCTTTGTCTGTGCAACACACGAGATTCAGCTTTTGCATTTTCTTTTGTCGAAAATTAATCTGATTTTTTTGGTGAGAAACCTTCGTTTTCACGGATGGTCCTCCTTCTATTCACGACACCTTTTGTGCTACCTCGTGTCAGTCTGATTTTGCTCTTAAGCTTTGATGATATCAGCAAGTAATCTCTGCCACAGTAGGAAGTCTTTAATGCCACGTAAGTGAAGATTTGCCATGTATGGTTTTGCTGCGCAGCCTCTCGATCTGTCCATATTTAAACCAGCTGTAAAAAGCAGGTTTGTGTGGTTTGTAAGTAGGCATATGTAGTGGAGGACGAGATCTGTACGCTTGAGCGCGTGAGAGCGTTTCTTCAAAATCCAGCGTCTGACAATGCGTAATGCTCGAAGGCTTGGGATCCTACCCTGTCACTTTATAGTAACTAGGGTACAAAACCAGCGCTTGTGGAAGTGACTGAAATATTTGCCTTGACAGCTGTAGCTTGTTCTAGTTTTGCACCTATACAGAACTGCGGTGACAAGTGCAAGGCGAGTGTTTACTTTTGTTTGAAGTCAGAGGCACTGCTTTTTCTCTGTATGGCTTCGTTGACAGTGCCGATGGTTTTGGGCACGCGCTTGCCAGCGTATCCGCCGCATAATGTACCCAGTGCATGATCTTGGCCCGACTTGCTTTCCACCGGGGAGACTTAGAATAAGATCTCGATTTCTTTTATGTTGGTGTCCAGGCTGAGCCACTTGGCAGCACAACCGAAATCCCAATGTGCTGTGTGTACCGCTCTGCGCGCAGACTCACTCAGCGGAAAGGAACAGCGAAAGGCCAAAAGCGTAACGATCTGTGATTTATCACAGAATCTCTGTAGATTGAAAATCCTGAAATCTGCCTGATAATGGCTGCAGATGCCTTGGCTGTTTGTCTCTGAATACATCAAGTAGCGCTTCTGCAAAGATGCTAAAGCACGGTCTTGCCTGAAGCCATTTCGATCATTAAACATCATTAAATGTTCTGATATTCTGCTTGGCACGATGCTATTGTGAAATGAAAAAGCTGCGTGCACAAACATGTCCAAACAGGCAAACTTCTAGCTGATGACATCAAACGGGTTGGTTCCTGGACTTTCCTCAAATTTGTTTTGCTATCAAAAAATGCAAGAAATAGTGCCTCGACCAGACTGACAGAACTTTCCAGAAGCTTCTGGTCAGTAACAGCTTGATTCTTGTTACAGCAGTGATTTTTTTTTTTTTTCTTTTTTTTTTTCTTTTTTTCCCCCAGCAGTGGAGAGCCCTGACATGGTAGTGTTGCTGCAGCATGCACAAGGTGAATGGTGCTTCCATCCTTGAACTCCTGTGGTTTTGTGACCTTCTCCCACACAATGTTAAGCAGATGCACAAGTGTTTTGACTAGATGGCAACCCCAAGTTTGCACATATTCACAGGGATGCCATCTGTGCCTGCTGCCTTGCCCTGGGACATCTGTTCAGTAGCTCTAAGAGCATCTGCTATAAGTGCTGTGCTGCTCCTTGAAAGAGGCTGTGGGGCTTCATTTGGCGCTTGATCAGGGATGACGGAAGTTGTAAAGTCAGAATGATAACTCAATTTTATTTATGTTTGAAAGTGATAAAGGAGATTTCCAGAACTGGATGCAAAAAGTAGTTTTGCTTTAGTTCTTAGGGCTCTTACCACAGCATTAAATCAGTATTGTGCTTACCAGATGGTTCCCTGTCTTTACTGTGGGATATTTTAGTGTCTCATGATAGGTGTTAGTGTTGTAAACGTAAGAGCAAAAAGTGCTGTGTACACTAGTGAGGTTCAGAAGGACGTATGTCCCAGAGCTCTTCTTGAGGTTGCATCTTTTTTGGAGTCTGTGAGCCCTCCCTCCTTTTGCCACTTCCACAACCCAACAGCAGTAAAATCTTTGAACGGAACGCGGTGTTGTTTGTCACAGGTTAAGATCAGTGCTAGGTATGAAGAATAGATGAATATGTTTCTTTAATGCAGATGGTGGATTAAGCCAACTCACAGAAATACTTTGCTTTTTCTGCTTCAGGTGCTTACATGCTTTTGTTTAATGTTGATAACGACTTTTCCAATTTTTTGGGCCATTACGTTCACACCAGCTGTTTCCAACTTACGGTATACTTTTAAGAGGCATTTTGCTCCTCATCTGGAAGTGAAATGACCTTTCAAATGCACAGCTAAATATTCACTATGGTTGTGACTAAAAGAAGGAGTTAAAATAAAAAGGCATCAAACATCACTGAGTCAGGCTTCATCCTCTCATAGCGATACTCGTGTGAGGGTACATAGGGCTTGCAAAAGTTGTCAGAAAGCATTGCAAAACATCTTGAGTTGATTGTGGAATAAATTGTCCTTCTGTAGAGCACATTGCATGATCTTAAATTATCCCAACTTTTTGGATGTGCATAAAATTAATCTGAATTTAGCAACATGTTTTTCTCTTGCCCATTGGGATTTGAATGAGAGGCTGCAGACAGACCTATAAAAAGCATTTGAATTCTATAATTGTATAAAAGAAGCCAGCAGTAGCTTACGTGCTTAACAAGTATGGAAATTCTAGTAGTGGGAAAATTTCAGCCAAGGTCATATTGTATTGCTGTTCCATAAATAGCAAGCTTTCTTAATAACATGCGTTCTGAGAATTTCATCTGTCAAAATGCATGTTACTTTCGATCGCACCTGTTTAAAAAAAAATATAAAAAAGTAAATCCTCATTCAGAAATAGCCAATAAAACAAGGAACCATCACTTGGCGCTAACAAGTTGACAAGTAGATTACTGTCTTGCATCTCTCTCGCTTGGAAAAGGTCTTGAGGAGGGTGGCAGGGGACGAACTATAGCGGCGAGCTGACACATAGGCTTCATGCAGATGTGATGCAGAAGCAGAAGTAGTTGCAATACTCGGGGATCTCCCTTGCGTTTTGATAGGGATCTCATGGCAGCATTGAAAGTCACGCTTGCCTACTGAGGATGCATTTATTCAGGTGGTTCCAGATGCTGCAATCCTTTCAGGAACCCTGACTTGTTCTGTTCTTATGTTTTCTTCTTCTTTGCAAAATACTGGGAAGTACCTACAAAACACAGGTTAGACATTAGTTCATTTTCTTGTCTCTTGTATGGTAGCTTCTCTTAATTTTCCCCCTGTTGTTTACCCATTGGTTTATAGTAAATAAAAACTTGTGTAATGGCATTTCAAGTCAAAGGTGAGATAGATAAGAAAAAAAACCCTCCAATATTTATTTTCTCTGGCTTTAGCAATTATTTTCTCATTGGTTGAGGATTTCTTGCTTATATTTTTCTGCTCATTTGTCTTCCATTCCATTGCAGACTAGAACTTGAACACAGAGCAGGCACATTTATTTCCAGGAGTGAACGGCCTTTATGTCGTTGCTATTGAAGAGGCTTTCCTCCAGAGTCTGGTGGGAGCAGGAAAGAAAAGATGATGTTTGCTATTGAGAAAGCTGTTTGCACATGAATTATATTCTGGTAGAGAAAAGACAACTACTTCTTCTGAACTGTGAACGTGGTGAAGTATGTGTGTAGTCAAGATCTCGATATGAATTTGTGGCTCTTCAAAAAAAAAAAAATATCAATGCAAGAGTGTTGTTTACATTTGCCTTCCATTTTTTAAATACTTGAGACAGATATATGTTGCGCCAATCCAGCCAGTCTCCAGTGTTGGGATTTTGTTAGCTGTTGTTGACTGATCCTTGTCTGAGTGTAACCGCTGCTGGTTTGCACTTGTTGAAAGGCGGCAAAAAGTAGGTGCAGAACTTGCTTGCTGCCATCCTCCTTTCCTGTCACTGAAGAGGTGAGGCATGGTGTTTATTAGTGCACTAGGTGTAAATATATAAAAATGTTAGTACTGGCTTTTACATTAAATTTTAATGGGTCACTTCTGTATTATATAGATTAGTCAAACAAACTCAGCGTGTAAGCAACAAGCTGTTTTCAGTCCTGAAGTAACTATTGCCACCAAAGCTTGTCAGATGAGAAACTATTTTGCTTTGCAATTCCCCGTGCTGTTGAAATAATAGAGCAGAGATGTGATTAAGTACAGTACCTGACTGACCTTTCCAGGGCTGGACTGTTGGCTTTTTATTAACAAACAAAACATTGTGTAGTAAGTGATTAGCTTTGTGACTATGAAGAATGATTGCAGCGAGCGATGTGCTTCCTGCAATAGGAGCTTGTCTTGCTCTCAGGCTCTTAAGCTTCTATCATCAGACATGTAAATATGTATATATATATAGATATTTATACAAATACTTTGTATGTGAGATACCAAAGTGTTATGTATCTCTCCTCATTTTTTTTTGAAGTTTTCTGCCTCGCTGCTGTTTATCTGAACGAGAGAGAAAGAAAGTCTCTTTAATGACTTCCTTTTGTGCTTTGACAGCAGATGGCAATTATGAAGCATTTAACTTTTTAAGTATGACTTCACTGCCAGAACTTGTCCTAGTGCTTTCCTGGCTTGGAAATGCCAGCAGCGCTATGTTCTGTATATTGTCTGTGCTCTTAATGAGCATCAAAATAAAATAATAAAAAAAAAATCCTGTCCAGATTTCTTCTGAATGTAGTTTAGGTATTTCAATGGGTGGCGGTGGTAGCCGTCAATCAACAACCCGTTCTCCTGGTTAGAAAACTCCTGTTTCCCTGCCCTCCTTGTGCCTTTAGGTACATGAAGCGGGCCAGTTCCTTCTCAACACCAGCCGTTCTTATTTATTGCATTCTGTACTGCATGTATTTTATTTGTACGTGTGCCTGGTGTGTTTTCATTCAGTTTTGGTTTTGTCTTTTTCTGCCTGTGACTGTTACTCTGCCACTCCAGTCTTTGATTTGGACGACCTGAAAATGCTCCCAAGTTGCATGAAAAATGTAATGGCAAGGCATTAGTAGGATGGAGGAGGGTTTGAGTTTCTCTTTTTGGTAAAGATTTATTGTCGCGGTGTTCCCTTTCCCAGTCTGTTGCCATCTGTTGCACGTGTTCCCAGGTAGTGTTTTAGCTCATAAATAAGTTGCTCGCAAAGAACTCTGTTTTTCAGTGTTTATGTTCTAAAAAGCCTTCGCTTCACTGGCAAGAGCTGTTTTTGAAGAAGGGTACACACACGTAACGCTTGTGCATAGTGGCTATTAGGTCTGTGTACAGCCAAGCAGTGTAAAAGGCTTCTGTGAAAGTGAAAATTGGCAATGGGGTATTTATTATTTTGTGTTGCATTTATTTTTTGGAAGTGGATTTCATTACTGTAATCCCCCCTGCCTCAAACTAGCACCCATCTTTCAACTGCCGTCTTAAAGTGGCCTTGGCCAGTAGGGAAAAACATGCACTGTGGAGGTAGATGGAGGTAAGGACCAGTTGGGCCAAGTAACATCTATGCTTAGTTGTAGAGGTGTTTCTACTATAAAAGGAGGTCTGCATCTCCTTTCTATAACCACGGCTTGATTTTAACAGGAAAAAGAGCACCTTGATTTGACATGCTGTAAATGCTCTGTGTGATCTGAGGTCCAAGAGGAGGCTTCACTATTTTACCTGTCAATGTGTAAGGGCTAAATTCACCCTAGAAGAATCGGCTCCTCCCGCCGGCGTGAAGCCAGTTGATAGCTGTACTTTGTGGCTCTGTACTTTGTTAGCTTTCCTGTGACTCTTCTCCGGTGACAACTGTCGGAAGGTTTAGATTGTGTGTGCGCCAGGTGTTGAGACACCTCATCCAGCCAGGAGGTTTTGTTGCTTTTGTAAAGCTGAACAATTACAGAGTCAGAAAAAGTCAGAAAAGGAGTTCAGCAGAATCGCATGTAGGGGAGTCCTAAAAGGAAATAGTTTTTTAAAAAGTGGATTTGCAAATAGTAAATGCAAATGTAATGAATACCTGGTGCTTTCTTACCTTAATTGCTTTTTGTTTGTACATTGGTAATGATACGCACAGATCCTTAATTTTGCCATTTTGCCTTTCCTACAAATTCTGCATTCATAGAAAGCATTTTGGTGAAAGAATAAGGATCATTTTCTTCTCATTTCACCTGTTCGATGGGTAAAAAGAGGACCTCGTTTTCCAGGACTCTCAAATGGTGTTTTGAATGTGAGCTGATTTCGCATATATGATATTGCTGTTTTTTTAATGCGTTGAATGTATAGTCTTGGCTTTCTATCTCTTTTAAAAAATGAACCTGTGGCTAATTCATGCTGAGTAACCTCTTTAGATTATGACCTTCCATGTGGTGTTTGCTTAAAGAAGTCTATGAATTAGCAAGAAAGTGACAGAAGCACTGAATAAACCAGACAATGGAACTGATTCTTCTTCGTGTTTTAAATACAGCTATTTTGAACTGGAGAGCAGTGGCCTACGGGATGAGATCAGATATCACTACAGGTTTAACGGGAAGTCAAGAACCGAGGTGTTCCCATACCGTCTGGCAGATGGACAGTGGCATAAGATTGCAGTGTCACTTAGTGCATCCCACCTTCTGCTCCATGTGGACTGCAACAGGTAAGAAAACGTGTTCAATAATTTATATTTTTTAAAAAAATTCTCTCTGCTTACACACAGGAATAAAATTGGAAAAGGAAAGGAGGGTGTTTTTTTTTTGTTAATATCTAATTTAAAAAGCACGGTAAATTGCCATGGGATAAGAAAAGGAAAACAAAGCATTAAAATGAAACAATTCATTGTGATTATGAACAAATGTGGAAAAGGTTGATTGCTGACTGGGGAGTATTAAATGCATCTCTGTAGTTTAAGCACTAGCTGATGTTATGTTTGACTGTGATTGCATTTAAGTGTGATAGATTGGTGTGCGGTCTGTTCTGTTGTGAACTGCTTCACTCAGCATAGCTGGAAACTCAAAGAACAGATAGATGTGTCAGAGGCATTTTAATTTCATTTTATGTAATCAAGTGANAAGCTTCTTTTTGCATGTCTGGAACTGGTGCATTTTATTTTCTGAAGGGTATTCTGTCTGTCATTGCACTTTCTTTGCTTTAAAAGTTGTGAAGACTGCGAGGTGGCAGACTGTCAGGATTTCAAGAAATAAAAAGCAGCAAACCTAAAATCTCTCCTCCCTAGAATCTCTCTTCCCTTGGGACTTGATCTTGCAATGTGTTGAAGACTCCAGCTTTTGTTAACTTAGTGGTTGACGAGGAAACTCAGAAAACTTGATACTGGGACCTTCAAAATTGTCTTCAGGAATGAGGAAAATGAACCATTACTTTCATGTCTTCTTGCACTGAAATTAATATAAAAATATTCTTTGCCTTCAGTGATAGGATCAGCATAAATATTTTGAAACTGTGGCGTTTAAATGGATAGGGTGATGGTGGCAGATATTTTCTGCCAGCGTCTTCATTTTGTTCAGGCAGACAGAATAAAGTTACATGAGTATTATAGGAGTATGCAGTTACCAGAACACTTGAAAAAGTTTAAATTTTGAACAAAGTAATTATGAGGTACTGTTTTGAGAAGAAGGTTATAACCATTTTCTGCAACTGCATTAACTCCTGACAGTAAAAATCTAATCTGAAGAAAGTTGGCTTGTTGAATCCTTTTATTTGGACCCTAGAAGCAGTTAAATGCTTAGAGCAATTTTAATTTCACTGAGGCATGAAATCTACAATTTGTAAAGATCACCTCCATTTCAGTCATCTGATTTATTTATCTTACCATTATGTGTTTCTGTTATATTATTTCTTTGTTTACAACAGTATACTTTTTTGTTTGTTTATTGTGATACTGGGTTTTGGGACGCGTTCTTCATTATCTCCTATGTGGCTTGTGTTGTGTGTGGCTTTTTTTTCTTTTTTTTTTTTTTTAAGTGAACAGCAAATGTGTTTTAGGAAGATCTTTTTTAGCAGACTGTTTTGCTGGCTGCCTTCTTGCACACAATGTGAAAGGAAGACAACACAAAAAGCCTGCCTGGTGCAGCAGTCTATCCAGGGACAAAAGTGCTGCAGAGTCATCGTTGTGACCTGATTTGTTGTTGGTTTTTTTTTTTTTTTTTTTTTTTTTTTTTTTTTTTTTTTTGTCCCCCAGCAAGAGCCAGCAGTAGCTAAATACAGTTACAGGATGAGCTGTGCTGTCATATTAGGTGATAAACGTGTATAACTGTCTCTGTCAGGCAGGCCTAAAGAGGGCTGATCCATCTCAGGGTTTCCCTGAAGGTGGTACATCTCGAGGCTGCTCCCAGCATAAATCCATACCTAAATACCTCTATTTAGCTGCGTATTTGTGGCAGTTTGTGACAACTCTTGTGGAAAAGTAATGGGAATAGTTTTGAAAGCATGACGTGAGGGCAGACCATAGTAGAAGTTTAAAGTGGTGATGGGAAGGGAAGAAGGGGAGTCTTTAAGTTTCTCACTCAGCTGTAGCATCTCTGTTCAGTTAGAGAATTTTGGGAATGTTGGTGTTATAGTTTCCTTTATAACATCTTAACCCCTACATCTTTACCGTCAGGAGAGACGCTAACGTCTTGTTCATCTTTGCACTAGGATTTCCTGATGATATTGCAATAAATGTCAAAAGAAGGCAAAATGAAGAGTAAGCCAATGAGGGGTGCTTCTGAGCCTGCAAAAATCCTAAGCCTTCCTCATGCTAGTGTTAGGACAGTGGCAGCTGAAAGTCTGTACAGAATCCAGTGGTAAGAGCTGAAGACTTTACATGTAAATGTCACCATTTAGGGCTAGTGTGGTGGCACTGGCTTTCAGCAGATTTCAGGATGCCTAATGAAAAGCCATGCTTCTGCAGACTTGATTGAAAAAGCTGGTCACAGGGCAAGAGAATACAACTGCAGTCTATAGATTCACCTGTCCTACTTCCTGCAGAGATTCGGTGTTGTCAGAATAAGAATTTAGCTTGAAGTGTACCTATGTAGTTAAAGAAGTTCTGTGCTTTCCACTTAACGTTCTTTCCCCTGTAAAAAAACCAGAACAAAACCCCCACAAAAAATAAACAAAAAAACCCCTAAAAAACCAAAACCAACCAAAATAATCAACCAACAAAATTAATCCCATTGATTCCTACTGGATTTCTGGATTTCTTTGCAGGTGTCCCAACATTGCTTCCTTACAGATATGCGTGAATTTGTATAAATGCACTGCTCCTTTTGTGTTGGGCTATGGTAATATGTTATACGTTTGGAAGGTTATTCCAAGTGATGTGTGAATGCAGGGTTATTAATGCTAACCTGTATCCGAGAGTGCATTTAAAGTGTTTTCATTGGGAAAAATACCCAGCTGCAACCTGATTTTGCTCTAGGAGTTGTATTGCTACCCAGCGCTAGTCTCTGGCCTCCAAAAACTGCTGTGGATCGGAAAGCATTGGAGACAAAACCTTTAATTTGTAAACACATAGTCAAATCTACTTTTATTCTTCCCAGTCTCATCACCCACATTACTCTGATTTGTGAAATTGCTTTGACATTTGGTATTTGATTGTCTTTTGGATTCAGATCAAAGTTGACTTTGTTTTTCAGACCTGGATAGGTTAGGGAAAAGTACTTGAGAACTGCTAAAAGCCTTTAGTGCTTTTAAGAGTCATCTTTAAAACAGTATAATTGCCTCTGTTCTAATGAGATGTAATATGGTGGGGGAGGCGTACGTATCAAAGGAGGTATATTTGCCCAAATACGTGTCCTTTTGAAATCACCTCCTGCTGCGTCTTTCTTGCTCTTTTTGGTGCTCTTTCAAGAACAAGGAGCAGGAATTGTAGCTGAGTTTGATGCTAGGGCTGCTGATACAGGAAGATATGTTAGAGCCCAGTCTAAAAACCTGTTGAAAGTCACCAGGCTTCTCACTGACCTGCAGAGCCCTTGTGTGGTAGCCTCTAGCCAGGGGCTGAGGATCCCTCAGACGGCTGGGATAATAAGCAGCGGCTGTAGTTGCTAACGTGCTTTTAAAATTCTAGTAAGGTTCAGAAAGCTTAGAAACATGAAAGACTGTATTAATTACAAATCTACAACTGATGCGTGAGTAAAACCTGTGCTGGAAGTAACATGGACATTAAGTGTGCTGCTGGTAACTTCCTTGTATCGCCAATGCTTAGTCCACTAGTGGCAAACAAATCTGGTTTCAAAATACAGGTTATGTGCAGGATCGATGCTCCCTTACTCTAGGGAAAAGGGGCTTGTCAGGGGCTTTCCTGTGAGCGTTCAGGTTAAGCTAGAGCAACTGTGTTATTGTCAGATGGTCCTTAAATAACCGATGGCACTGAAGGTTTAATATATAATGAAATGAACTCTGCCATGCACCTTCCTAAATTTGTCCTCTTAGGGGAGCAGAATTAAAAGATCCTGCTGTACATACCTGCATTGTCAGGAGATTTGCAACCCCAGGAAACTGTCCTAGTCCCCCAAGACCCGGGGTTTGTCTTCACTTGACGGGGAATTAGTTTCAGCGGTAGAGTCTGTAACGTTGCCTGTGGTATCCGGCTGTCCACTGCAATGGGCCCCCCACAACAGGAACAACACAGGAAAATGCTGCGTTTAGTAGCATTTACGTTTTAAGTTTAAGAGCAGAGCAAGGGAATAGCACAGAGCCTGCAATTTAAGAGGTTGTAGGTACTGCATCAAATTGTCAATTTGTTTAAGAAATATAAATTCCAAATTGTTCTCAGTGTGTCTAATTAATCTGGGGAGGTAAGCCGGAAGGCTGCTTGCTTTGTATTTTTATTGTTTTAGTTGTCATTAACCATATTGCTATGAAGGTACTCATCTGTTCAGACGCTATCAGTATTCCTTTACTTGAACTCTGTCTGCAGGCGTAAAAGGGAGAAAGGCACTTTGCTGCAAAAATTAATGCTTTCCAGTGAAAATATGTGCTGGAGTGGCTTTTACTATGAATACAGCCTGTGGTTTTGATGGATACTCTTAGCTGTTTGATGGAGGGGGGTAGTAAGAACGTAAGAGAATAGATTATAAAACTGGAGCAGGCTAAGAAGTAGTCTCCAACTGAAAAAACATGTTGTCTGCTTCTTTTATGTTTCTCCTGATAGAACAGAGCATTAGGGAATAAAAAATGCATGAGCAGTGAGAACTTTTTAATTGGAAAAAATAAATAAATTAAAGCAACATAATCTAAATATGGGAATCCAAGACCCCTGAGTTCTTATAAATAAGATATTCTGGCTGCCAACCTGAGGTTTCCAACTTCTCTAAACAAAGTCCTGTGACTTTAATTAAAATGTAATAAATTTGAAGAAGGTTAAGGGATGTATTTAAAAGAGGGATTCACTGCTTTACTTACTGTGAAACACTTTCTCTTGAGAGAGAGAAGATGGCATGGGGGCAGTGTTATGCAGCTAGGTAATTTACTCTTAACGTTTGAATATGATTTTGTGACCCAGATTGCTTCTCTGCTATTTAAGCTGTAGCAGAAGCTCTCAGAGAAATGGTAACTTGGGTAGAGTGCTCTAATTGTACATTACAGGTGCACCCAACTTCAGATCTGTGGTCCTGTGGATTGGAAGTTAATTTTCACCTACCGATTGTCCCTTTTGTTTGACACAAAGGCGATAAACTTTTTAGCGTAAGAGAGGTCTCCAGCTGGCATATCACGTCAGCTGCTGTCAGGGCTGTATCATTACAGTTATTGTAGTTTAGCTGCCAGGAAATGCTCAGGATGCAATTCGGCATTCCTTGAGAAAAGATTTTTTTTTTTTAATTTTTTTTTAAAGGAAGTTTTTTAATAGCTGGGGTTTTTTCATGGAATGACTAAGGCATCAGCAGAATGGTAGTATGGGTGTGTCTGAAGACTGAATGGTATGTCTTAACCCCATCCCTGGTTATGATGAAGATTTATTTTTTTTTTTCATCCTAGATGAATCGGTTGAACTTTTTTTTGTGTACTACATCGATAGAATTGGGAGAAGGCCTGGAGTATTTATGAAACTGCTGAAAAAGTACTATAGAAAACAAATTATAACAATCCCTACCTGTGCATGGCTGTCTTCAATCCTTTGACCACCCCAAGAAGGCAGCAACCACTTCCAGTCAGTACAACAACTTGGGGTGCTGTGCTGCAGCAGAGAGGCCTCATGTAGGTCCTGCTCAGAGTAGAGCAGGCATCTGCTTTGGTTTCTTTCAGGAGTTTATCCAGGTCCTGCTGATGTTAGTTACCGAAGAGTAGAATTCAGCCTCCAAGGGTTCAGTTAAGGGTCTTGAATGGGAGCTTGTGGCACTCTGCTGAGTTTTAGGGACCTGCGGAGCCAGAGTTGGGTAGGTGCAAAGCCCAACTAATGCTGAATGGTTTTCTTTCTTTCTAATTTAGAACTGGGGACTTGCAGTGCTTTCCAGAGAATTGAAAATGTTGATAGACAGGTTGATGACTTCAACAGGGCAGGGATAATGTGCTATGCTTTACCATTGACATCTTGAATTAATTTTATTCGTATGCTACGGATTTGTCAGAGAGAGAGGATGGATAATGGTAGAGGAAATAATCTTAAATCAAGACTGGCAAGCCTCAAATGATTTGGTCATTTCCTTAAGTCTGTGAATAGGTGAATTATCTCATTCTGAAATATCTTTGCATTGGTCCAGTATACGTTTAGTTGTGTTTGTGTGTTTTTTTTTTAATGTCAAAGTATTAAACCCTTAAATTGAGGTGATTTACTTACAAGAGCAGTCTCTGAAAATTTAGCCTGCACGGTTTGAAATGTATCTGGATATTTGTTTCTATGGATTTTTTTCAGGGGAGGTCTCTTGTTACTTGGTTCTATTTTCTTTTCATTTGTCGGAGTGCAGATGGGGGTCATACAGACAGAGGCGCGATCATGGTAATTTGAGAATCAACCAGAGAGAGCAAATGTTTTGGGTTTTTTCCTTTCAGATTATAAAAACAATAATCTTGCTCCAGCCAGGCAGATTAACTGAGATCCAAAACATAAATGAACTCTTCTGTTTGACGTAGTTAGCTAAACTCTGGAGTTTAGAATGGAAAGTCACATAGGGTAATACTGGAGCTGAATTGGAACAAGGTAGTATAATTTTAGTTAAATAGTTTTATCAAAGCATTGGACCTTTGCCAAAGAGCAGACGAGAACCCCTCTGAACTATTCAGAAGCTGACTTGATATCTGCATCTCCGTATAGTAAATAGTACAGAGTCTTTCCAGATGATCTGAAACCTCCCGAATGCTGTGCGGCGTGGGAGGGGGACTTGAGCAAACAGGACTGAGACTGCTGAAGTTTGTGAAACCAGCCCAGAGTTTTCTGAAGTGGTTTAGTACTTGGGGAGCCTTTCTTTGACAGCTTAGAACAGCAACAATTCCCCAAAGGTAATTCGTTTGGGAAATCCAATCTTATCAAAATCCTCAAGTTTGACTACAGGGGGGTGAAGACTGCTTGACTGCATTGATTGCTACCCAAAACCTGACAGTCCCCATCGTCGCACCGCTTGGTGAGGGAGTAAACTGACGACACTGTAATGGCAGACAGTGCTGTAGGTGCAGCCACGTTTGTTCCTTGGGTGTGGGAGCTGGGGGCATGTGGGGTGCTTGGAGGTGGAAGGTGTTAAAGCTCAGAAATGCTGTGAGTGTGGCTGTTGTGCCTCTGGGATGTTAAGGCGGTGGCACGGGCCTTGCTGCAGCGGCGGCATAGTGTCCTCTCTCATTCAGTGTGTCACGCGGAGCCACTTGGCATATTTACAGCCTTACCTGTGTGTGGGAGAGCTTTAGCCAGGCCTTTCTTATGTTTGGACAGTCCTGTGGCGTGTAAGGGGGTCAAGTGGGCTCAGTGCTGAGTGTGGGGGCGAGCGCTGCTTTGCAGAAGTGCTAATTGAGAGAGCAGCGCAGCCAGCCCAGTCGCACGCTTCAGATGGTGAGCTGTTTCTGGGGGTTGAGGAAGTTCCGTTTCTACACAGACAGTTGGTGGGTTTTTTATTGCCTTTTTTTTTTTTTTTGGTTGGTTTGCTTGCTTTTGAAATAAAATGTCAGCTATTACGTGATTGTTGTGATCTGTATCACCGACGTAATGATACATCGAAGGAGCAGTAAGGTGAAAGATAGTTTGATCCTCAGCGTTGGAGTGAGGTAACATGCTATTTCCAGTCCTGTAAGTTGTTTTCATAGCTGAGACCTGTCAGTAATGAAAGAATCAGCAGAAGCTGCGTTACTTAATTGAGCCGCAATTTTAGAGGCATTCCCTTCAGTGTATCAACTAATGTGACTAGAAGGACTTCCTCAGCCCCAGCTGAATCTATCTGTGTCATGCCAGCCACTTACCTTAAACTCGACTGAAAGATGTGCTGTGTGGCATCCCTGGGGTGAAATCCTGGCCCCGGTGAAGTCTGCAGCGAAAACTCTCATTGACTTCAGCCGAGCCGTGCTTTCACCTCCCAAGTGTGTCAGATGTTGTGAGAAATGAGCTCCAAACCTGAGTGCTGTCCCTGGAGAGTGCTTTTGTGTCTGTCTGCCTGGCAGTTTCCATCAAAACTTAATTTTAGAACCAATATAATGGCTTGTTCTATGTTTACTGTGTGTTTCATACACTTCCTCGGTCATGGCCAATTAGTTATTATGGAGAAAGTGCAATGTTATCTTTCAAACCACCCAGGCTAAAATGGGCAGTTGAAAAATACCATGGGAAAATGGAGATGTGGGTTAGCTGAACCTGTGGGAATAACTGTGGAACATGGAATGAATCGGCCCTCTGTGGGGTTGTGGAGACGGCGGCTAATGGGGAGGAGCGGCAGCTCCAGGGGGAGCCCAGTGCCATCGCACAGAGCTGAGGCAACACTAATGGGAGGGCTCTGGTGGCAGCAAAGGCAGGGTGTTAACAAGCAAAGCCTGCGCTCCTCAGCCCGCAGCTACCTCCAGTCATGAAAGGAAATTGGGTCTGGAATATGGATGAGGTTATTTTATGATTATACACAAATCATTTAGTGATGACATGAACCCCTTGATGAGACGATCCTGTGACAAGATACACTGTAAGGCAATTAACTTCTCAGCAGATGATTTTTTGGAGGGGGGAGAGAAGCTGTTTAGTTAGAAAGGTTGCTTGTGGCTGGCTTCCTTTTAAATTTATTTTTGTAGCAGTGCAGAAAGGAGTTGGAATCTAAAGGCTGATTCTTCATGCGGTTCCACCTGTCTTGCTGTACTAGGTAAAGCGACTTTGGGGTTGAGAGTAGCATGAGACAGAAAAGAGACAGGCTGCATATATGTTGTGAAGAAGGACTATTTCTCAGCTGTAAGCTTATTTTGCTTCAGGTTCTGCTGTAATTGCCAGCTGCAAAGACCCGTGTGCTGCAGATCTGGGGCCAGGGACTGTCACGTCTCCCTGTATAATGCAGGTAGATGTAATAGAAGCAAAAATTCAGCACTGCCAGATCTCATTCAGCAGATGTCGTGTGGCAAACACCAACAGTAATCTTACATAAACCACGTAACCATGGTTTTACCTTTTTATCCCCGAACTAAAATTCTAGCAGAATAGTTTTGCTCCAAGACCTCAAGTAGCAGTGCTGCTTTGTGCCGTTATTATGATGCACGTTTTTACCCTGTTGCTTTCTGGTGTAAGGTAGGCTTAATTGTTTACTTCTTGCTTCATAGATACTTTAATACAGTTTTCTCTAATCTCATATCTGTCTCGCTCTAAGGGCTTCTTGTTTAATTTGTGGGAGAAGAGCTTTTCTTCTTTTTATATCTTGGAAGAACCCATTGAATTAATTTCTTGCTCATACTTCTAGAATCTGTTTTGAATTGCTCAGTCTTGGTTTGCTGATATTTGGCATCTGGGATATACTCTGAACATTTGGTTCATCTGAGATGGGGTTTTGGTGTGATGTTTGGTATAGTAACGAGAGTGCTGTGCTTTTAGCTTTCTTGTTAACAGTTTGCTTTATTCCGTGTTCAGTTTAGAACCCGATTCAAAGCTTACTGAGGTTAAAGGGTGTCTTTTAGTGAATTTTAGTGCTGTCCACATTTATAAGTGGATTTGTCTCCTTGTCTGTAGTGTATACTTGCGTGCATCATAAAACCCCCTACTGCTACACGTTTTATGCTCTGGTACTCAGATAGTGATAGTTGCTCACAAGTGGTAAAAAGATGCCAAAATACCTCTGGTGAGTCAAGTCTGTATTTGAAAAGTGGTATCTGAGCTATGTGGCTCTCGGCTCTATATTGAAATGTTTAAAGATAAGTTCTTAAACTCACATTAATGCCAGGGCCGTGAACCACATGCTATTTACCTCAGATTTACCAGGTCAAAATGGACTTTCAGAAACACTGTTAAAGGAAAAAGGTTGCTGTTGTGGTTGAAGCACCGTAGAGCTGCTGCCCCCGCAGTGGGATGGGGAAGAAGAGTTGGAAGGGTGAAGGCTGGGGTGGTGGGGGAAAGTAAGTTCAGATAAAGACATTTTAATAGATAAGGCAAAAGCTAAGCAAAATAAGGAATTCATTCATTACTTCCCATCCGCTGGCAGGTGTTGAGCTGTTTCCAGGAAAACCGGGGCTTTATCCCACGTAATGGTTACTTGGGAAGACAAATGCCGTAACTCCAAACATTCCCCCCCTCTTTCTTCCCCCAGCTTGTATTTCTGAGGATGACGTCGCATAGCATGGGACATCCCTTAGGTCAGGTGGGGTCGGCTGTCCTGGCTGTGTCCTCTCCCAACTTCCCAGCTGTGGGTACCCTNTTACTTCCCATCCGCTGGCAGGTGTTGAGCTGTTTCCAGGAAAACCGGGGCTTTATCCCACGTAATGGTTACTTGGGAAGACAAATGCCGTAACTCCAAACATTCCCCCCCTCTTTCTTCCCCCAGCTTGTATTTCTGAGGATGACGTCGCATAGCATGGGACATCCCTTAGGTCAGGTGGGGTCGGCTGTCCTGGCTGTGTCCTCTCCCAACTTCCCAGCTGTGGGTACCCTCAGCCCGCTCACTGGCGGGGTGGTGTGAGGAACAGAAAAGGCCTTGGCACTGTGCAAGCGCTGCTCAGCATTAGCTAGAACATGGATGTGTTACCCACACTGTTTTGGTCGCAAATCCAAAACATAGCACCATGGCAGCTGCTTTGAAGAGATTTAACTCTCTCCTAGCCAAAAGCAGTACAGTTGCCAAAGCTGAAATGTGCAATGAAATGTTTGACATCATTTGGCTGTCAAACTAGCTGGCTTGATACTGAAAATCCTGTATTTCTGTCTGAAATATTATGGATAGTGTACGTACAGTAAAGTGTAAAGCGCTCTGTATACATCACATGTAAGACATGGTTGACCTCGTAGTTTGTCATAATTTTTTTTTTTTTCCCACAACTCTTGAAAATCTCAAGCAAATGGCCAAATTTCTGTCGCTGCCTAGAGTCTGACTTAAACTACTTTCTGGGTTTCTTGCACTTTGAGGAGTGCTATGTTTGTTATACGAAGATGGGTAAACACTCTGAGTTTGTAGACAGGCTGTTAGACTAGGGCTGAGGCACACTTAAGACTGTTATGGTCACGAACCAATTGTATTGATTTTGTCATTTGCAAAGTAAAGTTAATAACATGGACCTTGTTTGCAAAGGTGTTGGAATTCACCTCAGGATTTCCAGATGCGAGGTACCATACAGATGTAGCATTCTGAGTAAGACGGATTTCTGCCCTTCAGGTGGCCAATGTCATATCATTTAGTGGGTCCGGTCCTCTACTTTCAATCAATAACAACGATTGGTTTTAGGTTAATGCCCAAGATTAAAATTCGCTGCTAAAATTCATTGGTAAGTTTGTAAAGCAAGTCCTACACAGGCAGATAATATCTCTGTGAATTTACCCTTATTCAGTTTGTGTGGAGAGTAAACCTCCGAACTTGACAGTGAAATGTGTTCTTCTAACCACCTTTACTTGCACTTGTTTAATTTCCTCCTGTTTGTTAGAGGGTCTCGAAAGTTAATTTGCATTTCTCTTGAATGAAGAAAGAGACTGCTTACAGAGTAATATGTAGACACATTTTTATTTTTAAATTTAGATTTGTAGTTGGAATAATTAAACTGAAAAGCAGACTACGTTCAATTTGTCTCTGTGATTATGCAGGAAAATCAATGAAATCATTTGGGTGGCAGAGTTTGAAGAGAACTTAAAAACTGAGCATGCACTCTTGAGTCTTTTACCGTATGGTACTATCAGGGATTGTAGTGATAGAACGAGGGGTAATGGTTTTAGACTGAAAGAGGGGAGATTTAGATTAGATACTACAAAGACATTCTTTACTGTGAGTGTGGTGAGACACTGGCCCAGGTTGCCCAGGGAAGCTGTGGCTGCCCCATCCCTGGAGGTGTTCAAGGCCAGGTTGGACGGGGCTTGGAGCAACCTGGTCTAGTTGGAGGTCCCTACCCAGTGCAGGGGGGTTGGAACGAGCTGGTATTTAAGTTCCCTTCCAACCCAAACCATTCTATGATTCTATGTACTGTTACTGGACACCTCCTATTTTTTTCTCTCAGAGCTGAACAATAACTTTTGATTAAATAGTTGGCAGTTGGTATTGTATATTCAAAATTTAATAACAAAAGGCTTCCCTCAAAACCGGAGATTTTAATCTAAATTGCTTTCCTCTGTTAAGTGATTGTGAACTCCTGTACTATGACAGAGGAGATAGCAAAAAAAAAAAAAAAAAAAAAAATCAAAATTTCCCTCAGGAAGATTATTTTTCTGAAACAGAACACTGGAAACTGAATGAATAATTCAGTTAAAGTAACTCCAGAACTGAATGCGTGTCAAATAAGGCATCCTATCTGTAAACACTATCAAGAAAATCCAATCACATTGGTATTGACACATTTTCATTGGGAAGCATACTGAAATAGGTTGAAAGAGAAATATGTAAAGATATCCTAGTATTTCTTTTCAAAATCAGTTCTTAATGCCTTCAGAAGTGTAGACATAAAGACAAATCCCAATATTGTGCCTTAAAACTAGAGGCTGATACAATCATTGGTTTCTTAATGCAACTGGAATTCAGAAAATGTTGGACAAACTTTTTGAAGTGGCTGTTTAGTTTTGTACGATGGGCGGTGTTAGGAGGCCTGACATTTGCTCTTTCAGATGTACTGAGTTTTTGCAGCCTCAGCTGGAGATGGCAACAATTGTCAAGGTGGTCAACACCTCTGCAAATTAGATTAGGAGAAACACTGATGCGAAAGATGGGGAACTTCCCTCTGTCCTCTGACTTTCTATTACAGAAGTTGAGAGTGCTATTTCAAAGTCTCTGCCAGGAACAGTTTGTTATTTTGTGTGGCTTCTCCATACCCTTTGGTTTACTTAAAGGATCTGAGGATCCAGATGGATGTATACAGGATAACGAATGGGTGCAACAGAATGCCAGTTTGGAGGATCAGGTTTTGAATTGCATAAATCTGTTTTGATGATTCACCCTGATGTTAGCAGGGGCTCCTGTGCAGTCACTGGAGGGGCATTCAGAGTGATTCATTTAGCGTGAGATGAATCACGCCCTAGAAACGCTTATGTCTGTTCATTAAAGAAAGAAGTCTAGAGGACTAGCTCCACTGCAGGTGTGAACTTTTGAGACAGCTAAAATTGGGTATGATGAATCCAACACCTGGTTGCTGCGCGGAAATTTATAGCTTCAGAAGAGTAAGTGTGGCAGCCATATCAGGAACAAAAAAGCCTGTTCTTGGATTAATAGAGACCAGGGGCTAAGAAGTGAGGGTCCTGCCGTTCCTCAGCCACTAGGCTATTTAGACCACAGCCCTTTGTTTCTTAATTGTACTACTAATAAAATAAATCTCTCTGGTTCATAGCTAGCCTGCAAATTTGAGAAGGCATGCTCCTGTTTTAATAACCTACTCATATTTTAGACCTGCGAGAATTTGGAAATGTCACGATTTGCTGTGCTACTTGTAGTAACTGTTGGAGTTGTAATTTGTTTTATTGTTCAGAGTTTTAGGCAGTTGCATCTCCTGATCAGTCCGTGTCGGCTGATGTATTCTAATGAGAACAGACAGAAAGCTTATTTTCATGTAATGCTAAATATTTCAGCTACTTCCAAAATGCTTTTGGCACGGTGAATATCATATGTACGAAGTAGCGCTGCACCTCCACATAAGTGGAAATACTCTCCGAGTGTTTACCTTTGCTTGTTAAAGTTGCGTGTAAGAAAGCTTTTTCACTGCAAGAGACAATTCCATGTCACGTTTTTTCCAGAGGGAACGTGGCCTGGTGCGTGAGGCAGGCAGGCTTTGGTCGTGCCCAGTCTAATGGCTTAGATACTGGGCAGTGGCCCTCCCCGGCTCAGTCGTCGTGATTTTGGTTAACCAGTCTCTCTGCGCTTCAGTTTGCATGCATGTAAAATGACAATATTTCCCTATTTTACTGGAACGTTATCGAGATGATAAAAATAATTTTCAATTGAGTGCATGGAAGGGAACTGTCTCCTTGTCCAACGGAGCTTGATTGCTAGAGACTGTCTCTATGCAAAGAAAGGTATGTGTATGTTTATTTGCATGCAAATATTGTAGATGTGCTTCCTTTCAGGAATCCACTGATTATTTTATAGATTTTCTGTTTTCTTTATATTGTATTCATTATGCCACAGACACCTGCTTGGAATGCGTCCTTGAAAAAGCTGTTTCTGAGGATTGCATAAGAATACTTAATAAACCAAAGTGTGCGGATGGAGTAGAGAGGCAGATATAAAACACAAGGCTATCGTTGGTCTTTGTCAATTAACAGGTGTTTTTCCTAACCATTTAGCTAAATAGACCACTGGTTAGTGAACGTATTCTGAGCATGAATGTTTCAAGAAAGAAGGATTGGTTCACAGTTGTGTAACTCCAGGTTTATGGCTTAGCTCTTTTGAAGTATGTCAGCATAAAGCAGGGGCAAATCAAGCTTTCTCTTGGAAAGTGAATGCCGTAATCATAAATCTGAAAGTCTGAAGTATGGAGTAGAGCTTCCATTAACCTAGAGACCTGGGTCTCCTCGTGCTGGAGCGGCTATTCAGTCTGCAGTATTTTTAGAGACTGCAGTTCCCTGGAGTCCTCTTTCTAAGCATTCCTGTTCTTGTGAAGTGTATTGTGCATTTCTCTGTGTGGGTATCAAAGCCAAATGTATTGGAAACTGATCTCCAAGGAGCTCTAGGCCAGCACTTCATAAACTGGAAGTGTAGTAGATATAATTTAGCTATTCATATGCCAAATACATTGGTCAAGCGCGGATAAAGCCATTGAAGGTGACATATGTCAGCCAAGAAAGTCAAGCGAGGGAATGAGAATGATGTGGAAGCTTAATGTAGCTGTAAAAAAAGAAGGATCCTTTTGTGTCTATTCAGCAGCAGTAGTTTTTCAGCCTGAAAAACACCAATTTTCTTTCAAAAGAAAACCAGTATGGGAAGGGGAACAGAGCAAGGGTTTTTCCCATTGGCAGGCAATACTTATAAGAGAATTTCAACTTTAAGTAGTAACTTTTCTCATTACACTTTGAGACACGCTACCAAATGTTCATGCTTTATGTGTTTGTTTAAGCATAGAAAACCCTTGAAAAGTCACGTCAATAATCAGTAATATTCAACAGATTTGAAAGTGACATACATACATGGGTGATCCTAACGTCTAGGTGAAACCCTATTCCCAACTACTTATGCAAGTGGCACCACGATAATTTTATATGGACAGAGTGTCTTCAGTATCCGTGTCTTCAATCTCCTTCTCAAAAACCTGGCATGCTGCACTGCTTCCAATGTTCCTGTGACTTAAAACACGAACCTGGCAGCCAGGGGACATACCCAGCTCCTGATTTTACCCCAGCGGCACATCAGTCAGCTCTGCTGGCTTTCAGCTGCCAATGTGTGTAGCTGGTGAAACTCTGTTCAATGAGATTTGAAAACATTTGTTTTCCTCTGTATTAAATCCACTGATTGAGAGTTAGTAATGCTATCATGTCTCTCTGCTTATAATGATTCAACGACTTCTTCCGTATAGTTCCAATTTTTCTTTGCGTAGACATTTTACCTTTGTGTAGCAACTTCCAGCTTTGCTGGAAAAGTCTATTGGATTTATTTGCATCACTCTCCCTTTTTGTCAGGAGTTGCAGGACTCATTTGGTGGTGTGGTAAGTTCTTTTTTATTTTTCCCCAATTTTATTTCTTCTTCATTAGAGAAGTAATATATGGTGAACCATGGTAATTTTTTTTTTTTTTTTTGACTGTGGTGAATTCAGATCTGCTTTTTGACCTTTTCAATTCCCAAGAGTCTAGAGGGGATTGTAGGGGGAGCAATAAGCTGTGTGTATGCTCGCTGGGCCTTTTTTGCTGATGTTTAACAGCGTACAGTAATAAAGTAAGCTCACATTGTTCACAAACTAAAGTGTCAGCCAAAACATCTTTTTATGCGGGAAGATAAGCAAGGGCTGAGCTACATCTCATGCTTTCTCTTGAATCCTAAGCCTGTTACTCCACGGGCAGATCCATGGAGAAGAAAACCTATCAGTCACATAGACATATATGGAATAAGGCAAAAACCAGCCTTTAATTAATCCCTTAATTTAAGATAAATACCTGCTTTACAGTAACAGTAAACAGTAGAGAAATATTGGGAATTCTGAGCACGTGTGTCTTATGGCACTTTCTGAAGAGACTCTTAAAGGAAGGTGGCTACAGCCTTTCCCACATAGGTTGAAAGTCTTTGTTAAATCATCAGAAAAGATAAGATAAACCACTTTAGCCTGTCTCTGATTTGTTTTCCTTACTTGCTGTTGTTGAACCATCATATAATAATGTCATTTAGGTTTGGTTTGTTTTTTATTTTATGTGTAATTGCAGACAAATATTGTCAAGTTCCTTTATCAACTTTAACTAGTCCAGGTGAATAAAAATGAAACACTCTTCAGTAAGTAGTGTTGTTGAACCTGGTCAGCACTGGGATTTTATCTTCTAGCAGAAATGGAGTTCTTCATGGAATATTGACTTGTCTTTTTACGAGATTAGAAATTTTCCAGTGAGGACATTAATAACCTAAGCCATGAATGAAGATGTGTTATATATCCGAAGAGAAATTCCAACTATGATAGTGTAATTCAATGACCGGTTTTCTCAAGGAGCGTGTCAATTCTTTGTTTCTCATTCAGCATTTTGCATCAGTTTTGCATTTGAGTAATCTCCGATTTTGCATGAGGTATGGCAGAGGGGCTCTACTTAAACTTTGTAACGTTGATAGAAATGGTGCGTGCAAAATTCTTATAATTCTCAAAACATAGTTTAAAAGACTATCATCTTGTTTTGCTGTTTGAACAGGTAAAACAGCTCAGCATGGTAATTTTATAGATGGTGAGAAGTAATTAACTAGTAGAAGCAGAAATTTCCTAGAGCTTTGAATGTATCATGTTGATGAAATGTGATGAATTAGGGCTGATGATAATTATAATAAACTTGAGCAATAGAATAATGAGTATTAGAAGAAGTCTTCTGACTCCAGTACTCACATTCTTAAGCTGGAATTTTCGTGTAACTATTTTGTTCTTAGGTTTGAGATTTTTGTTGTTTCTTTTTAAGGAAATAGCAAGTTTGCCTCTAGTTATTTAGATTACTTCCATTTGGTTTTGACAAATCGTTTCCTTCTTTTCTGAATAAGCAAAAGTGGGTGGGATGTATGACTCTTTGTACGTTGACGTAAGAAACTTTATAGAGCTTTTTTGAAGTTCTTTAGTATTGGGAGTTTTTTTTAGGCCTCTGCCTAATTGTATGAGTTTTCCAGTAACGCCGTAGGGTGGGTTTGACCTTGGCTGGATGCCAGGTGTCCACCAAACCGCTTTATCGCTCCCCCTCCTCAACCGGACAGGGGAGAGAAAAATATAATGACATTCTTGTGGGTTGAGATAAGGACAGGGAAATCACTCACTAGTTACCGTCATGGGTGAAACAGGCAAAACTCAGGGAAATTAATTTAGTTTATTACCGATCCCATCAGACTAGGGTAATGAGAAATAAAACCAAATTTTAAAACACCTTCTCCCCACCCTTCCTTTCCTCCTGGGCTCAACTTCACTCCCAGTTTTCTTTACCTCCTCTCCCAAATGGCACAGGGCAACAGGGATAGGGGCTACGGTCAGTTCATCACACATTCTCTCTGCCACTTCTTCCTCCTCACACTCAACCCCTGCTTCAGTGTGGGGTCCCTCCCATGGGAGACAGTCCTCCATGAACTTTTCCAACATGAGTCCTTCCATGGGCTGCAGTTCTTGACGCGCTGCTCCAGTGTGAGTCCTTTCCACAGGGTGCAATCCTTCAGGCACAGGCTGCTCCAGTGTGGGTCCACCATGGGGTCACAAGTCCTGCTAGCAAACCTGCTCCAGTGTGGGCTCCTCTCTCCATGGGTTCACAGGTCCTGCCAGGAGCCTGCTCCAGCATGGGCTTCCCACAGGGTCACAGCCTTCTTCTGGCACATCTACCTGTTCTGGTGTGTGTCCTCCATGGGCTGCAGGTGAATATCTGCTCCACTGTTGACCTCCCTGGGCTGCAGGAGGACAACCTGCTTGACCTAGTTTGTCACTGACCTTGTTGTCCCCAGAGGTGTTTTTCTTACATATTCTCACTCCTCTGGTTTTGGTGTTGTTGCACAGCAGATTTTCTTCCCTGTTCTTAAATATATTATCACAGAGGTGCTACCACCATCACTGACTGGCTTGACTTTGGCTGTCTTGGAGCTGGCTGGCATTGGCTCTGTTGGACATGGGGGAATCTTCTAGCAGCTTCTGCCAGAAGCCACCTCTATAGCCCCTCCTGCTACCAAAACCTTGCCACAAAAAGCCAATATACACGGCAACTTACAACACGAAAATCACTGATTACACTTGGTGAACCTGTGCTAGAAACACTTGGAGTGTAAATGGGAAGATAATTGTTCCATGAGTTGTGTTGATTGACTTGTATTTTTCTTTGGTGTTCGTGTTTCATGTTCGTTTTAAAGAAAGAAGAAAAATAATTTAGCCCCTTTGAAACATATAGATAATTTCACTGTTTTAAGCTACACATCTTGACACGTTCAGTCTTTTCTATTGCCTGTCATGCTGGTGAGATTACACAGCGATATGTATTCCCTGTTATCTGGATAGTAATTGAGATGTATTTCATCATCGTCTCAATAATCCTTATCAAGCATGCTGGTTTTGTTATGAAACAGTAAGTTCATGGCTCAGTAACTTTGTTCTTGAATTTTTTATATTCTAAAATGATGTCGTCGTAGTGGTCGGAGTTCCTGAAAAAGGTGTTACAGAAACTTCATTACAGCTTTCCTAGAAAGAAACAAAGAAGAAACCCAAGCCAAACCTTTTTAAAAATCCAGATTTTTGTGACTTTAAAAATGCTGTGTTACAGTGATTTTTTTTCATGAATTAATTTTAGAAATTTGGTATGTAGATTACTGCATTCATGTCCAAGTTTACGCAGTACCTAGAGTTTGCTTATGGACCTCATGCTACTTGCTGTCATTGTTATTTCTTATAGCTATTACTTCTAGTTCCTTGAAGAATAACCAAGAACATGTCCCTGTAGGGCTAGGTACTGAAAATATTCAAAGAGGTCCCATTCTGTACCAGATCTGTGCTAGTGACACAGGCAAGCTGGATGTGCAGTAGTGGCAGCACACGTGAGCAGCCAGGCCCAGTGAATTCAATAGCAGCAAATGAGGAGAAGTAGATAAAATGAAAAGTTGAGGCGCAAGGACAGTAACACAAATGTAGAGGCTATGGGAGTAGAGACAGAATAAAGTTTCTTTGTGAAGTCTATTCAAAATTCGAAACAGTCTGAAAATCCCAAAGGGTTGTTTCTCTGGTTGGATCTTGTGTGTGACTGCAGTTTTTCTCCAGAATGGGTACTTGAGTTTGAAGAACACCCCTAGGCTAGGATGGTCCCATTTTATTGGTTTCTCTACTATGGTGGGTTCTGACATCGTGGTTTTTTTAGCCTAGTGCTGCACAGTTGCACAAGGGGAATTTCAGTTTTGTGCAGTCTTCATATATTAGTGATTTTAATAAGGGTTTTTTTTCTGTTGGTTTTTTTTTTTTTTTACTTTTAAACTTTTAATATACCTGTATACCTTCATAACTATCAATGATAAATATTGTGTTTAATGAAAAAAATTTTTTTTTTGGTTCTACTTTCCATCTTTTACTGTTAACTGATTTTTTTGACCAGGAAATTTTCAGAGGTAAAAAGGATTCAAGTAATGGCAATCTGTTCCCTCTACAGGATTTATGAACGCATCATTGATCCTCCAGAAACAAATCTGACACCTGAAAGCAATTTATGGCTTGGACAGAGAAACAGGAAACATGGTTTCTTTAAGGTAAGCAAATATGAAATGGCACATGAAGAAGGAAATTAATGAATAGTCAACAAAATATTTCTGATTAGATGTCTTATACTCCTGAAATCTGATTTTTGTGAATGTTAGTAGAAAGTATGGACTTGGGATTTGAGGCAGGTCCAACACTCAGAGAAAAAGGGCTCCTCGTGTAAGGTAGAGTATTGTAGTTGCTGACTGCAGCATCCAGGATTTGGGGGTTTTGTTTGGTTTCCTTACTTTAGGTTTCTCCTACCTGCTGTGCTCTTCCTTGCCACTCCTGGGGACAGAACGAGACTGTGTAGGCAGTGTCAGAGCCTGCTCTTGGCCTTCATCTTTAAACCTGCCTGAAATAACAGCTTTGCTGCAGTCTCCTGGCCAGCGATGGTCTTAATCACTCTTGGAGTCCGTTTCCTCCTCGATTTTTACATGCAGAATATCCTCACCCTTCCACTGTTTGTCTTGGGTGACTCTTCCTTGTTTGCCCTTATCGGGGTTAACTTCTAGAGCAGAGAACATCTTCTGGCTTGGGATAGTTGTGGCTTTGCAGATACTAGCTACTGGATGCAGTGCATTTGCCTTGCTGCAAAACTGTAGGTTTTTCTGTTCCTGGACTACCTCCCTTTCTCTCTTTCTCGACTAAGCGTGTCACAGTGCTTCTCAACACAGTGTCAACAGTGGGTCACTGAGTTTTGTTCATGAGCTTCTTTGTCCTTTGGAGCTTCCGTTGCTTCCAAACAGCCCAGGGTGAAAGCCTGGCTAGCCGGCAGGGCTCGGGCTGCTTCTACGTTCTAGCTGGAAAGCCTGTTTTTTTCCATTTATGAGGCTCCCCAAGATGACATCGTTGAGTAGGCCAGTATGGGCACGAGGAACTTTTCAGAGGAAAAAGAAGATTCAAGTAGTGGCAATATATTCCAGATTCAATTAATGGCAATATGTTTCTAAAATTGCAAAGGACAGAGAAATGACCTATCACTTGAAAAGCCCCCTCCTATATGTTTTCTTTCAGCCTTTTTTTTGGCCCCTGCTGAGGCTGTATGATTTTTCTGGTCGAGGCTGAATTGCTGACCCAACCAACCAACCAAATCCACCAACAAATGAAAACCACCCCCCGGCGCCTGAAAATTAGTTCTTTTACTTCGTAAGCAAGCTACAGAAAAGTTTCTGATATTTCTTCCAGTTTTGGCTAACAAGCTGCAGTGCAAGTGTTTATCAGTGAAAGTGTCTATATTGCAGTGATAGGCCACTCTCCCCGTCCTCGATATTGGCATGGATTTGTTGCCAAGGTGATTTACCACCCACTTGGTTTCCCTTTGAAGCTGTCAGTTCATAAGACAATTTCACAAGTTGCTGTTTTTCTGAGGACCTCTCCTCGAAGTCCCCAGATTTCAACAAGCTAGCACAATCGTTTTACCCTAAAATTATTTACGGTAGGATTGTTGTAGCGACTAACAATTTTAATCGTGAAACAGAGGTAAAAGCTAACTTTTAACTTAAATGACTGTCCGAGAGTTGTTCCGAACCTGAGTACATTTCATCCTCCAGCAGCTGAGCTGTCACTGTGAAGTGAAATTGATAGTATTATTTTATTGTACAGCTGTTGTTTTTTTACCTCAGCTGCTTCCCATAATTCCGCAGATGGTAAACATATGTTTATAGTTACACAGGAAAAAAAGAAGTTATATTGGACTCGTCCATCTTAAATTCTTATTTTATACAGGCAGTCAGAGCCTCAGAACTCTGGGATATTATATGTTTGTAAATTAATATTTCTACGCGTTAACAATTTGGAAACAGCAGGGTAGCTAATGATATGCTAATGAGCTGACAGTTTTTATTGATCGTAATGAAAGTCGACAAGTGCCTTACTTTGCTTTATGCATGCCTGAATATTTTACTAACTTTCTTCAGGGCAGAAATATAATTGGCTGTATTTTTTTAATCCTGCTTGAGAATTTCAGAACTCTTCCTTTACTTTATGTTACTCATTGCAAAAACTTGGGATTTTGCCAGTTTGTAAAGAGTACACATCTCTTCATATATTTACATGCTCAGCAGGACCTCCCTTTCTTTTTCAGAGCAATTTGTTTCACTGTTTTAGCGTATTAAAAAATAGATCTATTTTCCTTAATGTAAACAGAGATCTGCAGGGAAATAAGAGCGTTAAAAAAAGAATAAGCATTTTTGTATGGGTGTCGGAGCCATAGTAATGTATATAACAAAAAGCACTGGATACTGTTCAGAGTATCATCACTGTTCCAAAAGTTTTCTTACTTTAAAGATAGTTAATTGTTGTGTCTCTCCATAAAGGAATAGCGTTAAAGGACCTTTTGGGCCACATTCTCATGCCTATTTTAGGTCGTAATTCTTAAGTATTTCAGAAGAGGAAGGAGGGGATGTGATATTCATACGTCACTGTGGTCAGTTGCTGCCATTTTTCTTAGTTATGCTTTTGCTGCACATTCTTATTTGCAGTGATTATTCCCCAAGCAGCCCTGCTGTGTCTGTGGCCTTCCTGGGGAATGAAGTGCCCTATGGCATAATCAAGGGAATTAAAGTCTTGCCCCTTATAAGTAGTATCTCTTAAGTAGTTATAACTTACCTGCTATGACCAAGCATTTGAGAATCAGACAAGACGGAATGGTTTTAGCCCAGCAGCGGCGGGAGCAAATGCAAAGCAGACTTAAGATAGCTTTGTCTGCTTGCTTTGAAGGGAATCTCCTGAATTACTTCCTTCAAAAAATACATGCTGACCCTTCAGGTTTCTCTGTGTGGCCCAAACCCAAGATTTGTTTTAGGGCTACTGAATACCATTGTAATCAGATTAGAAAACCGAAGTAAATGCAACTGTGAAAAGAGGAAGAGAGTGATAGCAGACATCCAGGCAACCTTTGCTCTAGGATGGATCTGGCTGCGGTCAGGGTCAGAATTACCTGCAAAATTCATTTTATCGCTGGGGAGAACCCTTCCCCCCTAAGGCTCCTTCCAAAAAGCTGCTGCAGAAATGAGCTTATTAATGCATTGCTGACTAGGTGATTCGTGTCGAAAGACTGTAATTTTCATATCTGCTATACCAGGCTCTATTGATCCTGCTGCGGTGTCTGGGGATTGTGTAGTAGGTGCTTGAGAAATATATTGGGTTTTTTTTTTACTGCTCAGCATCGTATGTATACATGGATCTCTGTAGCCGTTTTGGTCTCGGAGTTGTACGGTGTGAGGTGAGGTAAATTCAGTGCCAAGGGCAGCTGTTTGAGTGGCTGGATGGGGCACATCTGCCCTGGCTAGAGGAGCACAGTGGTGATCTAGTGGAGATCTAGTGGTGTTGGCGTAGCGTGGCCTCGGCACCGGGTGCGGGTTATGTCTTCTGGTGCCTCCGGGCAGAGCCTTTCGCCAGCCCTGGCCGATGCAACTTGCGCAGCTGTGTGGCACGCGTTATCTCTGCGGGGGAAGTGGGTTTTAGAGAGGGTGAAAGGCAATGGAGGAAATGAAAACGCAGAAGAGGAGAGCTCGTGGAAGAGATGAGCCTTTTCACAGAATGTGGGAGGAGTCCTCTGTTAAATAGACACATGAGAGGAGCAATAAACAGGGCTTTTGTGTTGCATCCTCATGGGATGGCCTTGACATTTAGTGCTGCAGGCCTGAGTGTAATCTTGTAGCTGGTAATCTGCCTGCGCAGATGAAAGCTCTTCAGGCTAGTGAGTCTTGACGCTGAACTGAAGCTTTGGTTCTAATTAGCCAAATGCTTTAATGGTAACATAAACAGGATATCTACTTGGGAAGGGAAAAACCGTGAAGATTTTGACCAGTGACACCTCCCCGTCAAGGCCAAATGCTGATGTCCCCTCACAGAATGTGGGCTGAAGAACTCCACCCTGTGCCAAAGTGAACCAGAGCCCTGAGCTTCCCCTGGGGAGCTGTGCATGCCTAATTCTCCTGGTTGTGGTCGTAGAAAGCTCTCTGCAAAGTAGACTTAATGTTGAAGGAGGAGTAGTCCAAGTTTGTTCATCTGTGTTAAAATAATTATGGCTATAGCAAGTGTTTGCCTGTAATGAAGTCTTTCTATTAAAAAAATAGATCATCAACATTTCTGCTCTTTGAAGGTTCCCTTCTGTATTTGATCATATTAATTCTGCTTCAGAGGGGTTATAGACTTGGAAGGCATCTATATTGGTTCATATGTTTTTCCATGGTAACATGCTTTCATGTAGCCAGAAACTAAGACACAAAAAATAGTTGTGTTGTGTTTCCTCTTCAGGTTTGTCCTGGTTTCCCCCTTTCCTTTGCTGTTCTGTTAAACTGCCTTTATCTCAACCCACGAGTTTTTCCTTTCCCTCCTGATTCTTCCCCATCCCACCTCCATGGGGTACAGTGGGGAGTGAGTGAACCACCTCGTGGACCACAAGGTGGTATTTAGATGCAAATCTATCCACAAGACAATTGTGGGGCTTTGATACAGCAAGCATATTTGAAGTTCAATATGCACTTGTAGAAAAAAGGCTGAGGAAAACATCCCTTCTGTCTGGATGATGTCTTGTTAGCTGTGCGATATGGTCTGGTGAAACTTTGTAATCTCATTTGCTTTTGAGCTTTTCACTGGAGAGGCTTAAGCATTGAAATAGATTTTTGTGCCTCACCTTCTAATTTCTCGCTGATGAGTGGTAGCATAAAGTGTGTAAAATGGCTTTCAGGATCTTCCATTTCCAGTGACAGTATTACTTCTCATTATTATGATGGTTTCATTATTTTCATAGATGAAAAGGTTAATAAATGTATATACTTTTGCAAGAAAGGCATGTGTGATCTGATTAGGTCCATTAATATTTTCAGTTAATATTTGATCATGAAACAGTAAGCAGGAGTCGGTCCTTGCTGATTACCTTCCGCTGTTTTAGCAAATGAACATGTGAATGTTAAATGCTACTGCACTTGCCAGGCTTCAAGGGCTATGTGAGGCCTATATTTTATTTACAGGTGGAGCTCAATGTTTTGAGCGAGTGACTGTGTCCTCGGTCTGCAAAATTCACTCTATTGCAACTTAACTGAAAATTGAAACACAGTCTTGCAAATCAGAAATTTAATCAGATAATCACTGCCGCAATGATAAATTTCCTGTCAAATTAAAGAATTTCTTTTTTGTCTGGGAGGAGGTAGAGCCATGTCATAACATCTGATTAACAGTCAGAGAAAGTGCAAATGGCAGCATTAGAAGTCCCTTGTTTTCCCTTGCTCCTCTCCCTTGGTGACCATGACGTTATTAAAGCTAGTGGATCTTGTGGAGTTAACGACCTTACACAGTCAAAGACGGAGCAAGAGCTTTGTACTGAGCTTAAAAGAGCAAACAGAAGCTTCAGCACTTTCTAGGCTATTTGAAGGATCTAGGGTTCTTCAGGACCCAGGTGTGCAGCCATCCTGGGCAACCCTTCGTGTCTGCTGCTTCTGTCAGGGCTCTCCTTGCAAGTCAGGGACAACAGAGGATGCAGCCAGCACGGGACCTTTTGGTCCTTCCTTTCTCCTGTCCTGCCTGGTTCAGTTTCTGGGCCTCGCACAACCTGCACTATCTGACTCTTGCCTTGGAGCCCTGATTTCTGCCAGTCCTGCGTAGGGGATTTTTCCATCTGTTTGGGTTGGAGGGAGGATTTAATTCTAACTGATGGCATGATTACATGAACTGCCTGTTGAGATACAAAGGTAGTCGGCTAAATTAAACCAAACTGCTGAAGTGTAGACTCTTAGTTACCTCCTGTACGATGTACTTCTCTTTTCATAATGTTTCATTTCGCAGTTTTATTTGGCTGAATCACTAAAAAGTATTGCTGTGTTTTCTTTTCGCCGTTTGGAAAAGTGTGTCATAGGCTTGAATAATGGATGTTATTTCACTGCCTTTTCACCACACTCATTCCGTTTTAAGACATTTAAGCAGCTTATATTTGGCGATTGCAAAAGACAAAGCAGTATTATTTCTGTGTTTTATGAAAATTAACATACAAACACACAGGAAGATAGGAGTTGCTGTTATATTTTGTCCATCTTCAGTTATTTTCCTCACGAGAAGAGTGAGATGGTCAATTTTTTGTACCCTCTCAAGAAATGGCTTGTGAAATAGCTTGTACAGATCTAAGTGAATGCTTGTGATCTGTATTACCAGTTTTCTCTTCTTTTACAAAGGGTGTTATTCAAGATGTGAAAGTCATCTTTATACCGAATGGATATATAACGCAGTGTCCTAATCTGAATCGCAGTAAGTAGCAATTTCTTTATTGTCTTTACTTTAGATTTTTCATACATCTTTGTTTTAAAAATAATCTTTTCAGGCTTGTCGCTTCTGCATGTACTGACTTCCAGAAGGCAAAAATTCTGGGTAAACAGATTGCGTTTTATGTTCAGGTAAAGCAAGTCTGATATACTGCTGGTTATTTACGCGTTACTGTGTCTTCTCTTCTCTGTTTCTTTCTACTCTTCCTTTATTGAGCATGCCCGACCTGCAGTGATTTCTTAAGTCTGGTGCAAGGAATCATGGATTTACAAGAACTCCTGGCAAAAATGACTGCAAAAGTAGGTACCTAAGCTTCTCTGCCAATTACCTATTTCCTTCTGTGCTAAGACCGGCATGAAAGTGTTTATTCCTTTTGCAATTACTCTACACTTTCATGGTGGAGCTATTTTCCCCCATCCCTCTGCCAGTAGCCCTATCTGCAGTGGACTTATGGATCTAACATCACAGATGTCACTTAAGCCTTATGCAGTTTCTGTTGTCCGCCTTATTATTTGTAAGACAGTGACAAAATGCCCTGGGTCTGATTTTTTTTTTTTTTTTTTTTGTAAGAAACCTTAGCATGATTTCCCTTTTCATGCTGAGGGATAAATGCAGAAACAAAGGAGTGAAATCCCTTAACAATTTCCTCACCATGTGATGCTGTCAGAGGGTGTGTGTTTGCCTGTGGGAAGCCCTCTGAAGTCTTCGGGACGGGCATAGTCTCCTTCCTGGGAATTGAAATGAGGCCCCAAAGTGGAAATGCCTGTGAAGCTGCCTGCTGTGCTGATCTTGACATCATGGTTGAGCAATGGTTTTTACCAGCGTCAAAGTTAACCTGGCTCCAGGTGGTGTGGTGTGTGCTTGGTGGGGTTTTTTTTATTTTTTAATTTAATTTTTATTTTTACCCCTCCTGGTTTGTGACTAGGATGAACGGGAAGCTACAGTGGGTTTTTTGTTTGGGATTTTGATGATTTTCTTTAGGCTCCGCTCCCGCAGCACACAGTCAACCTCTGTGTTAGCCAAGGCCCTTCAGCTGAGGCTGTGGTGAAGTTTTGGGGTAGAAGGCTGTGTTTTAGAGGTGACTGAACCCCTGATGTGTGCTAAAGGGCAGTCTGTGAATACTTTTTGAGGTTAACGTTGGTGAACCATCTGGTCTGTGGTAAAGGGCAATTAATTGTCTCATCTGAAACTGCACTTATGCATTAATTACTTAAAAATTTTAAGTGCAACTGCAACCAACCTGTAGATACCTTTAATCTCAATCTGGTTACCGAACAGGAATTTCACAAACAGGATTTGTGTAGTAGTGCTACTAGCATAAAAGCATTATACTTTTTGCTGTGCTGCCTTTAAGTGTTATTTTCATTCTTAATAAGAAAGGGGAAACTTCATTTTTAGAGAGTGTGTGCATTATACTGACAATGCACTTAGCTGACATGCTTTGGACAAGCTGACTCCGAATGCAAAATGTGAAGCTTTTAGTTCAGTTTGCTGCTTGTACTGTGAAAGAGAGACAATTATTCCGAGGCCTGCTGGTGGTATGAGCAAACGCCAATTATGCTCTGTACTGAGTAACTTGCTTTCTCTGCTCTTAATTATATTTTTGCTTGCTCGTACATTGCAAGAGGAAGCAAATAACACGGTATTTGTACTGCAAAGACTCTGTGCTTCCATAAAGTGGTGCTGGGATGATTTTTCATTGCGAGTTCCTTTCCTGTCTAGCGGTGCACTGACTGTTTCATTACAGTTGTTGCAGAAATATTGTTGTCTGGGAAAAATGCATGCAGCAGGAAAGGAAGTTAATTTGGTAGACAAATACAAGTCAAAACTGGAGGGACTTGAGGGAAGCATTAAGGTTTGTATCTGTCTTTTCAGTAGTAGCCATGAGTGGTACTAATGTAGATACAGGTTTATGGTATGGGGATGATGTATGGCAAGGCAAAGAGCAAGGCTTAGAAGGGCTGTGCAGCTGCCTGCAGAGCCCCTCTTCAGCAGGGCAGGTGGCCTGAAAATGGCTTGCTAATGTATGTGAACAATGAACCCCAGCACCTGGTCCTGCACCAAGAGATGCAGGACATGAACATTGATGTTTTGGAGAAGCGGGTCCCCTGGTTTGACATCCAGTTGTTGCTTTTAGGCTCCCTTGTATCTAGGATTTCAGCTTCTCTCTTGACCTCTGCTTGGTTACAGCTGTATTACAGCATTGAACAGACCAGTGAATGTTGTTTGCGATGAATACGTACGTGCAGTTTATATAACGTAAACCTGTGAAGACTCAGACCAGGGCTTGCCTGGGAAGAAAACATCAGACTAGTGGCTTCAGGCTGCAGTAGTTTGGGTAACAGTGCAAACTACGCAGTACAGAGGCAGGAGGAGAGAGTGCCCTCTTGCCTGGGCTTTACCTCGGGGTCCCATGAGGCTCAGGATGGGACGTGGGGACTGTAAGGGGCCCCGCAGAGCGTTGTCTGTAGCAGATTGTCATGGAGTGCTCTGTACAGGAGCATTTGGTCATGACCTGTAGCAACCTAACTGCCGTTATGTCCTCTTCCTGCCTATGTTTTGTAAGGACATAGCTTTTAAAGTCTGTTTTATTTTTGTCATCTTTGAATTAATTCTGAATCTTTCCACTGTGTATCTTTAATTGATTCAACCTTGTGTCCTTAAATAGAGAGACATTGTAGATCAGAGTGTTAGACTCTGGCTAAAAGTGTTAATTTGCTGCAGGTGAAAAGGATTGTGTTCTATTTCAGCATTTCCAACTGCCATACTGGAACACTGTTAGTTCCCCTTTAAATATAATGGCTAAAATACTTAATGTGACTTTAACAATCTCCTGAAATCAGTCTGGGCATGTCCCAGACTGAGTGGAATGTAACTGAGTGGAATATAATTTCTTTTTGGTAAATTATGGGACCACACTAGGGTTTGCTTTGTATTCAGATGCGCTTGTTACATGAAGACTTCCAGCACAAAACTTTCTACTGAATCTTTCCTTGGTTGAGGTCAAAAAGGTTAAAGCTTGAGTTTGATTAAAACCAAGAAAAATCAAGCACTTGAGTTCATTGATGGACTAGTTAATCTGCTTTGTATGCATCATGGATTTATATGGCCATGGATACTTTTAAGATTAACAAAATTTTCCATGTGAATTTTGATAGTTTTGGGGTTTTTTAGTATTTTTTTAAATTAATTTTGCCAGAAACAATACATTTTTAACAGAAGTCTGTTGTCTTTCAGTTATTTGTATGAGCAGGGGAGAGGCAAGGAAAGTGTTAAATAAGTTTTGTGAATAATAGCTACCTGACTATTCCTGAATGTTAAGCACTTAGGATTTGGTTAATATATGGAAAATGTTTGGTATGGTGTGGGCTTCTTCTCCCTCATTCATTTATTTCTATTCATAACCTAAACAATGTTTGAAGCTTGAGAATTTTCTACTGACGTTTTAAATGTTCAACACATCTAGTTGTGTGCATTTGGCAACATTTGGAAGGATATTTCAGCTAATTTTAAGGAATTCATTGTTTTATTGCATTCAATAGAAATTTTTCAATTAAGGCTTGAAGTTTAGAAACAAAGAGCATGTTTTTGGTCACTCTAGTACAGGAGTTAACAGTTAAATGTTGTTTCTGAACAGATTCTGTCGGCTGTGATACATTCCTTGACCTCTGTGTATTGGCGTGTTTGTTGTCGCATGCCTTCCTTCTGGTCATCTGCTTGATTGATCAGCTATGTTTAAAGATGTATCTTAGAGCAGGAGGTAAATAAATTTAAGCAAATAAAACTTACCAAGATAATGCAAATGACAGAAAATGTTAATACACTGAAAATATTTATTCTCTTAGAGTTTTCTTCTTTTTCTAGGGAGTAATTTCTAGGGCAAAGGACAATATCAAGTACCACTATCAAATCTGTGTATTCCTTTCTCTTCAAAATTTGTATAGCCTGTTCATATGGGAATGTTCATTAAAATACAAACAACCAACCAAAACAAACAACCAAACAAAACCCACAAAATAAAAAAAACCCCAAACAACAAGCAAACCAGGTATGTAAATAAAGTAGAAGTGTAAGAAAAATCAAACACCTTTTTAACAAACCGGAATATATTTTATATACTGTAAATATAATGACTAAATACAATGACCTGAAAAGAATTTCTGATGAAAAGAAGCATCTCAGTAAGAGGACAGTTTTGCCTCTAAAATGTGAAAAGCAGTTTTGAAGTCACCAGATCATGCTGAGTCGGAGGGAGATGAGTATCAATCCCCTATTATCCCAGAATAACAACTTAAGAAATAAAGAGAGCTTTTATTCAGGGTTTTTTCTCGTGAAGACTGCAGAGAAAAAAAACCACAAACCCCACAACAAACCAACACAGAAATTTGCCTAGTATTTCTTCTTTTTTTCTTCCCCCTAAATATGTTGCTTTTACTGGCAGGAATGAAAAAGGATATATTAGAATACTTTCATTTAAAGTGGATGGAATTTTAGAGGATGGCAATATATGAAACTGAGGTATACGCCATTATGCAAAAAATACTATAGCACTGTGCTTTCTTTTTTTGTAAAATTTACTACCATTAAAATGTAGCAACCTGTAATATAGGATAATAGCATCGTATTTGTGACAGAATAGAGTATGCATTCATCTTGTCTTGTGCCCGATTTAGGTAGCCTCGCTATTTGCAGTGGCTTCAGTGTGATGGCTTTTACGCATAAGACAAATGTGAACGTAAAAAATCAAAACCTTGAGAAACTCTTATCCAACTGGCACCAGGGTAACTTTTAGAGCAATGGCAGTTCTGGGGCCGGAAGAATGTACATATTTACTTCTGAATATTGTCTGTATTTATTTATTTATTTATAGTATTAGAAAAGTAATTTGAGTGCTTTTGGGAATTAGAGATGGGTACACTGGATACGAGGTGTGCATAGACGGGAGCGGTTCCTCTCTGGAGGGTGGTAAGATGGTACCTTGTATGAAAGGGGGGTCTATGGTATGGCTTAGGAGAGGGTGGTTCAAACAGCCTTGTCCTTTGCTGCTGCTACCTGAATGAGTATTGTCCCCACTTATTATTGCGTAGTATCTCATCAGTAAACATAGCCATTGCTAGCGTGCAGGTGGAAAAGATGCATCAATTTTAGCGTCTTGATATGCATTTTTAGTAGTTGGAATTGAGGAGGTAATGGGAACAGCAAGGAGTGTCAAGAGCTAGCCAGCAGCCCAGGATTTACCCCAGGAGCGTGGCTTCTCCATTAATCACAGTCTGGGAATATTTTGTACTACGCTGAATTATAATGTTTTCTTTCCCTTCCAAATCTCACTTGCTATTATAAGGTTAAGACTTTTCTAAAAGTCAGAAAGTATTAGTCTGCCTGTTGCTTAACAATGATGACATGGGGATGATTAGGAAAAGTCAGTCTGCCAGTTTTCATGCTTTTTGACTTGTAATCAGGTTGATGATCAATTATTTTTTTTTTTTTTTTTTAAAACCCAAACAATTGTAGTTTGTGTACTTTTGGTAGTACCTGGACATTCCTGAGGGGATCTTAGTGGGGTTTGTTACAGTACAAGAGACAGTTGCATGAGTCATAAATCGTTGTCAGTTGGCATGGATAGCTCCATCCGTGTCCGAGGAGCAGAGTTAGTTTATACTTGCTGACATCCTGGTTCAGTGTTTCGGAGGATGTAGTCAAACTTGGTTTGGCTAAAAATCAGTATACTGCTTTCTCATATTTGCTTTTTTAAATCATGTGTTTGAATTGCAGAAATCTCATCAAGTTACTTTCATTTATAGTTAAATTATGCAGAAACAAGACTGAGTCAATTGGAAGACTGTCATTGTGAGAAGACTTGTCAAGTAAATGGATTGATCTATAGAGACAAAGACTCATGGGTTGAAGATGACCACTGCAGGAATTGCACATGCAAAGTAAGAATATCTAGACTTTAAGGAGTAGGAGCTAGTTAAAATGTGAAAATGGTCCTTGAATACATAACGTTAACTCTGAGAATTATGTTTTTAGTGTGCATCCGGTGGCAGTATGAACAATAGGGAGGAGAATAATAAAATAAATAAAAATTTGAGATTGCTTAAGTGCAAGCTTCGTAAATAAAGTCTGCTTTCCCTTGACAATGCTTTCTTATTTGTTCTAATTATATCTGTGAGGACTTCATGATTTTGGGGTGAAAGCATGGCTTTGTCTGTGTTTAGCTTGGAATTTCTTTCACTGCAGTAGTTTTTTCAAAAAGGAAGCATTATCTTAATAGTATTCATAGATGCTGAGTTGCATCTTGCATGGTAAGAGCATGCCGATTTTGGTTTGAGTGTTTACAGCTCTGAAAAACCAAAGAATAGAAGAGAATTAGTATGTAAATCTTGTCTTGTTGAAATTATTTGATAAATATCTGAAGAGATCTTTGTTTGCTCAAGAAAATAGAAAACTGATTGTTAAAAATCTCAAAGATGATTGGCACAGCCTACAGAAAGTGGTGCTTATGTTCCTGTGATGATGGACCTGTTTTCCACTTACTGTGCTTTGCCCAGGGAAAGTGAGGTAAAATCAGTAATATGGATCAAAATGGGGCGGTTCACCTTCAGATGCATTTTGATTCAAGTTTGTAGTTGGAGGGGATTAAACTTGTTCCTGAAGAATAGGTCTGTAATCTACAGTGCTATTTTGTTGTACTTAGTTTTCTGTTTCCTGTATTTTGTACAAAATACTCACTAATTACAACAGTCGTAGTTGAATTTTGCCTTAAAAACCTTTGCTTAGAGTGGAGTTGTGGAGTGCCGAAGAATGTCCTGCCCCCCTCTTGATTGTCCCCCTGAAGCTCTCCCAGTGCATGTGGAAAGCCAGTGCTGCAAAATATGCAAGGGTAAGTACATCACGTGAACCTTTTGGTTTCACTCTCTAAGCAGAGTTAAACTTATTCTGAAAGCAGGTGCATTTTATGATGACTTTCATAGGTTCTGGTAATTCAGGTAACACTAGTCACAGTGGCAAACTTAATTTAAGAAGAAAATAAATAATTGCTGAGAAATGAACAAACGTTGCAAACTTCTAAGGCTCTCTTTTTGCCTATTGTCAGTGTAAAATTATTCACCTACTTGTTTGGGGCTGGGAAGCCTTACTTGGCTTCAGCTGGTATCTTCTGTTGAAGAGCGTCAAGCCTATGGTCTGAACTTTCTGTAGTGGATGAGTAATAAACTGAGCTGTTACCTTTTTACCTGTCTTTTATTTCAGGTTGGAAGCTTGTTCTTTAAAATAAACATGACAGAATTTCAGGCCCTGAGTTACTAACACTGCGCAGAGGGATAGTTTGCTGTAATTGGTTTCAAAATAAATTCATGAAAAAAAAAAAAAAAGGAAATTTTGTGATCAGTGTTATTGTCAGCTTTCAGTTCCTTCTTCTGGAAATGAAAGCTGTGACATTACTGGAAGAAATATTCAATATTTGTTGCCTTAGTAATAGTACAAGGGACAAAGACAATTGATATATGGAAATTTTAGCTGAATACTGATGCCAGTCTTACCTTAAGAAGCGCAAATTACCTTACACCCCTTGTATTCTTGGAGACTAGTAAACTTCACTGTGAGTTTTTCAATAATTCATTAAGACACGGATGTTGAATTTTTTAAGACTTATCAGGAAAATAATAAGATTTTTTTTTTAGCATTCTGTCACCTTTCTTCAGTCGCTGAATTCATTAGTCCCATGCAGGAACCTCCTTTAGCTGTGATCTTGCACTCGCTCTTGTTTACTCATGTCACCTCATTTCTCTCAGCTCTGTGTTGGCAGGAGTATTCTGCTTACCAAAAGGTGTTTATGAACAGAGTACTTGGGTGGTAAAGTGGCTGTGTTGGCCCCGATTTTTTTTGTCTCAAAATACTTTTATGTGTAACGTTGAGAGGCTGGAAAGTTCTTTCATGAAACTGCTTTTCTTAACACGCCTTTGCTGACATGCATGTATGCACGACGGTCAAAATCTGACACAAAGGAATTGCAAATTTGCAAAATTGTGGATTCAACGTAAATCCCCGTTAGTAAACTGTGTTCCTGTTATTTGTAATGGAAAGATGAACAATCAGACTTGCCTTTTTCCAGTGATTGGCACAAACTTGACTCGTTATTCTGACAAGAACTCAGCACGTCACTCAATGGGGAGAGATGTATGGAAGTTGATTGAAATTGATTGTAAATGCCAGCTCCTTGACAGAATGATGTGCTAGGGCCACAGTCAGTCATTTTTGGGTAGATAGCAGTAATTGCTGAGGCTTTCCGAAGAGCTGCACTGCAGGTGTTAATTTCCCCGTGCTTTTCCTATTTAGCTCTGATAGAATCATCAGTTGTAATTTGCTGTCTCTAGGGATTATTGAATGGCTGGATTATTGAACAGCATCCTGTCTTAGCTGAGGGTTAATGAGCAAAGTAGCTCTGATGCCTCATGTGTTAAGGGTTTTAAAAATGAGGTGGTTCTGTTTTGATCCCTGCCATCTTGTGATATCCTTCCAACTAATATCTGACGAAAGACTGTAATTTTGTTTAAAATCTCATCATTTTTCTGAGTTGTGCATTAACTTGCTTTCTGGCTTGTCCGTTCTTTTGTTAAAAGCAGTCGAGTCAGGAGAATGGACAGAAAGAAAAAGGAAATTTCTCTAATTCATCTTCTTCCAAAAATAGTTACTGGGATTCCTAATTTTAAACAAAGCTTCCTGATCTGAGATCACAACAACTCAGGCATAAAAACTAGGGCAGCTTTAGAAAAAATGAAGAAAACTAGGATACCACAAGGAAGAAGCCGGTTTTTTGAATGCGTTGTTGATGACGGAGACAGTTGTTCTGAAAAACTTGTGCCTTTTTAAAGAAATGAGCGTTTCCAAGCGTGCGAGTTTAAACAAAAAGTCCTTAGAAGCAAGCATGTGTCTGAAAGTTTATGAAGATTGATCTAGCAGTCATTTATATTTAAAATTATGAATCAAACTGGCTATGACAGTCGCTGCTGTGGAACACTCCTATTGATACTGCCTGTAAGGGGTACGCACATGCGCCTGTAAGTGCTTGGTTCCCTTGCCTTGGTATTCAGGAGAGAAATCTATGTAAAACAGTTACTAGACAGTCTGACAGTTGGGTTTTTTTTTTTTAAGACCCAAATGCTTTGAACATTTTCTGTGTGCATGTGCCTTGACTCAGGAAACTTCTAAGGCTTTGTTCCAATTGCGACGTAGGATTCGTACCTTTTAGCTCCCCTTTCAGTGTCATAGGTCAGACTGTTACTGGTCAACAGTCAACTGGTCTGCCGAGAGAGCTGAAACACCACAATAAAAAGTTATTTTACCTGTGGTTAGCACTCATCTTGCTAGTAATGCAGACCGCCTTTATGATGGGGTCACACTTGATTTGTGTAAGATCATAATAGTCCAACAGTTCTCTTGAATGGATCTGCTGTCCTCCTCTGGAATTGAAATTTAGACAGCTAGTTCCAAGAGGACTGGGATAATTATGGCAATACTTGACTGAGCTGTGTGCTGCTGTGGCCTCGCTGGAGGCTACCTTCTTCACGGTGGCAGTAGTCCTAAGCTAAGCTACTTGTCTCTGCCTTGAAAAGAATGAAGAGTGCTCCTGTGCTCTAGCTTGCTGGCTTCGGTTGCAGAGCTGGTTGTCTTAAGTAGAAGGGGTAAAATTTCAGACAGGGTTTTTTAGTAGGAGCCGTCAGTTTCCTGGAAAACCTCCTTATTTCATGTGTGTTTTAAGAATATTTTTCTGAAACAGATTTTTACGGTTTGTTGATTCAGGAGAGTCATTCGCTGCACCTAATCCTTTTTTTGCAGTGCTCCAGCAAGCTAGAGAGTTCACCTTTGTGCCCATAAAGATTCTGAAGGTTTAATTGAAATGTATGCTTGTGTTAGTCTCTTGATGAACTAATAAATGTCTCCAGTTCTTGAAGCGAGTCATGAAGACCTCTAGTAACAAAAATACTGTAGCTAATCTACAGAATGTTGATAACAAAAATATTTTCTATTGAGTACTAATGAATTTGGTTCAGTGTGTTATTGTCTTATGCTCTTATTCCTCCCCTTGAGTTTGGGTAAAGGTCCTACTTGTTCTTAATATGAATTTATTGTTAGCTACTTTGTGATTATATATAAATACTGACCTCTGATGAAAGAAAAATGCATCATATTTTTAATGTATCCATATTTTTTCAGTGTATGTGAATACTGTTTTTACTTTTGTGTTACGCCTTGCATTTGTTCACTAATTAAATACTGATTTAATTTATTTATTTTTAATCTTCTGCCTTCTCCTCTCAAATTACAGCTAAGTGTATCTATGGAGGCAAAGTGCTAGCAGAAGGTCAACGAGTATTAACCAAGAGCTGCAGGGAATGTCGGGTAAGTTTCAGTGGTATAAACTTTTCCTGATTTTAAATGTATGTGTGGTGTTCAAAAGTGACAGTGATAAGTTAGTGCACTTCTTCAGGCTTCCTCATGCAAATGTGACATCTGTTGTCTTAAAGGGAGACCTTGAAGTCAGTGAAAGCCACAAATACGAAAACAAGGCAGGTATATGACCCTTGCAGGGTACTAAAAAATAGGGCAAAATTACTTGGAGGGGTATTTTCATTTTTATCTCCGCTTTCACCAGCTCTCGAAAAAAGCAACGGCATCTTGAGCCACTTACTAATTTCAGCCAAATTGCTAAAAAAAATAATTTGAAGCAACCTGGCTTTATTGTTTGAGTTACTTTAGATTTACCCTGGTGTTACTTAAACTATATGTAGCCCTACTAATAACTGAGATAAATTACTAAGGATCGGACTGGACCGGGGTCTTTCTTGGCAAGGTCGTAACACTTAGTCAACTGTAGTCAGTATTTAAGAACACAGGTAAATGGAGGCTGTGTTAGGAATATTTGGGGAGTATTAGTGAATATGAATGCTGCGTGGTGTGTAAGCGTGGCAGAAATCAGTTGTTGTCGAGACTACTAGCCTTAGAAGAAGAGAGTAGTAGTAGATGATTATAAAAAGCTCATTGCTCTGCTGAGCCATGTATTTGTTGTACGTGTGTGCTTTAAATATGATTTATCACTTCAGAAAGACACAGCTATTTTCAACGCCTTTGCTCTCACGTGTAATTTTCAAGTATTTTTGTTTTTACATCTTGTTGAATTTGTAGAGGGGGGAAGGGTGATAAATGGGAGGCTTTACAAATGGTATTGACAGATCAGTATGCTAGAACAATTACGAAAAACATTTGGAAAAGATTACAATGATCTGGTTATTGTTGTGCTTGTAGCTGAGTGTACAGAGTAGCAATTTTATGTTCACTAATGGAAATGGACAATAACTGGTTGCAGATGTTGTGAAAGCAGCTTGTTACGCAGAATGACTTTGCTGCTGTTGATGTTTAGCTGTATAGGGGTGCTCAACATTGTATACACAAATACGTGGGCAAGGTCGTTGCCTTGAAGACAGACTAAGGTTCCTGTTATTTATAATATAGCATAGAATGTTTATTTGGGAGGGAAAGTGCCGATACGAAATAAGACGAGAATAGGAGGGTTTTCAACATTAAAGTGAAAACAGAGAGTGGTCTGAATTATGTCAGTGGAACTTATCTGTGCTATAAATAAAAGTGTTACATTCGTTGTTATGAGCATGATAATACGTTCATGAAGATAGAAAGCAAATACTGATCATCAAATATCTGTCATATTAGAAATGACTAAAATAATAATGAAATGAGGTTTTGCATTTTACTTATTGAAGGAAACTGATATGGCAATGCTAATTGCAGTAACGTTGCAGTTTGTATTATTTACATCTTAACGGGGGAGTATTGATAAGTATTTGAAACAACGTATGTGAGTGCAATATCATGAAAAGTATTAACCGATGTTGCAAGCAAACAAACAAAAGGTATTTCCACAGCTGTGTTTCAAGAAGACGATGAACTGTGCTGGCAAAGCTTGTCACGCTGACTCGGGAGAGTTTTTAAGTGGGTGCTCACCTCTACTTCTATGAGATGACGGGTCTCTAGACAGGAAGTTCATTCAATGTGTCTTCAGCATGACCTCTTAAAAGCTGTATGCAAAACACCTACTTATTTACTGCCTCAATTAGGAATGCTTACTAGATGAAGGATGAATGATGACGAGTCAAACTGGGGCAGTAGTCATCTTTTTCTATTCAGCACAAGCCTACTGGCAGACAAGATGTTGCGTGAGTAAAGTACGGGCTTTGTGCGAGGGAAAGGACCTTAAAAAACTTAATAGGGTTTAATTTTCCAGACTTGAAAAACAGATACTAAGTTTGAAAAGCTGTTGATCCATGAAGGAAGACAATAGAGAGTACATATCAACTGTCAAGTTCTGGGTGTTGGTAAAGATGACTTAAAAATCTTGGGGAGTAGCTCTTCTGTCTGTGCTGGTGGATGTATTTGTAGGTAGGTAATGTCAAAAAGATAAAGTTGAAATGTCACATTTCAATTTTTATTCAAAGATAGCTATTTTATTTTTCGTATAGGTGCTGATCCAAGCCTAAGAGGCTTTTAACTTTTATATTTTTTCCATGTAACAAAATCGTAATAATTCTGATGGATCCAGATAGAGCAATGATTTTATCAGGCTGTGAGCTGGGGTTTTTTTTTTATTATTTCTAAAAACTAATCCAGACTAAAAATGTGTTTATGATGCACATCCTCTTAACCATAAGCACAGATGTTACTGATGGACAGCCATTCCCAGCTGGAATCCTTCCCACAAACACTCTCTAGATTAATCTACAGTAACAAAATGAAGTGCACAGGTGTTTCTAAGAATTACAGAATGGTTCAGGTTGTAAGGGGCCTCTGGAGGTCATCGTGTCCAACTCCCTTGCTTGAGCAGAGCCGCCTAGAGCCAGTTGCTCAGGACCATGTCCAGATGGCTTTTGAATATCACCAAGGATGGAGACTCCACAGTCTCTCTGGGCAACCGCTGCCAGTGCTTGGTCTCCCCCACATTGAAAAAATGTTTCCTGGTGTTCAGAGGCAACCTCCTGTGTTTCAGTTTGTGCCCACTGTCTCTGGCCACTGGGAACCACTGAAAAGAGCCTGGCTCCATGCTCTTTGCACCCTCCCTTTAGGTATTTATGTGCATTGCTAGAGTGACAGCTAAGGATGCTGTTTAGAGCTTTCTCCTGAAAGGCTGATCAACAACAGCTAAAACAAGGGAGAGGGGAGGGCGACAGATGGACACAGGACACCTAAACAATAACAAAAAACCTGAATAACCCTATCTGAAATCTTGCTATTATTTTCCAGAGCAGATATCATCTGAGATGAGGTGTTTGTGGTTCAGATTTTCACTGCATGTCACTGATTAGGCTTATAGCCAATTGTTTTTCATGTACTTACTTTTGTAATTACAAGAAATTTAATTATCTTGTCTGAGCCCAGAGAGTTGTGGTGAACGGCGCTAAATCCAGTTGGCGGCAGGTCTCAAGCAGTGTTCCTCAGGGCTCAGCTTTGGGACCAGTCTTGTTTAATATCTTTATTGATGGTCTGGACGAGGGGGTTGAGTGCACCCTCAGTTTGCAGGTGACACCAAATTAAGCGCGAGTGTTGATCCGCTTGAGGGTAGGAAGGGACAGGCTGGATCGATGGGCTGAGGCCAATGGGATGAGGTTTAACAAGGCCAAGTGCCGGCTCCTGCACTTTGGTCACAACAACCCCAGGCAGCCCTACAAGCTTGGGGACGAGTGGCTGGAAAGCTGCCTGGCGGAAAAGGATCTGGGGGTCCTGGTGGACAGTCGGCTGAACATGAGCCAGCAGTGTGCCCAGGTGGCCAAGGCGGCCAACGGCATCTTGGCCTGTATCAGGAATGGTGTGACCAGCAGGAGCAGGGAAGTGATGGTGCCCCTGTACTCAGCACTGGTGAGGCCACAGCTTGAGTACTGTGTTCAGTTTTGGGCACCACAGTACAGGAGAGACATTGAGGTGCTGGAGCGTGTCCAGAGAAGGGCAACGGAGCTGGTGAGGGGTCTGGAGCACAAGTCTTATAAAGACCAGCTGAGGGAATTGGGATTGCTTAGCCTGGGTAAAGGCGACTGAGAGGAGACCTTATCACTCTCTACAACTCTCTGAAAGGAGGGTGTAGCGAGGTGGGGGTCGGTCTCTTCTCCCAAGTAAGAGGTGATAGGATGAGAGGAAACGACCTCAAGTTATGCCAGGGGAGGTTTAGATTGGATATTGTGAAAAGCTGCTTTATGGAAAGGTTGTCAAGCATTGGAACAGGCTGCTCAGGGAGGTGGTGGAATCGCCATTCCTGGAGGTATTTAAAAGACGAGTAGATGTGGTGCTGAGCAATAAGGTTTAGTGGTGGTTTTGGCAGTGTTAGGCTTATGGTTGGAGTTGATGATCTCAAGGGTCTCTTTCAACCTAAGTGATTCTGTGATTCTGTAAATGTTTGAATCCAGATCTCATTCTTTGTGGATTGTATGTCGCAGCTGGAGCTTGACCTATTTATTCCAGAAGAATGTCTTTTTGACATCTATTTCTGTCTAGGTTCTGTGTGACAAGATATGTGAATTAAGTATTAAAGAATTAGTAATTTTTGCTAAGGCTGCCTGAAGCAATAATTCTGAAGTGTGAACTGTTCTTGCTTATCTCAGTTGATGAAATCCGAAATCTAATGATGATAATTCTTGTAATTGAATCTGTACTAGTTTGTAACAAATTGATTTTAATCCAAAGAATACTCAACATGGAAATATTTTAATTGTTTTAAAACTTAATTAGAAATATGTTTGATTTGTTTTCCCAAGATGCAAATTCTGCAGAAAATGCAAAACTTCAGGAAAATAAAATCTTACTCCCATTAAGTGAATGGAATTATCAGTTTGTGGGGGTTTTTAATGTCCTTATGAGTCACTAAAGAAGGGGTGAGCTTGGATTGAATTTGTCTTTAGCTTTTTGACTCGTTCTTATCACTGATGACTTTCATAGGGTTTCTTGATTTCTTGCCATCTTTTTGACCGGATTTATTGTCAGTCAGTGCTTTTTGGCCATATGTCGACATACTGTACCCTTTCTGCTGCAGTTGTCTTGTCTGAGCTTGAATAAACCATGAGTTATAGCCAGAGCTTTTCCAGCTGGTAGTTTGATAACATGATAGTAAATGATGGCTCAGAGTGTCTGGTTCTTTTATCACCTTTGCTGCTGCAGTTGCGCAGGCAACCGTGGGGGATTCCTCCCTTTCACTTATGGAAGTGAGATCAGAAGGAGACCTAATACCTCCATTAACTTCACTGTTCTTGTGTGGGCACTTGCCTCAACGATTCATGCTGTATGTGATACTGTAGGGAGCCGCTTTTTTTGGGTGTCCCTCCCTCCACTCTTTTTTTAAAAAAGAAAACATGATGCCCATGGGATTTTTTTCATTTTATTTTTTGCGACGGCAAAACTGATGTTACTTGCCAGTAAAGACAATCGGGAAGCAAGAAAAATGGCTTGGCCCTGCTTAGCCTTAAGATTGCAATCTCAAGGTGAGTGACCAGCAGCGATTGTAGAACAGAACAGGGGGTTTGCACTCCCTAGGTCTGCTGCACTTCTCAGTTGTAAGTCCTGCTATCTGCTGGGCACCTTGGGCATCATTTGCACCTTGTAGACTCTGCAGGCGCTTCTGCGTACGTGACTCTGCGGGGCAGCTTGGTGCTGAGAGAGCTAATTCTGGAGCCTCAAGCAACGTAGCTGAATCGGTGTGGCATGGCGGGTGAGAGGAATTACCAGCAAGGAGTTTTACCTCTACTGGTTCTGGCACCTGAGGTAGTCTTTTGGCACGGTATGGCACAGTGTCTTGTAGACATGAAAGCGATCTTCTGGCTAGCAAGGGTGTCTCTATATAGGGGTGTTTCTTCACACAGGGTAGACACATAGGTATTGCCAATATCCTCTGTTCAGAGTCACGTCCCTATGAGAATGGTGGCTTTAATAACATATTTTGTCATCTTTTTGGTATTAGTTTTCCTCTTCTTTCTTACCCCTCGATATGTTCGGAACATTTTTAAACTTTTCCCTGCAATTACCATAGCTAGAACAATGTAATTTATTTCTGTAAAGAAAGCAGAAATTCTCATTCCATCTTTTTGTTATACCATCTACCACCAGGCATTATGAAAAATATTTTAGGAGGAGTGGGGACTAGATTCATCTTGAAGAGCAGTATTGGCGATATAGCAGACTGCCTGCTTACTTGGTTGAGTTTCACAGCCCTTTGGAAAATGGGATTACTCAGGTGTGGACAGCCCTGTGGGATACTTATTGTAGCTCCTACCGAGCAAAAATCCAGCTTGTTAATCTCTGCTCCACTTGCCAGTTCACAGCGGTGGCATAGCTGCAGAAGGGGTGCTGAAGAAGTAAATTGTGGTATGGGGAAGGCTGGAGGAGGATAATGGAAAAGAGTAGGCTATTTTGGGACAAGATATTAAGAAACAACTGACTCAAGAGCAGGACAGCTGTTTCTTCTGGAGATACGGTGAAGCTGATGTCTTGGATGGGAAGATGGTGTAAAAATTTGGTGTAAAATCTCCCCAGAAAGGTTATGTCTCTACTATTTTAGAATTTTTCTAACAGCAGCTAGACCTCCAATGCACAGTCTTACTTTAGGTCTAGCAGAGATCAAAAATCATAGACCTTGATTTACATTTTATATGGCAGTTTCTGTATGGATCCCTCAAGATGGGTTTTCTGCTTTGCCATACCTTTGAAGGACCTAATTTTTGAAAATTAGGTGATCAGTAATTCTAAAGAACAGACCCTTTTAATTGGACGCCACAGAGCAACACATGACACTTGAAAATATTGGTCTTCTGTCTGCCGTGTTTGTTGGAGTTCAATAACTTATCCGTGAGTTATGTAGAATAAGCAAGAGGAGCAAAACTTGGACTTGCATAAAGCAGGAGGACTGTCTTTAACAAACACCTGGAGTGGAATTCTTTAATTCCTTCCAATAATTGGAAGAAAACAACTATACTTGGAGACAATGTATTTGGGAAAACCACTACAGAATTTTGAGCTTATGTGCCTTTTCTTTTTCTTTTATTTTCTTTCAACTGTGGGCACAGAAGTGCCTGAGTAGATTACTTTTTATTTGATGTTATGGTGTAAAGAATGAATTTAACTTGCTGCCTGCTAGTCTATCAGTGTTGTTACTAGAGATTACTAGAGTTATAGATTGAAAATTACGTGATCCTTGCTGTTGCACATGTTCTCATCAACTTCATTTTTTAAAATATTGTTTACTTTCAGAATGGAGTTTTAGTAAAAGTAACAGAGACTTGTCCACCGTTGAACTGCTCAGAAAAAGATCACGTTCTTCCAGAGAACCAGTGTTGCAGTGTTTGCAGAGGTAAGTCAGAGACTATGCATGCTTGGAAGGAATATAAGTTGCTGATTCAACAGGGGGATACACTGGAAGGAACAATTCCTTTTTAATGAGATACTAGGTACCTCTATAAACCTGAGACTATAATTAGCCTTCACATAAAACCAATCTTTGATATTCCTTTGGGTAGAAGACTTACCAGATACGAAGCTGTAATTGCTCTGAATTAGAGAGAGGAGGGAGAAAAGGAAGAGTTAGGGGAGAAAGGGTCCCGTACCTCTTAAGAATTCCCATTAGGAAGAAGTTATGTTTTGAAAAAGAGATATTTTATGTTGCTTAAACTTGCAGCTGCACTGAATGTACAGGATTTTGCAAATGTTTTTTTATAAGATCTCTATTTTAAAATTACAATAATAGTAATGTTAAGATTCCAGTTTGATGGATATTTTGAAGTTGATTTAGACGTGAGCGCTCTCAGGACGAATTTAATTATGAAGCTGGACAGGTACAGAATAAAAATGAAAAAATTACCTTAGAGCCCAGAATCCCATTTTTCCTCCTTCCAATAGGGTGTTGAGATGCAGGTTCCTCTTGTTCCCTTTCAGCCTTAGTGAATCCTGGTTGCGTGCTGGACCAGACTCAACAAGCAATAGCCAAAATCTTAGTTGAGGAAATGACCTTAAAGGAGGAAAATGCAGGTACCGCAAGGCTGGAGAACTCGAACAAGCTTTCTTAAAGTTTGTTGTAATCAGCGAGTGATTGGGTGAAAGGTGTTGGAACAATCGTTCCCTGTGTATGTCTGTATTGTACCTCTGTTCCGCGCCTCTCCCTTGGCGCGGAGTCTCAGCTGAGGTGAAGGGGAGCCCGGTCCCTCGGAGCAGGATTTGCGTGTCAGCCTTTAGTGATGCACCTCCGAAATTTCAGGCAAGCAGCATGCCAAATGAAGATGAGACATTTCCAAGGCTAGGTGGTTATTGGGACCTGCTGGACTATTTTTCTCGCCTGTATGTAAAAACCTTTGGTGTCGTCGTAGATGCCAATGAAGGGGCTCTGAATCTCTCCTTTAGCCAGTAAATACTAATTAATAAATACGCATAGTTAAATATTTACTAAGGCCTTGAACTTGCAATCGTATGGACATGGTTGCAGGGGCCAGCATGTTTGAGACTGCTTGCTGGGTCACGGTCTAAGAATATACACGTTAATTTTTTTTAAGCAGTTTCTCAATACATCTGTAACTATTTAAGCAATCAGTAAATGTTGCTGCTTTGTCCCTCAGAGGGCTCGATGTCTTAATGATACTTCTTAACAGATGGCCCCGTTTGATGTAGTGCAGTACTGGAAAAATTATCGTACTTAAAAGCAGTAGAAATCTGAAAGCTTCAAAGTTGATGAGAGGCAAGTTCTGGTCTTATTCAGTTCTGTATTATTGTTAATGATAGGTACTCTTTTTAGATATTAATCCCCAAACTATTTTTATTATTTATAAAATAGCACGAATATATACTCTTATGTGGTGGTCTCTAGAAGCAAAGGAAGGAACTGTGCTTTCACTTCCTATGAATTCTGATACACGATGCTTTCAAATTGATACATTAAACTTCCACTTAAGTTCTGCTTTAGCTGACTGCTAAAACAGGACCGCCTCCTTTTGTATTTCGTCTTTGCATTTTAAAATTCTTTTGAACGTTATGCTAAAAGATATGATTACTTTTGTCAACTTTACAAAGGCATAAATTGAAGTTAGCACTCCTAAATGGCTTTTTATATCTTGAAGTAGAATATATGCTGCTTGACATTTTTGCTTCAGTTGCACGCAACCCAAAGTGGTAGCATATAATTTTATCATATGTAGAGTGATGATGTTAAAAATGGATATTTATTCAGAATTCCGTATTTGGTATGGGTTTTATTACGCAAACAGGTGTCCTCTGATATGGCAAGCAGGCCATAGTTTCTGGTCCTGTCCTGTACCAGCATGTTCTTTACTGGGAAAGGACAGTGTTTCTCCGTTTTGCAATAATGGCCTCGTTCGGAGACTATATTCAGCTTTTATTGTCAAAGCACAAGTAGCAAGGAAGAACTATTCTAGGTAAATAGAGTCCTGAGTAATTAAGGTGTTTTTGGAAGCCCACAGGGATCATTTGCACATCATTCACATGATATGTGTGATGATACAGATAATTCTTTGCATTAGCCCTTAGTCTTTAGTTAGTCAATTGGATGATTAGTAAGCATTTACCAGTAATATTAAATGAGAACAATAATTCTATGTAAAGTTTATCAGTGCATACTAGTGATTGATAGGCTCTGTTTTTGTATCAGTTTGTGCCTGCTTTAGTATCTAGTTATTGAAACAGAAAACTTCTGAATTTCACATTGTGTAGAATTATAGAATACCTTTGCTGAATTGGGCAAGGGTAGGAGGTTTGTAGCTCGTGGTTTCCAGCTGTGGCAAAGGAATTTCCATTTAATGAAAGGATAAGTGTGGGGGATCAACAGAAGGAAAAAACCCCAGAGAAATACGGAAATTCCATGATGCTGTGGTAGGAGACTGTGCCCTCTTCAGGGATCTCTGTAGCATCTACTACAATAATAGATAAGTGCCTAGTATGCAAGGGACCGAATAAATCTGTGGTGTTTACAGTGATGGAAATTGTGAGTCAGCAAAGGACCGAGTTGAATACTGTAATGTACACCGCTGGTGGGCTTTCTAGACAGTCATTATTGTTTGTAAGTGGTTAGAAAAGTAAAGACAGCAAATAATACCTTTTCTTCCTCAGGTTTGCGACATGAGTTTGTAGTATAGCGAAAGCTAATATATTGCTAAAAGCCAATTTCTAGGTTTCAGTAAAACAGTTCTATACGGTGTACAGCAAGGCAGGCGTAGTATGGAAGAACTCTGCTATATAATGACAGCTTATTTTTGTGATTTGATGTACCTGAATGCAAAAAAGGGGCCTATTCGGATCTGTGTGTAGGATCTATCCTTGACTGTTGTGTAGAGTGTATCTAGTTTTGCCCTTCGTTTGTGTGCTTTATTACAAATGTCTACTTAAACTATGTGGCTACTTCATGCTTTTCAGCAGGACAATGTGGTAGTATTAAGCCCTCTTTTTAGGCTTACGGAAATTGTAGTTAATTTTAAAATTTTACAAAGAATAATTGTGTAATAAAACATTTTTTACTACTTTTTTGAGAATCAGTCATTTTTCTTACAGCATGCCTGCTACATTTTTTTTTTTATAGCCCAGGGACAAATCTAATACAAAAAATAGTGTCATAAAAGTGTTTTATTGTTCCCTTTAGCTGTTTTTCTCCTTGCCAAAGACAGTGTATAATTTTGAAAGAGTGGCTTTTTCCTCTTTTGAATGAGTGATTCAAATAAAGTTTCATGAGAGAATTTTTATGTTGTTATGCTCACAATTTCAGTATGTAAGAATAACCTTAACAGCCCTAGCAGCTTCAGTCATGCTCTCCTTAAAAGAGAAAGTGTAAAGAAATAGTGAAGTAGTGAGAGCAGTTTGGTTTCTAGAGAAAGTAATTTTTATTTGCTGTCTTGTAATACGGTTTGGCTCATGGATTTAGGTTGACTGCTGATACTGGTTAGCAAGAAGTGGAGAATCCTACTGGTGAGCCAAAGTGTGTGTTTTATGGTGGGGAACGGCATTTAAATCTAAAAGTGGGGCTTTTGCTACCCTTACTTGTATTGCTTTGTTTTATTTAAAGGAGGTTTTTGTTCTTTCAATTAGAGGATGGGAAGGCTCTTCAGTTAGCGTGTTTCTCATCTCTTGCTGTCTAGCTGTGAAGCAGAGTTTTGCTTTTTCAGAAATCCAAAGTTTCTCATTCATTCCTGTGAGGTATGAGTTATTTCAAGAGTTTAGTTTTATTAAGATTTAATGGAGGTTGATAACTATGAATTAGTTTATTTCTAAACATAGTTATAACGTTACTTAGGATCTAGAAGAGCTTTGTATGGGAAAAATTTATAAAATTGTTAGGCTGTGCAGTTCCATTGTTCTAATGCACACGAATAAGCAGCACGTAATAAGGTCTGCATTGACGTAGCAGCTTGAAAGAATTTATGAAGTTAGTGTTTTATGTCAGATCACTGAGTTCTGGGACCACGGTCTCTGAAGGCGTGGAAACTGCAGTTCGAAGTGCTTTGTTGCTCCTGAGTCATTAAAAGCTGATTCAGATCATGAAAGGGCATAATTGCTAGTACCAATTTTATGACTCTTCCTATGAGTTGTCCCCCAGATTTACTTTATGCATTCACGTAGGGGGTTAAATCATAACAATAGTAAGGATTTTGAGGTTGAAATTACCTTGGACCTTTTGAACATTGCTAGTGCTATTATGGAAGCATCGTCAGCGTTCTTTTTAGAAGCCTCTTAAATGAGAAACAGTAAAATTTGGATTGCTGAAGGGTAGCTTCTTGAACAGCAAGAGAACAGGGGTTTTACACTTTTTGAAGTGAACAGCCAGGGATACTGTAAGAGGTACAGAAAGTATTACAGATATTGTAAGGAAACCCTCAGAAAAATGGGACGCATGTTACTGTTAGTAATTTACCTACTAAAAAAAAGAAGAAACATGGACAAGGAGATTTGATTCCAGCTGTAGTCTTGAATGAATTCTTGCATTCTTCAATCAATAATTAAGCCAAATTACCAAATATGGTAGGCACTTTAAAAACAGGATGACAGCACAAAACAGCTTAACATACCGCTCTAGAAAAGTGGATTCTGGGAACTGGAACCTGAAGACGTTGAGAAGCTTGGAAAAATGAAATCAATGTTCGAGTGTCACAAAATGGAATACATGTTTAACTTTAGATAATCTGAATTGGGACCACTAAGCCCTGGCCAGTTGTGCTGCAGGAGTTTTATGTCTGCTAGCATGAAGTCTGATCTTTTTCATATTTGTCTTTATACATTTATTAACGGTCATTCTACAGTCAAAAGAAAGAAGTAGAAAGATACAAAGATGTTCTTTAAGAAAAATTGGAGCAAACATTTCAGCAGCCTTGATAAGGACGAGAGCAATGTTATCGGAAATGTTTGGGGAAGGAACAGAGGTCATCAGGCCCATCAAAAATCTAAACACACTCTTCACTATTTAATTCCCCTGTTGGTAGTATCTAATTGTATCTTGAATGTCTTGAATGACTTTGAAGGGCCGTTGTGCACATTTATGACTTTGTGTGTCTGTGTGTGGGAAAATGGTTTCTGACATCTGTTCTGAATGTGTTTATCTCTAGTTTTAATTCATGCTCACTTGCCTTGTCATCTGTATTGGCCTGAAATTAGTTTAGATTATCAGCACTGTTTAAGATTTTTGTGTGCTTCTGTCAAATCCTCTCCAATTGCCCACGTGCTCAGAGGTGATGATTCTATTTTAAGCCATTTCTTATATTTAGAGAGGAGCTGACTGTCTCAGATAAGACTTTGCTGAATATTCTGAAGTCTCAGTAATTCAGTTATTTTCACCTGGGCAGTCGGAACACCTGCCCTCTGCAAACTGCCACCCATGGCTGAGCTTCAGTCATCGCCCCCTGAATCACAGTCATCCCTGTGATTCAAACCATCCGTATCAACGGGTGGTTTTGCTGTTCGTGTACATATTTTAAAGGAACTCTGTAATCCATTTGTGCCAAACAATTAATAAAAATCAGTTGTTTGCATTCTTTTCCATTCTGCTTGCTTGGGGATAAGAAGTTGTCCCCATGAATAGATTGGCCGTGAATAGGTTGATGTTTAAGTCGGTGCTTCGGTCCCTCCCTGTTTAGTTTGGAATATAAGCACAATTGTCGCAGTCAGTTGCCCCTGTATACATTCCTGACTCTTTTGCTGAGTGAGAATTACAATATTTAGCTAAATTAGACAGTGAATTGGGCTTGTTAGTGGTGAGACAAACGCAGCTAGCTTATTTCTTCATGTTACAGTCCAAATGTGAGGTGGCCTTTATTTGCCAGAAAAGCAGGAAAAGCACTCAGGCCCAATATGGACTAAGATAAAGTAGGTAGCATTTTATTCCTTTCTTGCCTCCAGAAGCGCAGCTGGCGAGAATGTAGACCAGGGTCTAAGAAATGCAAGAACCAACTACGCTTCCTTGGTATGCACCTCTTGGCTCTTCTGAAGTGCTAAATGTGTGTGTGCATCTTCACCGTAAAAAGAAGAGCGCTTGGAAAAGCCGCTGATCCAATCCGTGGCATGCCTGCTCTGCTAGAGGCACAGCGAACCCTTGCTCATCTATACCACCAAGTCCATTTTTTTTCCCCTGCTGGTTGACCTAAAATTAATTTATTTTCTAAAAGCTTGGTAATGTACAATGTTGTAGCACCGTGCATGCCCTTAACAGGAATGGCTTCCAGTTTCCGCTTAGAGAGGTATTGCACCCCTTTTCTGAAGTGCTATGGGAAATTGAAGTCGAGTCACTTTTAGTCAGCATTTTTAGAAGGTAAACAGTGTTTCACAGGTTTTTATAATAATAAATGCCAAGGCAATCTAGGGATGTAGTAGCTGTCCTGTCACTGTGTATTCCTAATGAGAAGACCAATGAAAAGTTCTTTAGAGCCTCTAATTACGCAAGTTACAGAACCGGAGCGTTACTTTTTTTCTTCTATGCTTTTTAACAGTCTTCAAGCTTGGAAACATCAGAAAGAGTCTGATTCTGAATGGAGACAGCTCATATTTGAGTTGATAACAAAGGAACAAAAGCAATAGAGTTTTTTCCAGAGAATTTTTTAAAAAAGGTGACAGCTGTAGTGGTACAAAATGGATAGTTGGGGTAGTCATATCTATTGATATGAAATTCAGAGATGGCAAATAAACAGTGAAGAATTTGTAGGGCTACGATTTGATATTGAAAACTAATCAGCAGCTTGTGCTTGAGAGAAAGTGTTGTTAGAGAAGCGAGGTTGATCTGGGACTCGGGACTTGTGATGAAAGTTAACCCTGAGAAGCCATTTCTTTGTCTAATTATGTGTTTAATTTGCCATGAACTGATCACAATGTAAAGTTGTCTCACTGGGTTAAAAAGAGCCTAGAAACAAATTATTTTGGTGCAAAAAGTTGTGTAAAGGCGATTGTAACGAGAAGATGCTGAGAAAGCTGAAATATTTTTTTACAGGTTTGGATGACAGGGAAACATAAATAAATACTAATAAAATGTCCTATAACAACATCACAGAATCACAGAGTGTTAGGGCTTGGAGTATTAACAATCCACACCAAAATGTGGTATTTTTATAGTGCCTAGTTTAGCACACTGATAGGTTATATTGGTTCTCAGTAGTAGTATCTACCAATAATTATCAAATATAAAACTGATACGGTGTATGAGTTCAAAGGAGAATTATTATTCCAAAGAAGCAGGAGATAGGCCAGGATGTCGTAGTCTTAAGGGAAACAGTGACAAAGAAAGTGTTATAAAATTTGTTGTCTGTTGGATACTATCTAGAATGCTAACAAATAGTAATCCTGCTTGGGGAGTATAAATAAGATGCTGGGTGGATAAGTTTGGGGAGAAGTGTTCCAGTGTTCAGTTTCGATTATAATTATAAAGGCAAAAATGAGAAGTCAAATACCGTGATTGCATAAATGGCTAAAGGCAGTGTAACTGCACCCTTTTTTACCAATATAAAATGTACCCAGGCTTGACAAGGCTGTATCTGGAATACCTGAGTGGTTTTTACCAGACTGTGAAATGAATGAAGACTAAAAGGGATATCTGCAGTTTTCACTAACAGAGTTGATTCTTTTTTGCAAGTTGGATTACAATGGAAGACAGAGCTAACTGAGTACAAGGAAAATACCTTGGTTGTTAACGAAATTAATCTGGAGTTTAAGTGTATGGAGTTGGATGTCGACACTGAGATAGCGTCCTCCTTGCTGACAAGTGTTACATCTTTTTAAAAGTGATCTCACGACCCGATGTTAGATGATCAGACTCATAAAGTTGGAGCATACTAAAAAGATGAAACCTGGTTTCTAATTTAGTAGATGACTGAAGCACGTGTTTAAAAAACAATAAAAAAACCCCTCAATGAGCAATAGCTTCAGGATAGCCCTGTGAAAACGTGCTTACTGTAGACGAAAACTATACCTAGTATAAGCTAAAGTTTCTGAAGCTCTTTAAAGAATATCAAAGCGAGGGATATGAACAAAGATCTGAATCTGATGTTTAGATCTTAGAAGTCAAGGTCGTCTTTCTCTTAGCTGTCTTTAAGGGGGTGTTAGGAAAGTTTAGGATCAGTGAACTAGAACTTTTAGTTTGCTCCTTTATGACCAGGCAGAATTGGCAGAAACTGTTCTTGTATTCATATAAGTGCAAGCTGGAGTACAAGTAGCTGATTGTAGGTCTGGCTTTCTGGTTTCCCTCCTTCCGGGAGAGAAAATCCAGAAAATATAAGAATTAGCGAAATAACTATTTATATCTTAGGCAAATAGATATTGACTCTTGGATATTAATAGAGAAAAATCCATCACAAATACACCGGTGTGGAAAAAAAATGCCTGTTGTCAAATTCTGTAAGGTATTTAGTTATCTCCTACCGTACTTCCAGTGGAGTGCCTTTAAAGAGATAAAGTTGCAATTACTTTCACTTTAGACTTCAGCGGAGAGAGATTTTGACACATCTTTGAGAAATATTGAAAATCAGGGAGAACGAACTTCAGCCAGTTGTGCCTCTATAGAAGGAAGTGGGAAGGTTCATCGTGTTTTTAGAAATGACTTTGTATGGGATAAAAGAAACTGTTCACAAAGAAGCTACCGAGAATCTGTGTCCAGGAAAAATGAGAGATTAATACAAATGGTCCCCTACAAAACATGATGCATGGATTAATTATAAACTGTAGAAACAATCCAGCTAGTTTTTGATGACAGAATTACAAGGCAGTGTATGAGGTTGTTTTGACTACCAGTAGTTTTATGTTCTAAGGCAACGTCTCATTTTTGCTCTTCTAAAAGCATGCGTGATTATGCATAATAAGAGAATTGGGAAGAATTTTTTTTGATATTACACTTTATTATCCTTTTGGTGTAAGTTAGTATTACACTTCTTGGCAATTGGAGATAAGGTGGCATTTTATCCTGTGTGGGTTCAGCAGAAGACTAATATATTGTCATGGCTTCCTGCTTTGGAGTTGTCTTTTCTCCTGACTAAAACTAGTCATACAAATACATTTTTGAACAAAATGGTTTTACTGAGAATGAATTGATAGAGGAATCCAAAAAGCCTGTGTGCAGCAGATAGGTTTATGGAGAGAATTTCTGGAATGTAGCATGCCAAATTTTTTCAGAGTGATACAGTTAATGTATATTAAACCTGAATATCTGAAATAGACATGTTTTAATACCAGGTTGCATGTTCCTTGTATTTCAGGCCATAACTTCTGTGCAGAGGGACACAGATGTGGTGAAAATTCAGAGTGCAAAAACTGGAACACAAAAGCTACTTGTGAATGCAAGACTGGCTATCTCTCTGTCCAAGGGGACTCTGCGTATTGTGAAGGTAAACGAAATATTCAAAGACCTGCCCCCTTAATAACCTCATCGGGAATGTAGTATTAAATAAATGGTTGACGAATGGATTTCACTGGAAAGTTCAGGTTCATGATGGTGACTATCACAAGAGCACTTTTTGTGTTCGTGATTGTGGATTGAAGATTACAAGTGGTGCCGGACCATTCGGATGCCCTATAGCTGGGTGTACTTCATTGTTGCAGTTGTGCCTTGGTACACCATGCTCATGCTGTCATTACGGCATTTAAAATGCTGTTTTACAGACAGTAGCACCTACCTTCTAAAATGTTTTTTAGAGAACAGCATCTTTATAAGGTGCATGAATTCAGGAAGCGGGAATTCTGCTGATATTTGTGAGAAAGGTAAGTGTGAAGGTGTACTGAGGCTTGAATATAGGAATTACGCTCTGCAGTCCTTCCTGAAGTACTTCTGTGGGCCGGGTACTTCACTGAAATGGTTTTCCTATGGTACAGAAGAGACCTGTTTCTCAGAAGAGGATAGCCGAGGTACTTCTGTTGATGTATTATTCCATCACAGGGACAAACGCAATGGGGCATTATTCTTCTTTTTCTTTCTCAGTGTTTTCTAGAGCTTGCTGTTATTTGTACCTATGATATACTTACTGAAAACTAAATTGATGAGTCAACATGTACCACGTTCCTTCCTGCCTTTGTATTGTGGGGTTTTTTAAATGCCCTTGTATGCCAGGCTGCAATATTTAATCTTTTGGCCATCATAGGAAGTTTTTGAACTCCTTTGTAAAAAAGTATTTCCCTAGATTCTTTTTCCAATAGTACTGGTGATGGAAGGGAGATGGCATTTTTGACAAGCTGTTAAAATATACCGTAAGAATTGGAAGACAGGATGAAAGAATAAGAGAGACATGCATGGGCTGGGCTTAAATGATCCTGCTTTCATAAAAAGACTTTTTAGTGTATGTAAGTGAACGGGACCGTTTTAAACAACAGTTTATAAAGCTGTTCAGTAAATGGCAACTATAAATCTTATGGTATTTAGTCAGTTCTCTGCAAACAGAAATTTGAATGACCCTATATATGTGCTTTCAGTGACTGGGAAAACAGTTTACACGTTTCTTTTAAAGGCAGGCAGCAGATAAACTGCATATGGAGAAAGTTTTTTGTGCAAAAAGCTGTGAGAAGAGCTGCTCTACGCATACTGCAAAGATTACTTAAAAATCAGAAGAGAGTAACGAGGCTCTTTGTCAGCTATAATACGGAATCCAGTTGTTCTTTTTTGCTGTTATAAATAAAATCAGTGCTTAGTGTTTTTATTTACCTAGTAGCAGACTGTCCCTTTTTGCCTCTGTGGAAAATATTTAAACATCTTAAATACTTTTGGAGTTGTTGGCAGTGCATTAGTGGCAGTGGTGGGGAAAGAAAGAGCTTTTTGAAGGAATTAGCGGGAATTACAACATATCTGGTCTGTGTTGCATTAAATTTTGGAAGGGCAAATCAAATCTTTGACTTCTGTGCCTGTGGGTGAAGCATGAGGCAACAGAAAAAACACAGCTGCTTTTGCTGCCTGACACCATGGGATAGGTGAGAGAGGCGCTTTCTGCGTGTTATGAAAGTTGAAATTTGCTAAATGGAGAGTAGTTCTTAGGAGGTAATGTAGAGAAGAGAAAGCCCTTTAGCAAGGGGAACGACAGACTGACAAATCGATTAGCCAAGAGGTGACTCCTTTCAGCCCTGTGAAAAGCTTCCTTTCGCTCCTCAGAACAGTTTCTGCCAAATTTCTTTCTATGCCTCTTTAACCTCCTTTCTCTCATCTATGTGTTTAATCTGCTAAATAGAATCATGTCGTAGTTGGCTGCATAATGTTTTCACATGCATGGTGAAGCTGTGATTTAACTAAATGAAGCCAAAGGCACGTATCTGAAGGTATAACTTGGCAGGGTGTTGGTATAGTATAGGGGGGGATTTTTTTTTGGTGGAGTTTTGGATTTCTGTGTGTACTGTGTAAGAATTAAATACGCAAAACAAATAGTAGTAACGTAGTAGTAGTAGTAGTAGAACAAGTAGTAAACGTACAAAACACCTGTGTAAGCAAGGAAGATATCATTCTCAGCTGTAGTTTTGAATTTGTCTTCATCAATCCTAAGCCTTTAAACTTAAAAGACGTGTAAGATAACTGTTTCAGTTGAGATGGTGAGGTTAAACTATTTCATACTTATGATGTATGCTGGTAAGTGACACCTAAGTTCAGAGTGCTCCACGTCATTAACTTGGAGCCTTCCAGATTTCTCATCTCTTCCAATGTCTTTGAAGTACTTGTGCATATGAATTCTAATGCAAGGTACTATTTTACCTTACCGATGTTTTTACTGTTATTTCTGCTCACTCTCACTCACAGTTTTATCCTGCTGGACCTTATGGTGTCGTTTTGATCTTGTAAGATCGCTGACGAATTGTGTTTTAATCTACTTTGCTTTTTGACATGTATTTGTGTCTTCTTTTAACATTCCGTATTCACATTTGCAGTATGGTGGGAAAAGTTGAAAAGAATCTAACTTTTGGCAGAGAATTGGCATCAGCAAATTTGTAACATCAATAACAAAAACCTGAAAGGTTTTTACTATCCATTTACAGTAGCTACTTCAGTAGGCAGCAGCTCCTCATGTCAAAATACACATGTAGGATAACCACTCTCTATATGCGCTCCATTTTTGAAATAACATAAATGTGTTTAGGGAAGACAGTTTCTGAAAAGAAACAAGTAAATGAAGCTTGTAATGAATGAAGGAGGTAAGTGGAGATTGTGTTCTGTAAAAGCAAGGTATTTCACTTAAAACCAGAAAAGTTGGGGTTTTTTTTACATTTTCCAGCTTGTCTGGCATATATGAGACATAATGAGAGCAGAGGCATATAGAGATATTTCTATTAATCATGTTGACTGAAGTTTAACTACTGACGGGGATACTTAGGCACAAGTGTTGAACTAGTGTCCATCGATCTCTGTCGCATATGCACGGATAATTTCTGGGAACTGGAGGAGTAGCTAGCAAGTCCAATGTCTGCAGGATGCAAGCATTGAAGTTGTAGCAGCCCACGCACACTTGCAGCTATGATTTTTTTTTTTAATGCGTGACATGTGAGCACCTGCATTGAGGGCTGAAAGTTTGCATGCATGAGAGTTAGTTACAGATGGGGCAGCAGTTCAGTGGCAAAACCAGGACTGAAATGGGGAATTCATTTGAGTCTGTCTCCCGCTGACTTTTCCAGGCACGTTACATGATGTGTACAGCAGACCTGCACATACTCCGTACTTCTTCAAAGCCAGAAAACTCTTCAGTTTGTGACTGCTTCACAAATACGCATCGGGCAGTCCTCATAATGCAAAGTAAAAGACAGGAAAGTGTTGGCAAATGGAGCGGCTGAAGCTCAGAGATAAAATGAGACAAATTAAGCCAAATCAGCTGAAAGTTAGGCTTGTTACTAGTGTGATTATCCTCACTTTGTAGACACTAACAAGCAAACAGCCATCTCTTCTGAAAAGAATTTGTTTTTCCTGCAATATATTCCCCAGCAAAGAGCAAAAGCAGAGCCATTTTTTTCCTGCCACATCTCAGTTCCGCATGCTTTATTACCTCCTTAGCTTGAAAAATGAACAGCCCTTTTCTACCTGCAAAGTTGTTATGTTAGTGCAAAAGTGATTACTACGTATTTGCTGTTAAGCTCTGATTCATTGTGAGAACTGTTTAAATCTGGACTGGGATGAATCGCCCAGCTAGATTAAATGCACGCCTTTTCTCACTGACAAGAGTGCACGAAACAAGAAAATTAGTATTAACCTTTTGTCCTTCGTGCGCAACTACTTACACCCCCAAGAAACATCTAGTAAAAGCGATGCAGTAGCATACTACAAGATGTCCTGTCGTGTAGCACAGCAGTATTTTTCCCTTTCTGCTTAACCAGTGTCACCAGAGAATGTTCCTGTGATAATGGGTATAATATAAGAAAGGATCCATTGATTAAAGTGAACCTACAAGATTAATATTCTTATTGCATCACTATATTGTAGGGTGTGCTTTCCCTATATACCGAAGTGGGATGACACATGCTCTTTAGGATGTCTTCCAGCCGTTGATGTAAAGTGTGTTAACAAGCTGTGTGAATCTGAATTGGTCTTTCAGGAACGGATAACAAAATAAAGTAATTTTACAAGAATATAAAAAATCAAAACACCTTCTCTGGCAGAAGCAGCCTGTTAGGCAGTGGTGGTTAGGACAGGATATTTCAGGTGAGTTTGCATTGCACTTAAAGAAGAGGCCAAAAGTTCTGAGGCCAAGTGTAGTGTTTAGAATGGTTTGGTGTGGGTGTGGTTTTTTTTTTCCTTTTCTCCTTTGCTGGTAAAGTTGCATGGGTTAACAGAAAAAAATCACTGAAGAATTATTTCTGTGAGATGAATTCAGGCAGTATAGTTAGTTTCCTTATATGACCTGAGCAGCGAGGTCACCTTAGTGCTGTTACCTCAGCTTAAAGAGTTAATGAATTAAATGCCTTAATATTTGTGAAAACTCTTCCCATTTTTTGTCCTGAGAGGATGCTCTAGAACCACTTGTGACTTTCATTCAGAAGAGGAACGTGACTAAGTCACTCTTCCCCTTCTGTGCCCCAAACGCATTATCTTAAGTAGTTGTTAACAAATTATTGCTCATTTCAAAAAAATGTCGTATAAGCTATGAAATGCTAGCCAAATTCAGAAAACCTGTTTGTTTTGGGGCGTAAGGAAGCGTTCTGATGATTTTAGTGGGCTGGCAGATTTTGGGGAGAGGGCATAAAGACGACTGACAGCCTTGGGAGAAAACTGAGTGCTCGTTTGCCCCTGAGCATGGACCCCGACATGCAGTGTGGAGAGCCCAGGCCAGTTGTCTGCCTGACGTGCCATAGCACTGGGTGGTGGCCTCCTGTAGCTTCTGCTCCTTCCTAGGCATCCAGTGTCCCTTCTGCCACAGCCTGATACTCCTCGTGGCACCAGGAGAGCTGTGGGCAGGCGGTGTAGTTGCGGTTAGAGACATCTCCAGAGCTGGGAGCTCTGCTTTCAGGCCCAGGTCTCTGAGGACAGACTCCATAAAGCTTTGGGTCTCGCTTACTTGACAATAAATTCCTAAGGCTGTTATTTTTCTTCCTCTTCCTTTTTTTGGGCCTGTTTTATGTATTTTGATTTAGAGCTTCTCAAGTTAGTTATCTCAGTGTTTGAGCTGGTAAAGCAAGAGATCCCATTCGTACTTATCTTACGTTTGTAGAACAGTATCATTTCCCAACACAGGAGTGTGGGTTGACTTATGTACATAAAGCTATCAAGCTCTCAACCTTAGAGAGGGCAAGCTTGGAACTTGAGGATTCTGCTGACAGTTATTTTAAAAATAAAACCATGTTTCATTTCCTCGTAACTTCTAAGTGTGTTCCAGACAAGTACAGTGGTCTTTACTGTTTTCTGTTTCTTCTTCTTTGAACTTGATGACATCAGATGTAGCTGGGAAATTCTTTACAGAAAGATAAATATGTAAATATGTTGAAAAAAATTCATTCTGCAGATACATTAATGAAGTTTTGATCAGAAAATATTTGTTCTCTGAAAGTCATATAAAAAAACAAATAATGGCAAAATGCAGAGGGGAAGAAATTCCTATTGTCACAGAAATCAGGAAAATTAACCTTTTAATAGTAAGGATTTATTTCCAAATGCAAAGACCTTGCTTGTCAGCATGCTGAAATGAAAAACAAAAGTAAAAGTTTACTTATGTTGCAAACCACAGAAGAACAAGAAAATCTTTCATCATACATTGTGACTTCTTTTATGGCTCTGAAGATGAGAGCTTCATAAACCTTACCTTTAATGTTTAATCCTTTGCCTCATCACATCCTGTAGGTGAATAGCTGTTTAATATGCAGAACTTTTCACGAGCACTTTAAACTGAAAAAGAATAAACCCAGTCCTGCATATGGCCTTCAGAGTGAACGTCTGCTGGCAATCCACTGAGTTTCCACAGCTGATGTTTTTCTTGCTGCATAGAGGAAGTTGAATTTTGTCGAATTTTCCCTTCCTCCTCTGTAGTGATTTCACTGCAGCTGTTTTAATTTCACTGCATTGTGGCTTGGGAGGTGACATTAACACTATGCGGTACCCTATAAACCTTCTGTGTGGCAGTGATGTATGACTGTGGTTTTGGATGGTGTCCATTGACTTGACTTCTGGATCAGCTTTAAATGATAGTCCTTCTGTTTGTTGTAGTCTGAAAAAACCTGCCTCCCAAGATGTCCGTATTTCCTGCAGTCGTTATTCACTGTGTACTAGAATAAACTTCCATTCTGTGCTGCAGAGGTCTACATATATGCATAATTGTGCATATCAGATACTTCGTGAAATTACCTGAAGTTAAGAAAATGGGACAAATGTAGATGGCAAATGACTACGGTCATTGCAGACGCATTGAATTTTTCTCTACCCTGAAACCGTAGCAAAGAGGAGGGCAGGGGAAGCATCTAAAAATGTTATACCATCTCTGCTGCAAAGACTACTTCGATGGCAGTGTTTCAGTTAGCACCGAGTACTTTCGTGGAGACTTAAGAAAAAAAACCCAAACCAAACCAAAAACCCACGGCAAAACACGAAAAAACCCCAAACCACCCACCCACCTGCCAAAAACCCCAGACAAACAAAACCACCCACCCACCCTTTTATAAATACGTGACATGGTGCCAGGAAGCTCACGATTTCATCGACAGACACTTGTACACCTGCTTTTTAAGACCTCGGTTAACTGACAGTGTCAATTTTAAATGTCCGCTGATGTACGTAATCGTATTTATCAGTGAAAGTTCCTTCTCTTAGTGATTTAATGCAAATAATACGTCTGTCCTGCCTAGTGTTTTCATAGAGGAAGACTTTTTATTTTAAATCTTAAATATTGTGTGACCTCAAATCCATCTTTTGTAACACGATTGAAAGGCAGGCCCTTGTCAGTCTGCATTTTTGGGTTTATGGACTTTAATCAATGAATCTGTGGTTTCCTTGTGCTATGAGCTGCTAGTGGAGGAGGCTGAATTAAAAGCAGAATAAACCTTTCCCCCTGCCAAGTAAATGCATATGTTGAAAGGCAGAGATGATATAGATGATATACTTGCTCGTAGACAGAAATTTTTCAAAGAAAATGTTAAAAATTTGATACTAAGAAGATTCAGGAGCTCGTTGGAAAATAATGTTTATGCCTTATGTGGATCTAGATGGATTATTTGTGTTACCAAAGCTGCTTTTATCTTTGCAAGTGAATTGGTTTAAATTCATATTCCAACTACCAAACCCTAGAAAGTAAAATTATTTGCCATTCCCTGGAGTAACTTTAGTTCTTCTGGTATAATGTGATGCTGAGATTTATATGAAAATAAATTTTAATCTCTAATAAGGTAACCATATGTTTTGGAGTTGTTGTAATAAAGTGTCATAAATAATTATGGTTCCAAAGAAATTCAGCCTTGCAACTGTCAGTTTTTATGTAACTTGCATTTGAATAGATTACAATCATTGCTATTAAAGGAAAACAAACCTCTTTGCCCCTTCGGAATGGCAATGAAAATGCTGCTCTGAGGCTGTTGAGGGGAGCAGAGATGGAACGGGCTGCCCCTCTCTCTTGGATGACCTCTCCAGGAGGTGGCCTAGAGTTCACAAATGCCTCATAAACCGCACTTTCACACCCTTCACTTCTAACTACTTTGTAAAAATAGAACTTTTATCTCATTTTTAGATGGGTTAATGAAAAGCCCGGTGACATGTTGTTGGCTACTAATAGTAGCAGAATCTCACTTAAAAGATGACCAATAGGAACAAAATAAAATTACTGTATGTACCTTCTGGGTCAACATCATTATCTTTACGCTGTAATGACCCTTTATAGCAAATTGTCCCCATTGCATGTTCCAGCACTGAAAGGGAGGAAGCCACCCCATAAATGATGACACACTATGTGTATACTAACCCTTCCGACCAGAAAGACCTCTTGCTGCTCTTCACCCGTTAAGGCCTTGTATTGGTCCTGACATTGCCAAAATTCTTTCTTCAAATTATGGCACCGTATAGCTCTGGTCACGTTTCTGCTGATGCCAGTGAAGACGGGAAAATTTTGGAAGAGTTTTTAGTGGAGCTGTGGCAGTTTAGACGCAGGTAAGTGTTTTCATCAAACAGTTGGCAGCCAGGCAAAGAAAAAATTCTGAGTTGTTCTTGTAGTGCTAATCAGAAGTTTGCCTGTGGTTGAGCTGGACTGTAAAATGCTGAGAAATACTTGTTATGTAGTGAGGAAGTTTTGCTTGGACTTGAATAGAAGCCACTTACCAGTACTTTTGTACATGTTCCTAAAAATTGTGAGCTTAGCTCTTAAAACTTAGGTGTTGAGGTTTTGTCCTTTTTAAGATCTGGAGCATATTTAGAATTGTTCAAAAAAATGACGTGTGTGTATGCATCCATGCAAACCAGTTTTCCTATTGCAACATTAAAGTCTTTAGTGACCCAGAATAGCAACTTTCTCAAGGACCTGTGAAGTCAGCGTGAAGTCTGCAACAATTATGCTTAAACTGTGTTTTAGGCAATTTTGGTGGAACTCATAAATGTGCATTTGAGTCACAAGGTCCTGTCTTCTATTGGCTTTCTGTGTTAAGGAGGTCAGTGATGTGTTTACTTTTAAATTTGATCCACTGGCTTCTGAAGAGGCCCTGTATATGGGAAAGGGCCATGCCAAGGCTCCGAGGTGCTGTGAGTTAGCATAATTCCATGACCAGCTCTTTTCAGCTGGTCTGCCCACTGTAGAGAGGAATTCAGATAAGGTTCCCGCCTTCTTTCTCAAAAGTACTGTTATTTTATCAGACAGTGTAAGGAATCATCTTTTCTGGAGGCCATTTTTCCTTCCTCCTAGTAACAAAAAGCATTAGTGATTAAGGTTGACTTAAAAATCTTCTGGGTTGAATACTGTTAAACAAGCTGTCTCTGAATTCTCCCCTGTATGCAGTGTTGTCATAAACCCTAGTTTCTATTATTAGAAATACACAGATTGGGCTCAAAAAGGGTAGCTTCAGTATACCTTGTACAGCTGCTTTTACTGAGCTCTGCGCTCTGTGAATATTTGGGAGAAGCTATTAGGATTAGAGTACTACAGCCAAGTCCAACTAGCTTCAATATCACGCAACAGCAAGAGCAGTACATTTGGAGAACATGGTTTTAAAGCTCTAGCAAATGGAAATGTCAATCAACATGAGATAAGATTACTTTAGCTGTCTTTTTCTTCGTTATGATATCTGTTTTGTAAAGGACATCATTACTCTAGAGTGTACCGCTAATTGTTTTTCACTGCCTGGAAGGTCAATTCTTTTAAAAGCTAGTGGATGTTCGTGATTTAAGTTGACAAGAAAATCCAATAACAAAAAGTATTAACTGGAAAAAAAAAATGCCAGTAATGGACCAGTACATTTTTTTCTGGATGGCTGAGCAAGTCTTGTCTAGCATGATTTGGGGAGTGTTTCTGGAATGGATTCTGGTTACGGCTGGGTAATTACCGCAGTTTTGAACAACTGTGTATCCGGGGTTGGATGGGTCCCCTATAATCGAATGTAATTCTGAAGTTAGCACTGCGTACAAAAGGGGCTTGGACTAGAAAACCTCCGGAGGTAACTCCCAACCTAATTTTTTTAGTGGTTCTACTATCTCTTATCCTGTGCTGTGTTTTGCATGGAGAGCGCTTTTGCAGTGCTTGGGACTGTAGAAAGAGCAACTATTTTCTATAGTTGAAAGTCTTGAAGAGATGACTGCTTTTAAATGCTGGTACTTGTCAACTTTTTTTCAGAAGCTTGATGCACGGTTTTGATGCTCGGGCTGTCTCTCCGTTGCTCTTAAAGAGTAGGTTTGAGGGCATGGAGTCCCTTGTCCAAATGGAAGTTCTCATAGCCAGTTTATAGATAACCTGTTGGATTGAGCTTGACTGTGATCCTGTTGTAAATGATGTCATCTGGCTGCTTCAAGGTCTGCGCTGGCAATATGCTAGTAGAACCACAGATCCAATTTTGAGGTTGTCTTAATGTAACTATAAGGTTGTCATGGGCATGTCAGAAGAGGGAAGGATGTGCAGTTGTCCTACAGGAAGACCTATTACAAACTGAAATGAAGACACCCTGCAGCCCCCATCAGTTTTGGGAACACAGGTAAAAATTTGATTCATTAGAAGACCCGTGTGAAAGGCTTAGAAGACTTTGATCTCTTTGAACCCGTGTGTTGAGTTATGAGGTAATGGACGCAGTGAAGCACACGTAGAAAAGAATTTTGTTCAGGTTTGTACACAGGTTTTAGGGATCTTGGGGAAAAATAGCATTAAACTTCTCAGCAACATTCTCATTGCTGTGGTGTGTCAAAGAAATATATATATATTTAACCCTTTTAAACAGTTTCAACTGCTTCTGTACAAGCGGGTCTGAGACTCTGGTGCTTCTTGAACAGATACTGAGCCATAACCGGGTAGGGACTCTGTGGGACACAGTGGCACTTTGCCTGCCTGCGAATCCACAGCATCCCATCTTGGGAGAAGGTAACAGAGGTGAATGTTGTTACAAAGAAGGGGAAAGTGAAAAGCTAGGGGAGGGGGTGGTTTTTGGGAATCCAGGAAGCTTACGGTATCTGGGGTCTGTAAAATAGGCCACAAATGCTTTGCTGCATCCAGGGAAGGACATTTAGCAGATGTTTTGTAGTGGCCAGTTGTATGATTAAAATGAGAAGCTTTGCTCTACCTAAAGTTAGTGTCAAAAGAAAAACAAAGAGAGGGCAACAAACCAAACAACAACCGTCTTCTCCTCACAACTGTTATTATTTTTTTTTTTTTGTTGGAAACTGCCGAAAGAAACAAAGTTTTTATCTTTTAGTAAAANATCTGGTTTGTGATGAAAATATTTATTTTATATTATTTTTAAAAGAAAATGTGTTTTTCTCTTGGTAATAGCATAACTGGGGGCTGTTCCAGTAAATATTATCTATTGCCTTTTCCTCATGTGAATATATATTGTTTCTAGTAGATGGAAAAACAAAATTGGTGAAAGTACAAGAGTCTCTAAATCCATGACAAATGTCAGTTTATACTGACAGATTTTTTTTCCCCTGCCAGATTTATTAAGCGACTTGCTATATGGTTCTGGGTATTCAAAGCTAATGCACATATAAAAAACAAAGCACAAAAGTTAAGAAATCATTGGAAAAGATGTTATTGGTAACCTAGGGTTTTGCTAGTTAACTCTCTAGGATTTCAGCATGCATATTTTGCATCCTTTTCTGGCATTTCTCCTTATGGCTTTTGTTCAGATTAATTTGGAATGCAGTTGTACGCTGATTGAAGAGGATGTGTCTACATAGTGCAAACCATTCTGAATTTATTAAGAGGCACTGAGCCTTTGACATAATCCAGATGTTAAGTTGTAGGGTTACGCTGCTGCATAGCAATTTTAATATATCTATATAATGTATCTATGACCATGAGCCAGCAATGTGCCCTTGTGGCCAAGAAGGCCAATGGCATCCTGGGGTGCATCAAGAAGAGTGTGGCCAGCCGGTCAAGGGAGGTCATCTTCCCTCTTTACTCTGCCGTGGTGAGGCCACATCTGGAGTCCTGTGTCCAGTTCTGGGCTCCCCAGTTTAAGAAGGACAGGGAACTGCTGGAGAGGATACAGCAAAGGGCTACAAAGATGATTCGGGAGCTGGAACATCTTTCTTACGAGGAAAGGCTGAGGGAGTTGGGTCTTTTTAGTGTGGAGAAGAGAAGGCTGAGGGGGGATCTCATCAATGTTTACAAAAACCTAAAGTGAGGGTGCTGGGAGGAGGGGACCTGTCTTTTTTCAGTGGTGCCCAGTGATAGGCCAAGAGGTAACGGGCACAAACTTGAACATAGGAAGTTCCATCTGAACACAAGGAGGAACTTCTGGCTTTTGAGGCTCCTTTGAGGGTGACAGAGCACTGGAACAGGCTGCCCAGAGAGACGGTGGAGTCTCTGACTCTGGAGACATTCCAAACCTGCCTGGACGCCATCCTGTGCAACCTGCTTTAAGTGACCCTGCTCTGGCAGGGGGGTTGAACCACATGATCTCCAGAGGTCCCTTCCAACCCCTAACATTCTGTGATTTCCGCTCACCATGGAAAATGAGGCGTATTTGTTTTCTATATTTGTATTAATTTTTATTTTCAAATTATAAATCCATACCCTGGGTTTTTTCAGTGCAATTCACGTATGGAAACACATTCACAAAGTTAGTGAAGAAAAAGAGCAACATATTATTTTCTTATCGTATTGCATAGGAGCTGTAGTTGAACAGAAACTAAAAATAAGACTGCTTTGTCCAAATGCCAGTGTCCTAGTAAGAAAAGGAAGCTTAACCTGTGCCTTCACGGCTGTAGGATCTGTCCGTTTCCTGTTATATATCTGTGCAGTTTTCTCTGTTTTGTTCTCTGTCTGGAAACTGGGATAACAGTCTTAACAAAATCCTTAGTTGTCTTGCTGTGGTATTGTGAGGTTTACTGGATGAAGGTAATTGGTAAGGGACAGCATAATAATGCCAGAAAATAGACCAAAGTAACCGTAGAAAAGTAAGCAACCTGCTTATACAGTGAGAAATAAGTTGTTTTGCTTTATTTTCTTTTTTTTCTTCTCATTTTTATTTACTAAATGCTGTTGTCAACTGAGAAAAAGCATTCTATAAAATATTCATGTGCATATTTAATTTTTAGAAAGATAATTCCTCTTAATCTGTAAGATTTTTGACAGACGAATCAATTTCATTTAGAGGGGTAAATGCCTCTGAAAAAACTCTCAAAAAGTGCATTTTTCTAAGACATCTACCTCTAATAATCTGCTTCTTTGTACTTGAATATTTTTGGAGGCTGGAGAAGAGAGTTAAAAAAAAGTTAGAAAGAGACTTTGATTCAAGAAATTGAAATTAGTATAAAAGTACATACAGCATGTACAAAGATAACTCTTATATTGATGTTAGTTTTCTTTTGATTTGCTGACTCTTACAATATTTTTAGTGTTCAAAATTTTTTCCAAACGGACACCTTACCATTTTTCTAGTTAGTGTATCTGTTCTTAATATCTAAAGGGTAAAGTTCAAAATACCGTTTGGGCGTTCTAGAAATTTTTTCACTGTCCGTTCTTAGCACTTTCTTAATTTCCTCCTTTCAATTCTAGATTAGACATCTCAGTTTTCCTTCTCACGATTGATAGTTTCTGATTAATTGCATTGTATTAACCTAATTTTTTTGGTATTGGTTGTGTTGAAGATGTTGCTGTGTTTACACCTTGTCCTGAACTCCCTCACTGCAGCTGTATATACCTCATAGCAGTTGTCCCTGTAGAGATCACTGTGTTTCAATAGTAGAAAATGATTTTCTCTCTACTTAAAGGCTTAAGAAAGTGCTTGAAAATAATTAGGAATAAATTGGCTATATTAAAACTAACTTAGGTTTAAATATTCTCAGTTCTAGTTCTGTTTTTCCCCTTGATCTGATTTCTTTAAATATCTTATTGTTGTGCTTAATGTGCAGTAAAACCAAACCAAACAAACCCTTTCCCGTGAAATGCAAACTCCTGTTTATCCCTCATCTTCCTTAGGATTGTTTACCCCTCATCTCCGTTTTCGTTATTTTGTTTCCCTAATTCTTATGACTCATATTTTCCCTTCAAGCTTTCACCAGAGAACGCGTCTGTACATATTGGTAGCTATTAGCGCTGAGATAATTATATGAATACACAGTAGCATCTTCAGACACGAATGTGAGTTCGTGTTAGCTCGGAGACACGCTGTGTTTTGCAAAAAGAGAGGAGATCTAATCTGCAAAGAGTTTGTGCTGAGAAATGACTGGTTGCCTCAGGGCTGGCTCTAGGCATAGGCAGAGCAGGCAGTTTCCCAGGGCAGCGGACCTCTGTCACGGCAGGTTGGCCATGAGCTTGCTCGCTGCTTCCCATGTGTTGGAGCCCAAGGGGCAGGGCTTAGTGATGCTCCTGCTGCCCGGGGGAGAGATTATAAAGTAGGGCCTGTCATCATGGTGGATGTTCAAGAAGTAGCTGTTGCCATTCCCACTTTTTCAGTTTCCTCGGGAGCATGTCACTCAGGTCTTTGTTTCCTTACTTCCCAGTCCCCAGTCCGTAGGGCAGTAAAAGTCAATGTTGTGCAGAGCTGATTCAGTGCTTCGTGATGCCATGACTAGGCTGTTAGTTGGCTTATATGGGATGCCGTGCCAGCCTGAAATTGTTGCTGATGCCCTCCCATTTCCAGGAGTAGGAGGAATGATCCCAATTACTTTCTTTTCACGGAACTCCTCTTTACCACTAGAATATGGGCGTTGTTTTCCATTGTGCGTTTCTTGGGCAAAATGGGAAGAATTTTGCAGTTCTTATAGGGACTGGTATCGTAACTTAACTGACAAAGTGGAAAATTGAGCAAGCGCATGGGAAGATCAAGATCACTGCTAGACATTACCATCTGCGTAACCAACAATTAGGCTGACAATTAGACTCTTCAGAGACTAGTTTTAGAGATGCCGGGTTTGTAGATGTGGATAGTTTTTCAGTTAAGCAGTCTGTTTCACTGGAACTATGATGTCTATTTAAGAAGCACTGTGTTGGTAAGGAAAAGTTTCCTCTGTTTACTTGGGCACAAGTGACATTAACCTTTGAATGTCAGGCCTACTGCTCTGTTCTGGAGCTTGCTTTAACCCGGGTACCCCTTAGGTGACTTTATTTGCTTTGTGGCTTTCAGTCTAGCGAGCTGAATCGCAGCTATTGTGAAAAGGTCAGCGGCAATCTGAAGCGCATTCAGTTCGTGAAAGAATGTGAAGCACAATTTCCAGTCTTTCTTTTCTATGGAAATCAATTCAGAGCCTGGCACTGCCACTATTTGTGGTTTTCATCTAATGATTTTTCTGTACAAAGAGTAACATCAAATTTGGCTAAAACACGACACGCCTTTGTGGCTGGTAGGGCAGCTGACGCTTGACAACGCAACAGCTGCAGTGCACCAACATACCTTTTAGTAATTAGCACCTCGCTGGTTTTACTGTCAGTGCTATCCTACATAAAAGGCTACAAAACATTGGACGCCATAAAGACAGCTTTGCCATACATGGTTTCAGTTGCCAGGGCTACTTGGTTTTGTGCTGTGGGTACGCGGGGAAGGTGGCAACTCAGCCTGAGCGCTAACAGATTCTGTCAGTTGTTTCGTGGTTAGTATTGGCGTTATTGGATATTCATTAATGTGCAACAGATGATAAATGTGGAGGCGGACTGAACCATCCTCTTTCATTAAACATTTGGAAACAAATGAATTTGTTTCAGGTGAGTAGAATTCATTTTTTCTTGGTTAACGCAATATAAATAACAGGATCTCGGTTACATTTATTTTGCAATTCACATACATCTTGAAATGAACTAATGAGGAACATGGAAAAGAGAACTGTATCTTGGACTACACGGGGATCTAATCAATATGAATTCCCCTGAGCTATATCTGTTTTGTGCTAGGTTCCCATTGATTTTGTAAACATTTTAGTGTTAGCCATAATCCCCGTTGAATATAAATCATTCTCTGGTAGTTTCTTCTGTATTTTAATTAATTCTGAGGTGACCAGCTTGAGAACTCTTCCTTTAATGTTTTTACTAAAACAGAGAAATTCTCGCTCCTTTTCTTCACGGCCCTAATCTGACTCGTGTGAAATCAGTAGGGATATTGAATTCTCAAGAACTGGTGAGGCTGAGAAAACCTGAGACCGACAGAAATTGTTGAGTTAGAAACTGCAAGAAAATCAGGAATCTCGGGGGGGAAAAGCAACCCATTTGTAGTAAAGTATTTTCTTTGTTTTAACTTGTGTGAGTTTTTATTATGGTTGATAATTCTCTATCCTTTCAAAGAAAAGCCTAAAGGAGACTGAGATGGTCCTTCTGGGACAGCAGAGTTGGGACAAGGGCTTTATTCCCTCATTCTGTTTTAAGGGTACAGGGGGCACGAGCTGTCTGTTCCCTTTTAAATTAAATTAGTTTTAAAATTTTTTTTGAATCTATAACTTGGTTGATTGGTGCAATTTCTTTGTAAATCTTGGAAGATAATATTACTTAAGTTGAAGAGATGATACTGAATTTTGTTTTGTTGTGACATAAAAAGAAGTATTCAACAACTAGCATAAGAGCTAGCGCTGTTATTCATTGAAATATATGTATAGCAGTAGGAGATATTTTGTCCCGTAGGTAGAAAGACTCTATCAGCTGTTAAACTGTTTGGAGCTGCAGGGGATAAACCGAGTTAGGGCTGCCTTAAACTGCGGCAGCGTCAGATGCTGTTCTTTGATATTCCTGATCAGGGGTGAATTTAAACCCTTGGGGAATTTTGTTTGAACATGTGTCAGCTGTATGTCTTATCATAGGTCAGTTTTATGTAGTGGGGCACGTTAGATTGTTGCTCGGCTATATCAAGAAAAAAAATGTTTTTGCTGCTTGAAAAAAATTGAAAATACATTTTTGTTGCAGTTGTTTAACCAACAGCAGGACGGAACTGCTGAGTAATGCTTAGCTGAACTGCAGGAGTAAAGTGATGTTGTGGTAGGCATATAGACAGGAAATAGCCTGTATAATGTATATAAGTGTGTGTATATATATATTACTAACTATAGACAGGAAATAGCCTGTTTATATATATAAGTGTGTGTGTGTGTATATATATATTACTAACTTAACATGAATCAATATGCTTGTGGTGTGCCACTACAGTTCCAGTGTTTTGGTTTTTGCTAGTTTTATGGTTAGCCTTCCTTAAGAGATGCCATTGGAGTTTTAGGGTAGCTGTAGGATGCCACTGTAGTCTTGGTGTTTTTTTTTTCTTATTCATGATTGGATATATCAGTAAGTGTGTGTATGTATCACACGGCAAGGGAAGAACTAAAGATAGAGGAGTTATATGCTTATAACTGCTTGAATTTCTCCAGTGTCTGGGATTTATGTTTTTGGACACAGGCTATCGCTGTGATAGGAGTTATTCAGATGTATGATAAAAATAGGATTCATTTTCCAGGAGGCTTTATAACCTAAGCATAAAACGAGAGACTCTCTTTTAGGTGGGAGGAAAAAAATGTGGGAATGTGGTTGGAAGCTGAAATTGGAGAAAAGCCTCCTTTTTGCTTAAGTAGAATCCTGCTTTTTCAAGTGAATGGCTTCCACTTTAAAATTTATTTTTGTAAACCTGGAATAATTCTGTTGACCTGCATTGGTTGTGGTGATGAAAGTAAGGCGGAGGCATCTCTCTCTGAAAAGCAGGAAGTTGCAGTAAGTTCTTACTTTGGCGAGAGCTGTGAGCTTCTACAACAGATTTTACTCCTGGTTGAAGGAGTCCACGATGCCCAGTTTAAGATTAGATCTCAGCAAGGGTTTCCTCTCTGTCCTGCTCAACGGGGCTGGCAGTCACTTGAGTGTAGCTCAACTACTCAACTCAACTGTAGCTCAACCAACTATTTTGTCAGGGCTTTTAGGCATCATGGAAAAGGATTATTCCAAGGAGGTTTTGAAGGGAATGATATGCTTGGGGTGACACTGTTAACGCAGAATTAATCTCAAGTGCGACGTGAGAGAATAAGTCACCATGCTTGTGCTTTTTTTGTTTGTTTTGTTTTGTTTTTTAAGAGAGTGATGAATTGTCAGAGGTTACTGTCGTGATTTGATTCTAGCTGGGAGTCAAGCTCTTGGCACTAAATGAGTAATTATAGGTAAAGTGGGAAGAGTACACAATAGCTCTTGAAACTGAAGACAAATGTGATACAAAATGGCAAATCAGTTAAGGAAAGTATAGAGGAGGTACGATTAAGTCTTTTATTGAATTTAAGTCATGAACTTGGACTCACACATTGACTCGTGAAGCTTCACGTGATAGAACTGAAAAAAAGTGCTGAGGGCAAGGCTGCTATGTGCTGTGTGGTACCTCCTTTCTGTGTGTTGGTTCTCCCCTGCTGGCCACCAGGGAAGAAGCCAGAGCGGAAAGCTGTTCCCTGTTACAATTCTGCTGATTTTTTCTGGTGTGAGATGTAGCATTGGTTAGATTTGGGAGGACTTCTCTGCAGCACCTAGTTTCTTGACTTCTCTAGCGTTTTTGGGCTCTAGTGTTCAGCCCGGTCTGTGTGCCAGTTAGCTTTGTTGCTCACGAGATGGCTTGTGATAATTGTGTGCTGATGTGGTCATATACGTGTGGATGGAGTACAACTTAGGAAAAGTTTTAAGAGCTTTTTCTTGGGAGTCTCTAGCACTGTAGTGCAAGACAACCGCAGAACAGTCTCCTCAATAAATAGTGAGGCAGGGATTATGCTTGGGTTGCTGTGAAATACTGAACTGAACATGGCCCAAAGAGTTTAGATGAATTTTGTTTCAAATGCGGTGTTTTGTTCTCATGTTCCTCTGCATTTAGAAGCCAACTCTTTTAATATTTAACCACCAAGGTTGGCTTGAATGACATGTGAATAGTGAGATGTAAGCATGAGGATAAATGTTAGCATATGATCAAATCATTATGCTCTTTACAGTTTGTGTTGCACACTTCCATTTAATGACTACAAGCATCTCACACCAGGTTTCTCACATTTCCCTCGGTCACATTTTTTACCCCTGTAAAAGAATGAGCGATGTTTAGTCATTAACTCAAAGTCACTTTGTTGTGATGAGGAGCAATTTTGAAGGAAGGTACCAGCAAAAGTGTTCTAAGCTTTGATTATGCGAGTTGCTTATTTATGAAAAGAAGCATCGTCCATAGCTGCATGCGTACTCATACATATTTATACACCAGTATACTTTAGATGTTAGCTACATCTGTACCTTTAGGCTGTTGTTTCGTCTGTTGTAATCATGTTGCAATAATTAAAACATCAGAGAAACAAACAAACAAACCCTCATTTTAGTGTAATAGAGCTTATGATGCCTAACAGATAGAAGTAATTAATTTTTGCATGAAAAGCATACGATAGGAATGCTATCAAAAGTGCACCAACCAAACTGTATGGCGAGGAGGCACCGAATACACTTGAACTGCACGGAACTTACTGATGCAGGACACACTTGGTTTTTCTTGTTTGTTCCGTTCCAGTATTTTGTTGTACTGGAGAGCGGCTGCGTTTGTCACGTTTGAGCAAAGCCTAGTTACTCACGAGCTGCTTTCGTTGCGTTCTTTACTAAATCCTCATTTACCACAAAAGGTGTCTTTTGTTTCAAAAGGTGCCGGTTACGTTTTTTTCTAAATGTCTCGTCAAACTTGATGCAAACCGCAGGCTCTCGCTGTGTGATTGACTTTGTTTTATTTGTTTGGACAGGTTAGCTACGTAGACTCTCCCATCACTTTCTATTTTTTGACAGGCTTCTTGATTTTAGCCAAGATTTCTGAGAACTTCGCTGTATCCTCTGATCAGCATGTTTTCCCTCTGAAGCTTAGGCCAGCAGTTTTAGCCAGTGGCCCTAGAACCAGAAGTGAACAGTTAAACATTCTGCTTTTAGCTGTGCTTGCCTTACTGTCTCCAGGTGGGCATGGTGTGAGAGCTGAAGAGCTATTTACAAGTGGTTTAAGCAGCATACAAATACTTTCCTCAGCCTTTTATCGTTCTTTTTTATATTGTCTGTGCATTGACATCATTTTTTGAATGCCTTATTTTTTCAAAGTTACTGAAAAGGCTTCCTAGTCTCTCCATGGGCTCCTTAAATTCCGCTTCCAGTGGAACCAGAGCTCCGTGTGGTCCAACAAAAGCAGCAGCTGATTGCCAGGGCCCAACATTGTTGTGTTGCCTCAGTTCCCTACATGCTGGATCCCAAGAACGCGTCTCCCAGGGTACCTGGAGTCGACTTCACAAAGCAGCAATGATACAGCGACTTGCCGATTGCCTTAGGGACAGGAGCAGTGCTTGCAACCAACAGATAAAAAAAAAAAAAGAAAATCTTGTCTCTGCTATTAGCAAAGCAGATGAAAAAGTGCAGTACGTGCAGAATAAATGAGATATTCTCACAAAAGAAAAATACACTTAAGAGTATAATTGGCGACTGCTGATGTCTTCCCCCC
>VZSF01004568.1:1386767-1541550 GCA_013398295.1 Chionis minor
AAAAATTAAGCAAACACTCCAGGAGTTATTTGACACGATTGAAAAAAACCCAGCGTGGCTCTCTTGAGTCAGTAAGGCAGACTTGAATCAAGTTATCTGAGATTTATGATGACACTTCAAATGACAGTAATCTGCACATCTCTGGTGACAGCCTGGGTCATTGAATGTTAGTTCGATTGAACTTCAAAGTCACATGAGATACTGCTTTTAAGGTCAGCAAATGAGGTTTTGGTGCGAATGCAATATATAGTAGGAAGCTATTATTAAAATCATAACAGGGCTTCTCTACTGACAGTTTCCTGATGTGCCAGCTGGACAAACATCATTCTCAGTTTTGTGAGAATTTTTTCTTGTTTCTTTCTCTCGTCACTAGTGTATTATTCTAGTGTTTTGAAAGATGCTGGTTTGGATTTATAAAAACACCCTTTTACACAAGTTTTACAGAAGTTTTTTTTTTTTTTTTTTTTTTTTTNTTTTTTTTTTTTTTTAGGATCCTCAGCTAAGCAATCTCTCTGGTTTTGTTTCTCCAGGGAATGATAGGCCTCACAGCTGTCTTAGAACCAAACTTTTTGTATCCAGTAAATGCCGGGATATAGTTAAATAAGAATATGCTATATGAGGAGGAGAAAATAGTTGGTTTTTTCTTGTGTACAAATAGTGCACCAGTTACAACATGTGATGAAACTGACTGCAACATAAAGAAAATGTACAATTCTCATATTAGGGACCTGCTGTCAAACCTTTTCCCTTGTCTTGGTAGGTGCCTTGACCATTTGCCTTACAAGGGAAATTCACAGTCTCTCGCAATGAATCTTTTTATGAGCAAACATAAACAAGTTTGAAATTTACCTGCAGATGAGTTTGCTCTGATTGTTGGGTTGGTGGTCAGGGAAATGGCAGTGTGAAGCCTGGGAAGCAGAGGAGTGACCCGGACGCTCAGTGTGTCTGAACACATTTAATGGTTGGGCTGCTTCTTTCTCCTGTGTCTGTTGGGGGGCGAAAGAAGGTTGTCGCCTTTTGAGAGAGAGAAAGAGGGAGGATCAATCCCTAAAGATACTTCAGCTCTCAATCTTCAATTTAAATCCTTAAATTCTCACTACTTTAATGGGTGTTTCAAGTGTCTTAAGTAGGAATTAGGAGCTTATGCACTTTGGCCCATTGTGCCTTTGTTCTTGGGAAAATATGAAATGGAGGTAAGTGTCAGATGGAGTGAGGCCTCTAAGCCTGGAAGAGAGGTGGGATTTGAGCTAAACCTTTGCCGTTACATTTTTTTTTTTGGTCAGCCAACATGGGCAGCTTCCTGCTCAGTGGGCTCACTGATGTGAATCCCATGCTGTGAGTTGCCCTACTTTTACACATGGACCCTGGGTATCTGCCTCAGGGTTATAGATTTTGGTCTAAGAACCAGTCACCAGTACATCTTAGGGAGCTAATAATAGCTACGTGGAAGTTTTGACCTCTAAAATAGCATTTGCTTGGACCCAAGCGTTTACTATGTCTACCTCTATGTTATTTGACTAAATAAGTTTAAGATTTGGGAATATTGTGTACATATGAGATGAGTTGTCCTTATTACTAGTCTAAGGAGTAAACACTTGCAATAATTATTTAAAGATAGCACGGTGTAGTGCTCCTCTTGGCCAACTCAGCACAAAGAACAAAATGTGGGCACTAGTTTAGGAAAATTAATAAGTTTCTGTATCTTTAAAGATGAGGAAACTAAGCTGACGTGAGCCGAGCCTTTTCTGAGGTATGTTTACTGAGCAGGTCACTCAATCCAGCAAAAAGATTTCATTAACACATATATCAATAAATAAATTCAATAGATGTGATTTATGTTTGTGCTTGTATTATGAGCTGTTGCACAGACTATTTTCTCCACGTGACAGATGAATGTAGCTTGAGAATAGTCCCAGTTTAAGATCTTAAATCAGGTGCACAGTGTAAGATCTTGACATTCTACAAGTTAGAGCGTAGTTTCTTGTAGAATTTAGTGTAGCATTTGGATCAATTTTAAGGACAGGTGGGAGACCTCCAGATTATATTTGAGTGGTGAATGACTTAGATGAATGAGTGGTGACCAACTGAAAGATTGCTCGTGTGTTTACCAGTTTAATTTTTCCTGCCTCTAGTAACATCCTTGAAAAAGTTTGTAACCTGCTGTTTTTACTGATACTAGTGAAAGAAGGCAGTAATAGGAGATAAGTACATAAAGAACAGTTACTTTCTGTGTGCAAAAGTTAAGGAGATGCCCTGTGTAATACTTGACTACTGTCCTTAGTCTTTGGACTTAATTGTTCATAAAAAGTAAAGCCCCACACAGGAAAACACCCCAACAATCCAGTGACAGAAAACTAGATGTTTGTATCTATGGGTACCCTGGCATTTCTCATATGAAAAGGTGATGTTTTAGTTACCTGCACTGATAGTATGAATGTAGGTGAGTATTCTGATTGGTGGTGGTAAGAGCGGCAAAAAACAGAAGCAGAAACTTCATGTTGAAATGGAAGACACTGGTGTTATGGGGCGTTGTATAGAAAGAAAGAATTTTAATTTCATCAGACTTCTATAATATTCAGCTGGTTTATGGCTCATACTTCTTATACTGTCTTCATTAAAGGCTGAGTAACTTTATATCCTAACTTGAAAAAAATTCCAAAAGTGGAATTGAAAATTGTTTGGCTCAGAGCGTTTATAAGCTTGGTTGTTTGCGTTCTTTTATTTCCTTTGAGAACAGAATACTCTTTTCTTAATGCCAAGTTTCAAGAGCTGGATTTAAAAGTGCTATTCTTTACCACCTACAGAGATCCAAGGTCTTTTAGAAGTCCTTCCAGTTTTTGCGGATCGTATGAAATAGAAGACTGGGGACAATTTCACAGCACAAAGTTCTTGTCTATACCGTGTTTACCCATTACAGCAATGTCTAAGCAGAATCCACATCAGTACCTAAGATTTTGTCCCTGCTCTCACAAATTAGCGCTTATTTGACTACTTATGTGGCCTCACCTCCATAATGACATCTGAGATTTTTGAAAATGCCAGTAGATGTTCCACCCACACATCAAATATCTCCTGCCATTGAGTCAGGTCCTGAGGAGCTGAACAGAGTTCCTCATAATTTCTTGTAATCATTACTTCAAAAGGCTATTTGCAGATCTTCTTCAAGGGTAATTTAAAGAGAGAATGTTAATCAGTCTCACTTGTCATTTCCTTCCTATATTTTTGTGTCTCCACTTACGCTTCTTCAGGAAGAGCCAGTGTTGAAAGATAGGAAACTAGTCTGAGAGATCAATTAACTACATTTTGCTTGCCCGGCAATGGATCAGCTTAACAAAAACGATTCCTGACAGATATTTGCCTAACTTTGTCTTAAAAAAACCTCTAGAGGTGGAAACTCTATAGCTTCCACATGGAAGTGATGTTCCAGTGCTTTGGTGCTCTTACCATCAGAAGACCTTTTCTAATACCTAATCTATGCTGAAGTCTCAATCCTAATTTAATAGGATAATTCAAAAATAAGAAAAAGCCCCAGGATCTGGAGAGTCAGTGTTATATCTGAGGGTTCAATGATTCACTATCATGTTGTTGAAAAATTTGGCAAGCTCCATCATGAAAGAAGTACAAAATGTTTTTGCTCCCCTCAATGTTGCAGCACATTACTGAGCATTTTCTCCAGATCTGGGCACTACATGTCAGATTTGGATTTACTGAAAAAAGTCCGGGGAATAAGCAGATGTTAAGATAACGTGATCTTCATTAAAAGAACTGGTAGTGTTAGGCTATTGATGAGGAGGACACATCGCAACAGTCTTTAAATATATAAAAGGCTGTTGCAAAGAATTATGAAATAATTCTTATGAAATATGAAATAGTTATGAAATAGTCCTTTTTCACCCTTGTGCTAGGTGTGGGTTTTTTTGTCTTTTTTCCCTGCAAAACATACCTGGTTTGTTGCTTCCGCACAGTATCAGTGCAGTTTGTTATTTCCGTGTAGGTGTATAATGTTGCCCTTTTTGAATTGTATTCTTTCTTGAAATGTTTTTTTTCCTCATTTTGCAGAGACAGCTTTGAATTCTTATGTCCACCAACATTCTTGTAATTCCTGCCAGACTAGCATTGTTGGCAAGTTTTGCCTGTATACTCTTGATTTCATCATCCAGGTGAAAGCCCTGAATGATATGTGAGTCAGGATAAACCCTATGGAGATGGTGCTTAATAAGACTGAGCTTGATTAGTAAAACAAATACAAGCTTCAAGCGTAGTTCAGAAGTTCTTTTAGAGCACAATGTAAGTCACAAGAAATCATTAGAGTCTTAGCTGATCTGTTAGTGTCTTGAAGTAACTTTGAGGCCTTCAGTGACAAATGAAATGTCCTGCATCCCATCACATATAAAATAACATCTATGCTAGGGCTTCTGGACACTGTTCATTCTCACCTCAAAATACATTTTGTATTGACTGTGTCCATTGCTGTGTAAATGCTCCAGGTGATGGCTGTGTCCTTTGGGAGTTATGAAGGTGGGTGCTCAGTTGATGTAATTGAACCATTGCTTCAGCATCTGACTCTTATGTCCCAGTTCAGCCAGTCAAGTCAACCTCGGTTTAGCTTTTAATCTTGTGAATAGTCCCACTGAGTTAGCTGGAACTACTCAGGTGCTTAAAGTTGAATACAAGGTGAAGTGCTTCACCAGTCTGTACCTTTGCACTTCATGACTGTTAAACACATTGAAGATATTTCCGTTGAACGAAGATATTATCTTCAAAATTTTCAGCTTTGTAGGATCACGACTTTCTGAACTTCTGACGTTAGAAAACTCTTTTGTACGTGAAACTCTAAATAGCTTTCAACTCCTACTAGCTGCTGAAGCTTTTACTGTAAAATCTCCTTTTGTCGTGGTGCAGAGAAAACTGGAGCCATCTTTATACTATGGAGAAGCTGTATCTTAATTTACTTCCCTTGTGCTCTTTCAGTCAGTGTTGAACAATGTTGGGTTTGTCACCGGCATTGTCACTTTTTACCTTAAACAAGTTCACACCTGTGGGCAGTTTGGAATTGAAAGCATCGTGTCTAAGAGGAATTAGAGTAGATTAATTATAGATACTGGTAAAGATGGATAAACATCCTTCTGCCTATTGAAACCTCACTGGTCTGGACTGTCAGTTGTGGTTGTCGGTCTCGAGGAGGCCCTTATAGCAGCTGCTTTGTATTTGGAGCTTCCCTGCACTGAATTTTTAAAAGGAGAAAACCCACCCTTACATATTCTATATAAGCAAGTGCTATTTATTGTAGATGCCATGCTCTTTTAATACTGAGGCAGACAGCACAGTTGCAAATGAAACAGAAGTTCAGATAACAAATATTCTCAGAGTTGGGATACATGGGGAAAAAAATAATCTTTGCTCAGAATGCTTAAAAAGCAGTAGATTTAAGTATGTACTTTTTTTTTTTTTTTTTGCACCAAGCCAGTGTTTACCATCTTGTGTGGCTTAAGCTTTTTCCATTTATAAATTAAAGGAAAAATTCAAAGCACTGCAGAGTACTGGATTCAAGAATTGCATACTAAAATCTGGTTCAAAGAAAACATTTAATTGTCATTTTTTTTGACACAGTGATAAGAGACTCAGTCAACACATTAATTGTACACATTAATAATCTTTCACATACGGTACCTGTTAATAGCAAGTGTCTAATAGTGCGTAAAGTTGTGGTTTTAAAGTATGTTGAAGACCAACGGCAAAAAAAGACCCAAGAAATTTTTTACCCATTATAAGTGAACATTATTCCTGAATGCATGGTTAGAATAAATTATTGTTTCACCTTTTTAAAACAAACAAAAAGAAAAGCCCCCCACAGTGTAAAGTGAAAGGTGGGGATCACTAATAATGCTTAATCTCTTGGGTTCCAATGCATCTTTGTTATTAATGACATCAGCCTACACAGTGATTCCAGAAAAGGTTTTAAAGTTAAGGTAAAAGAGGAGAAAAAGAAAAAAAGAAGCTTAATAATGTTAGCATGACAATAAGTGAGTCTGCTAGAAACACAAAAGTTGAATGTCAGTCAGTGACATTCATAAATTGCGAGTTAAAAGCACTAGAAGCTTCTCTGGTATCAGAAAAAGAAAGTAATTGGTGTCTGCCATTGTCAGCAGTATTATTTATCTTCAGTATTTTCCCTTTTGTTGCTTGAGATGATCTGTGTAATTTCTTTCTCTCTTAGCCTTGAGAATGCAGAATAGAAGGAGAGCCAGAAAAGCAAGGGAAGGGAAGGGAAGCTTTCTTAGTGATGTATTTCAGACCTCTCCCCTCCTCTCCTGCCGGTGGTGGTATATAATAATATGAGTCTTCTAAAAATGAGAGTTGAGATAAACGCACTCAAAAATAATGCATTATATAAAGTTAGTTTTCAGCATAACATGAATTTTGAATTGCCTTTTCTCAAAAGTTGACTTAATCACTACGTTCAGCCTTCTGTAGAACAAAGCTGAGCTAAGGCATGTGAACTGTTGGTCAATTCGACATCGGAATCTCTATTTCCAGTACGTTTATTTTTTCCTTTGCATAAAAAATATTCTTGCACGCGCAGATATCTATAGCTGATATGTTGTTTCCCTTCCTTTGTCCCTTGATAGTGAGATCGGGTGAGGCTATTTCTGGGCATAATATTTCTAAATTGCAGAAAGAAGTCTTGGTACCGGCTTACATTTTTCAATTTAAGCTACGTTTGCAGCTAGGGAGCGAGGCACAGGCACCTCCTGGTTGTTGTTTTAAGGAGTGTGAGTCTCAGTGTCTTGGCTAGGAACTGGTTTTTACTGTTTCATTGTGGCCCATTTTTACTCTGCTTTTGAAACTGAAACGGCATCTAGTATTACTGGCTTGCTTCCAAAAAGAGATGGGTTGTCCTACAGTTGTGCCATTCGAAATGAAATTAGATGTAGAAGTGGAGAATGATCGGTACATGTTTAAAGCACGAGTTCTGGGCTTAATATGGATGTTGTTGGGTAAAGAAGTAGAGCTGCTGGAGGCCTGATTTTGGACTGCAGTGACTCCAAAGTTACTTACCTTGGTTAAAAATTACTCTTCTGTTGCACCTTTGCAAAATTATTTTATTTCTCAAGGGAAGGAATTTTGTTTCTCAGGATAACACTGTACCCCAGGTGCTATTGTGGTTGCCATGGCAGTTTGCTAGCAAGCAACCTCTTAAATACTTCACTACTGGCAAAGAAATGGTGTCTTTTTGATCACTTTGACAGATGCTTATTTTATAGGATATTCTACACTGAATGGTTTGATTTTTAGGATAAAATGTCCTTTTTTTCTGTAAGGTCATTACTTTTGAATAAATAGGTTTCTGAGTTAGCTTTTTTTTTTTTAATTCAATAAATATATAAGTCTCTTATCCCCTCTCGCCCAGTCTTCCTTTTTAGAAGCTGTTTTGATAATTGGTATGCAAGCGTGATTGAGCCAAGCTGGCTTCGCTTGCATAATCTCACTGGAAAAAGAATTTTCAGGCATGTGATTTGCTTGTTGAGAATACCTGCTTTGATTTTGTTTGCAATCTGCCCTTTTTCCCTTGTTAAGTTCTGGGATGTAAAGCAGCCGAACAGCCTGTGCACGCACACACGCGTGCTTGTGTGTGTGTGGGGAGGGTGGGTAGGAGGACAAGTGAACTACTTGCTGTTTAGTAACTGAGTGGTGGGGTGGTTTTTTTGTTTTATCTTCTGAGCTGCCTGAAAAGAAAGTTGGTGTGTGGTGGTTTTTAAGAGGGTTTTTTTCAGATGAGAGTTTTGGTTAGTATTGTGTCTTAATAAGCAAAGGAGAAGATGTGGGGATTTCTGTTGAAAATGAAGATATTGGTATTCTTCACCCTAAGCATTTGAGGTAATGGAATTAAAAGGAAAGGACTTAAGGCTAAACTGTACCTTTTGGCACTTGTCTGAACAAGAAGTGCTGCTTAAACTGAATAGCTAAAGATTATTGCAGAAGGTATTGTGGCCCGGAAACCTCTCTCTCCCCGAGACCTCGTTCCTGTGTTGTGGGGTTTCGCAAGCAGCAGGGAAGTGGTGAACACACCTGCAGCAAATCGGGAGGGTTGTGCTGGCTCACGTGCGGGAAGCCAGGGAAGTGGGATATTGTCTCTGTGCATTCTCCACATCTCTAGTCCACCTGCTCTGGGTGGGAAGGTGTTGGCATCTACCGCAAGAGTGGATTTATTGTGACAGATAGCGTAAGTTGAAGTCACAGTCAAGCCCTTAAGCAAGGCTTGATTTAGCTTCTCACAATTTTTTATGAAGGCTGTAGTGAAACTTACTCAGAAGGTTATTCTAATCCTGTTCTGCAGTATGAAAAGTGTAATTTAAAACAAATGACTCGCCAGCCATTGGATGCCTAGTGAGCTTGTGCTAGTCCCTAGTGCAGAGGGTCATCAAATCAAATATTGTGGCTGAATTTTTGAGGTGCTTGGATAATTTTATGACCAATAGTAGCATTTGTAGTTATGAAAGGTAAGATAAAGATCATCAGCTCTCATGCTTCAAGGCATAAGGTAATCACTGCAGAGTTACGGGAGGGATATTTCCCCACTGAGCAGCATTACACAGTTGGTTATGTACATTATGAGGTGCGTTCTTTCCTTCGATCTAAACCATTAACCAAAGAGGTGACACTTGATGGCTGAACAGGTTGCTAAGACAAATCTCGTATTAGCCATAGAGGGGATATGTGTTTCTATGTGAAAAGGTTTTGCTGGATCACATAATCCAAGCTGTTGCTTACGGGAATGTTGATTCACTAAAAATCATAGAAATGTGAGGGGTTCCCATTTTGGGCTCAGTAACTTCAGCTGCTGATGGTTATTGTTACTATATATGTATGCATGAATGTTTGTTGTTTGCTTAGTTGGTGTTCTCTCCTGCTTTGCTCCTGCTTGAAGCCAGCTTCAGACCACAGTCTGCATGTGTGACTTTCTGATTTTGTGATAGTTGGCAGGTAGACACTTGGGCTCAAGAGTAAAAGCTTGATCCCGGCTCTGTTTGCGGTCAGTGACAGGATTGTCAGGCACTGCTTGGTCCTGACCTTTTCTGGACATATTTGCAGGTTTTGTTTTGCAAATAGGTCATCAGGAATCTCCACGCTATTTCATATGAGATCTGACTTCTCCGAGTTGACTGAAAATGCCTTACACATCCCAGAAATTCATTAGGCCTTTTTGCACCTGTAACACACTCGGTACCTCATAATCATTCTGTTGACCAGCTTTCTTCTCCTCCATTTCTTACAACTGATGAACGTCCAGTTTAAAACAGAAATCCTTGTCATTAGTTTGTCTTGTCAAGACGTTGCACTTTTTGCTTTTAAATTTCATTCCATTCAGTTTTCTAGCTCACAAGGTCGTCTTGTTCTTCCTGTGTGATGATCTTGCCCTCTTCCGTGCTGGTAACTGTGTCATTGTATTTCTTAATCTAGTCCTTGAACCAAGGTTGCTATTGAATATATTAAGCAGGATCAATCTCGCTAAGAAAACACATTATTTTTTCTCAGGTGATCTACTAATAATGAGAATATATTTTCTCTTGTCCCACTTCAAGTCTACCTCCACGCACTCAATTATTGCCTCTTCTGAAGTCTGCAGTATTCAGTGTCAAAATCACATGAATACGTGTTTATTACTTCTCCTGTCTTAGAATGCAGGTCCTGTATTTGGTATTCTCCACTGCTTTTTTGCTTTAGCAATGATGATCTGGGATGCAAAAAGAACGAAGTTTACAAGTAAAGGTTTATGAAACTAACTGGTATAAATGGGAAAACTGTAGTTCCCATTAGCTTATAGGTTTCATTAAAAAACTTGCTACTGAATTTGTATTTTCATCTTCTGGTTCTTTCAGTATGCTGGAAATGCTCCTGTCTGTGTGTCATTCTGATGAGAAACTGGGACATTTGCCCAGGTTTGAGGCTACACAGAGCTAGCTTCTCATTGAATCCATATGAGAATAAGAGAATCCATGACTAGCCATTCTCTTGATTTTCCTCATTCTCTTCTGCTTAGGTGAAAACGAGTCTTTCACTGCTCTTTCTGTTTCCCTGTAAAAGACTGAGCTCAGGTACTATTTTTACCGTGTTGCTAACTTAGGAGACATGGCTTACCTTGTTAATCAATCCCTCTTTCTCATCCTTGTAAGTTTTTTGCTTACGCCTGGTATCTTCTTTGAAGTGCTTTTCATCCTTGCTGTGTTTTCCTCATTTCCATTCTGAACAGTTTCAGCCTTTTATTAAAGTTATTTCTCTACATTCCTGAGCTCAATGCAGTCCAACCAATTGTGTTAACTTCCCTAGGCACTCAGAGTTGGCCCTGTTAAATCCCTGACCTTCTTTGTAGGCTTATTTTTATATATCCTGTTATATATCAATTAACTCATCAAAAGCCAAGTCAGTACACAGTCATTTGACCCATTTCTTACTTTAGCCAGCTTTTCTGCAGGATTATTGCTGCTTTTAAATTCTATACCCCTGGTGTTGTCCCCAGTGAGGCTCAGCTATGATTAGAGGTAAAGAACAAGCCTGAAGAATTCACATTGTGGGTTAAAAAATTGCAAACTGCCACCAAAAGAAAAAAAAAAAAAAATCACGAAAAAAATGAAGATGTTATCCGTTTATTCCTGTCTTTTGGTTTCCGCTCAGTCAGTAGGGTGTGATGACAGGATTACCCTCTCCTTCATGTACATTGTGTAGTTTTCTGTTTTCTACTCTTAGTTTCTGGAGATGGATCAATATCAGAAGCTGTATCTTTTAATAAGGCATTTTATTTGATTTAGAACTGTCTTCATTTTGGTTTCAGATTTATAACTGTAGTTAATCAAATTCTGTTGCACGTTAATTGACTTTGAGATAGTTTTTAGTAATGACGTTAAGAGTTTTTAATATTTGGGAATTCAGAAGAACCTCTGTTTGACCCACCTGTACTTCTAAAGGAAAATGTTATCTGGAGAGTGGCCATACTTTTCAGTACCAAACCACATAATTAAAAATGAGATAACAAGCAAAGTGAGAACAAATGGTATACAGACTTATTTTATGCACTGTTAGAAGCAGAAAAAAATAATTATAATGGGGTCTTTCTGTATAATTATTATATCTACAAGCAAATTATTTCACTTCTTGCTACAATTCTCTCACTTCTGTGGAAGACCATGACTAGCCAAGAGTGTAACAACTCTTTGGCTATTCTGCATCATTCTTTTTTTTTTTTTTCCTATTGTAAAACATGCCAAACCCCACTGAAATCACAGTGTGAGAATTAGATGTAAATTGCTGTAATAGACATATGGCAAAAGGAAAGAAAACTATTGGTTCTTACTAACTTTTAAAATTAATGGCCTGGCTGAGAGAGCTCATTCTCAGAACCAGAACAGCTCTTTTCCACGTGGGGCAGGCATTGTATGCTGGTGATTTGACATACTGTTTCATTCAAGATCCATTCTACCCAGTATTTTGGAAGTTTACCACGTAAATTCTGGCCCAGACTTTCCTGACTGAGATTGTGAAATCTGCCAACTTCATGGGCGCATGTGCAAAGGCTTTTTGTATGTAAATTTGCTGTAGTCTTTCTGCTTAGACTATATTTTGAGGATTGAGTTAGTGACAAGCTCTAGATCCTAAAATATATTTCTAAATGCAATACGTAGTGAAGTAAGTGTTTGAGAGAAATACCTGGTGACTGAAATTGCTCAGGTGTCCTAGATTTGGCCTACTCAAGGGAATTTAAACATTCAGATTTTAGGCATTAGATTTAGAGTGTCTTACATTTTTAAGCAATGTTCATATCCATAGATTGGGCTAGAAAGAGAAGAATGTAGGGGCAAGATTACCTTTGAAGACAGGCTGAGGTTGAAGGGACAAAAGGAACAATTCAAAATTGATAAAAGACAGTCTTTAAGAGAAATAATTGTCAAAATAAATAAACACTGCTAATGTAGTAAGCAATGTAATGCCCAGGATGGAGGGATTAGAGAGACTAGGATGCTGCAGGAGCCTGTGGTCCCAAAAAAAGTCATCTGCTCTTCGGAGAGGAATAATAACTAAAAGGTGTGCCAAATAACGTGTGCTTTTAAAAGCTGTCATGAGAAGGCTGAACTCCCAATTCTGCTAAGAATGGTGGTTACAAATTTTTTTGCATATCTGAATTATTTTTGTTTACTTGTATAATACCCATTGTGAGTCCTTAGATTTGCGTAGGCATTAATGTAACTGAAATTACTCCTCGAAGTTATTCTACAGAATCAGTAGCAAGTGTTTCAGCTGTTTATAGAGTGATTAACAAGTATTAAAATGTTGAGAAATATATAGAAATGGGATGAAGAATTGCAAATGCTTGGGGAGTGTTGTAAAACAAACAAACAAAATCCGAAGAGAGTAAACTCATCACCCCAAATAGGAAGCCTTGTTCAAGCCTTTCCACATCCTCTTCTGTGTGTGGCACTTGTTTCCTTGCAAGGCTGAAAGACATTATTTTGTAACTGTTACCCTCTCAAAAAGATTAGTTTATTTGTATTACTGAGCTCTGCTTTCTTAATTTGTTTTAAATTCATGAATGATTTCTGGTAAGTTGAAGCTGTATTTTTTAAACGTGACCCATTTACTAAAAATAAAAAGAAGTCATCCAGCCCTGCTAAATACCTCCTCAAAACCCAATAAATAATTTCTAGTATTGGTCTTATTTGCTGTTTTCGATTTGGAAGAGATTAGTTCAGGTCCTGTGAACTTTGTTCCTGAAAAGCGGCCTATTCTGCATTCCCTGTACGGACAGTCCATATTTATCCTCTGCTTGTTCTCGTACCAAATTTGTCTGCTTCCCTTCCTCAGGGAGAAACTCCAGGTTGTGTCTGTGGTCTTTGGAACGCTCTCTAAAATATTTAGGAGCCTGAAAATGGCTGAAAAGCTCTCTGTTCCTAACAATACAAACTGGGGATATCAGGTTGGTAGGGAATAAATATTATACTTTTTCATTGTATCTGTATTTAGTCTGTACCCCCTTTTTTTGTTTTTTCCCCAAATGGGTACTTTTGGCATAACTAGCTAGTAAGGAGAAATAGGCGTAGTATAATGATTATTTCATGCTTACCACAGCTAGAGTAATACACACTATACTATCCTGTGAACCTTACAACCCCTGAAATAAGCTATGGAAATATACAGTTGGAGAAATAAAGCAAGATATTGCTATTGTCTTGCTGTAAGTGTCACTGTAACATGTCAGTAGTGGCATTTATTTTTATTTTTTTTTAAAGAAACCTGATTAGAATCCCAGAGAAAAATCTGCATTTTAAACAGACATGGCTATCATCTCAAAAATTTGAGAACTTGCCAGCTGCAAAGAGAAAATTCCGCACACGCACCCCCCATACCCCCCTCCCCAAGTCTGCCTTTGCCCACTGAGAAAAAGCAATAATGGCAGTGAGTGAGTGTGAAGGACTGGGCAATGTTGAATCTCTTCGTCTTGACGTCCCTCTTTTTCCATAAAATGAGCAGGTTTTTTTCTTTCAGAGGCATGAGGGGAAAATAGCACCTGGACACTGAGGCAAATATACTTTACCAAAGTTCATTGTGTGTGATGTAGTTTCACTGTATAAAAATAATTTCTTGATGGGCTTTCAGAAGTTGTTGCGTCCTCTGAGAGACTGCAGGTAGTGTATCTCTCTGAGCTCCGGGTTTGAGACGTGGGGATTATTAAAGACTGATTTTAAAACCACTTTTACAAGCCATGATGATAGGCTAGGATGTTGTCAGAAATCGGGGAAACTTAAGGACTGATTTCTTAAGTGACTATAGGATCATGTGTAGGTTGCCTTTTCTTTGTCTCAAATTTGGAAGGAGTTAGCCTAACTTTCTCCTGAATTGTGCCACATTTACTTGGGCTATTCCTGCTGGCTTGTTTTCAAAGGAAGCTGATGGTCTTGCAGCCTCCTGCCATTGTGACCCCAGTGCCCTTCAACGCTGGGAAAATAAGGATGTGGCTGATGAGGTGAGGAATGAGAAAAGGCAGATGTTGCCATCTGCCTCCTCTCCTTTCAAGCTGAACTGAACGTCACAGCCAACTTCTACTGGCAAAGCCCACTGAGTTCGGACTCAGCATGTCACCACATGTCTGGTAGTCTAGGTGCCCCGTGACATCCCTATCTATGAGGGCTTCTTCTCTGTGAATCACAGAAGTCTTTGTCACAAAACCTCTTGTTAGAATTTGCGAGGCTGAAATGTATTGAAGTGGCATGTGATCCTCTGTCTGTGCACTGCGATGACCAACCTAGGAAGCAATGGCAGTCGAATTGATGGCGCTCTGGTTTACTGTGGGAATGTGGTTGTTGACTCGTGTGGTTTTGTTAGCACCCTGTCATCTTGTGTTCCCTTGGTTATTTTTGCTGTAAGTCTTTGCTGTTTGGGGCAAACAGTAGGCTCGTAGCAGAGAACCAACTAATCTCTGAATTGCCTATTTTTTCTCTCGAACAATGCAATGAGATGATTTTGCATTAAATAGTGTAACTAAGACATCGAAACTCAGACTGTGGACACCAGGACTTTCCTTTTTCTGTATAATACACTGTAGAGAATAGTTGTTCAGGTACAATGCTGGGCTGACATCTATACTGGGATGGATAGTCCAACTGGATGGAAGATGCCAGGCTGGAGAGTCTGTCTCTTTCTGAAGGATATCATAACTTTGCAGCCATCTGTGTAGCCTTGCTGTGGCAGGTTTGATTTCTTCACCCCCCTGCTCGTCTTTTTACCTGCATAGACAAAAAGGCTTACAATTATCTTGGCTGAAATGAATAGAATTATGTCTGTCCAAAAGTGCTTTTGAGTTCAGAAATGTGTCTTCTGTGGTTTATGGCTAATTCAGGAGTCTAGTAGTCAGAGAGACTATTGTTTTAAGCCATAATACATGTTTCTTCATATTGTACATCAGCTTGCATCAATAGCTGTTGTGAAACCAATTCCTTTATGCCTTCAAGATATTTGGGTCTTTTGGGTTGGTTGTAAGACTTCAGCTGTTCAACTATCAGTATTTATTTATACGAACACTAGATAAAATGGCTTGTTAAAGTAAGATTGATAAATTGCAACACGGCAAAAATGTAAACTGGTGAGATTTGTAGTGAAAAATAGGAACAGTTTTCCTGAGTCTTCCCACCAGAGAAAAGAGCAAGAGAACTCAAAAAAACCCCCCAAAACCCAAAAGTGGGGGGAGCAGTGATTGAGATATGCTGTGAATAGAGGAAGAATTTATTTTTTCAAGGTAGTAATAAGTTGGCTATACCTAAGGGAAATTTGGTAAGGAATATGATTCACTTTGGTCACCTCGGAAACAAGCTGTTCATCTGTCAGTAGATATTTGAATTATTATTCAAATATTTTATTAGTATTATATCAACAACATGGCTAATCAGATGTTTTAACGCATAATACTGCAACAAATTAATATACTGACATAGAACCAAATATGGATTTTAGCATATGGGTAATAATACCCTGGATGTGCTCTTAGTATTTATTAGCCAGGCCTTAAAAACTCCCTGTGACTGAATGAAGATGGATGCTTTTGAATTTTTATCTTTGTATTAGCACTTATCTTTCGTTACTGATTCCTGAACAAATTGCAGTATACAATGTCCCTTTAATTATAGGCCTGTGCTTAGGATGCCCAGATAAAGACTTCAGGGTTTTAAAGTGTGAAAGGATGCTGTTTTTTAGGATGAACACAGCAGGCATAGGGAACATAGCTCCTCCTGTGTCTGCCTGGGGGAACTGAGGATTGTTTCAATTCACGTATATATGAATAAGTGTGTGTACACTGATTTTTTTTTTTTTTTTTTTTAAATAGTACAGCTGTCAGATCGAGTTACTTTATCAGCTGGAGATTTGACATGCAAACGTTCTAGTGCACCTCATGAGCTGAGTCTTGTCCTTGAGCCAAGGAGAACATCCTCTATCCATCCTCCTTGGGACGATGTGTCTTTCTTGTATTTTAAGTAATAGCAGATTTATGGGGGATTTATCAGAGGACAGGAATCTCGTACCTAGTTGGAAAACGGCAAGAAGATTTGTATAACCTAGAATCAGTGCAAATTCTATGCTATGCAATTGTATTTATCAGAAATTTGTATCAGTCTTCCTTTGGTTAGGAGGTCTTTATGCCACTATGCAAACCTCCAAATAGTTTAACCACGGTGATTTCACTATTCCTGTGTAATTTTTTCCCTTCTTCTTTTCTCTAAAACTGTTTTAAAAGAATCTGGTTCTGGGATAATTTTCCAAGGTCAAAGCAGCGCATGATTTCACCCTTCCAAAATCTTTGTGAAGATTCAGAAGCAGAGTTCAGAGCAGGTGACACATTGAGGCAAATGGCATGTGCAGTTAGACAATTTAAAATTAATAAATAGAAGACTATTCAGAAAGGACTGTAAAAATGATGAAGGGGTTGTAGGAACTGATTTATGAGGCAAGACCAGAAGTTAGATATTGTATAGCTTGGTTGAAGGGATAGAAGGAACATAACTGTCTTGAAATACGCGCAAGAACAGGCAAAGAGCAACTTTTTGTGAATTCAGGATTGTGGACTACACAAAAGAAGTATTTTACAACTGCCAAGATAATGAGAAGGTAGAACTAAAGAACAAAGTTGTTAAGACTTTTGAAAAAGTGGAAGGTAAATAGAAACTGACTGTTAAGGAGAAATGTCTGTATATTTATGTGTTAGACCATAGTATTGATCGGTCTATTGTGTCGATATATTATTTCACTTATTTATATTTGGGTTTGTGAAAGTGCTACAAGAGGACAAGAAGCTGCTGTTTATAGGAAGAAGTTGGCTGACTTAAAAATTTTTTTTTTGGTCTTGAATATCAGTGTTTTGTGAGAAAACGGCATGTGCTCTGTGTACAAATCTTGTTATTGTACATTACTAATTTTGCCTTGGCTTTTATTATACCCAGATATATGGATGCAGTGTAGATACAGTAGTCACACCTTTCATTTGATTTAATAGAATGTCAAGTGAATTGCCTCAAAAAGTCTGGCAGTTGTGTTAAATGATGGGTTTATGACTCAGCAGGATTTCAGTGCATCACTCACCTTAATGAAAAACAATGTCTAACTAATTAAACAGCATCTATCAGCTATTAAAATTACAGTTATTAGCATTATTGTTACAGGACTCAGAATGGAAACTGTAAAAATCTTGATTTTGCCTTTCTGTCTTAAATGGGTCTCTGGTTCTTCATTCTTTAGTACTTAAGAGATACCAAACATGGTGATATAATTGTTTAGATTACTTTATCACAGGCTAAAGGAAATAAAATTCTTAGTTTAAAATGATAAGTAAACGAAGTGGGTTGAACCTAGCTAACTGCTAGGTGCCCACCACACTGCTCTATCACTCCCCCTACTCGACAAGACTGGTGGAGAACATACGAGAAAAAGCTTGTGGGCAAAATCAAGGTCAGGGAGATAACTTACCAATTACCATGGTGGGCAAAACAGACTTGACTTTAGTTTGTTGCCAATCAAATCAGAGTAAGGTAATGAGAAATAAGAGCAAATCTAAAAAACACCTTTCTCCCACCCCTCGCTTCTTCCTGGGCTCAACTTCACTCCCAGTTTTCTTTACCTCCTCCCCCCAAGTGGCATGGGGAATGGGGGGTTACAGTCAGTTTGTAATGCATTTTCTCTGACACTCCGTCTTCCTCATGCTTTTCCACTTGATTCAGTGTTGGATCCCTCCCACAGGAGACAGTCCGTCATGAATTTCTCCAATGTGGGTCCTTCTCATGGGCTGCAGTTCTTCATGAACTGCTCCCGCGTGGGTCCTTTCCACAGGGTCCTTCAGGAACAGACGGCTCCAGCATGGGTCCCCCATGGGCCACGGGTCCTGCCAGGTGACCTGGTCCACGGACTTCTTCCCATGGGGCCACAGTTCCTGCTGGGAGCCTGTCCAGCACGACCTGTTCACGGCGTTACAGCTTCCTTCAGAGCACATCCACCTGCTCTGGCGTGGTGTCCTCCATGGGCTGCAGGTGGATATCTGCTCTGCTGTGGAATTGGGATTTATTGCTGATAACGTGCTCTGAAATGTACATAATGGTGCTGGTAATAGAATAGTAATTTAGTATTGTGAATAACACCACAATGGCGCCTTTGTTCCCGGCCTCCACTCCCAAAGGTCAGGGTGCTGTGTACTGCGAATTAAAATCCTGCTTCTGGAAGAGCCTTAGAAAGCTTGTTTGGAGTTTGGCTCTCTTCAGGAGGGCACGTGTCCGTTCGAGACCTTGCATTAAAACATCAACCAAATAACAGACATGCTGGCAGTTATCTTTCGTGTCTGGGGAGGGTTGGGTCAGCATCACCTCTCCACTCCCTACTTTCTTTGTGCTCTGACTGCTGGTCTTGTTGGAACGTAAGGGAATTTGTGTGAGTGAATTCCTCAGTAGCTGATCCTGATAAAGCAAATGTGCGTAAAGGCATTGTTGACTCACTGATGATAGTGGATATAGTCATTTGGATGCAGAGTTACTACAAATGAAAGGGTGAGGACTTGAGTATCCCAATTCAATTTTTTTTTAACTGCAGCTAAGCTTTGACTATGTTACCAAAGTGGAAAGCATTAAATCACCAGTTCAATTTCATAGCCAAAAGCAGAGCAATTAAAGTTTCACACTAAGTGTTGAGGCAGGAACTGGGGTTGCAGGTAAAGAATATTTTTTATGATCATCTGTTGGATTCTCCACCTCCCCCTTTTTACTGCTCCTCTTGTTTAGCTCAGGTTATGCGAAAGGAATGCAGTATTTTTGCCATCTCCAAATGAGAAATGCCTATTTCAGTAACTAGTGCTATAAATCACACCTCATTACCATATTTGCTCAGATGAGAAATGCATCTTGCACTTTCCAGTTATGTCAATTAAGGTTATATTTATAGGAAAAAAATATTTATAATACCTAAAATTAAGGGTTTTTTCTTCTGCTGATGTTTGCTTATTTACTTATTTTTACATTATAGATTAAATTAAATTTAAAAAGGCACAGACAATAAGACTAGATTGTGTAGCAAGGCTGTAGAATAAAGCAAAGTGTTTAGCATGGCTTAGAGGGATACTAGGAAAGGAACTGCTTCGCAGTGATCTATAATTTTCTTATCTGAATAAGATATTTGGCTATAACCCTCTGTGGAACCTGATTAACAGGGAACAGTCTGGACCCATGAAAATAAAATCAGTAAATCCTCTGTCATGTTAAGCTGCCTGGTTTGACTTGTGTGGCACTGAAGAGGCATAATTTCCAACTTAGCAACGGTGATGAGTCTCCCACTTTAAGTTCAATATTTCCGCGTGGATCTTTCAGCAGAGTTGGATAGAGAAACAAGATGTGATGGAAACAGATGAATAATGAATGACTGAAAAGATGTTAAGAGAGAACATTTAGGAAAATGCAAATAGCAGCGTGAAGGCCGTAAGTGGAGAAGACAGGGCACGGTGAGTGTTTACCAACGTGGGACAATGTTTTTCCGTTATCTGTGTGCTGCTTTTGCATTGCACAAATGGTCATTGAGTGACCAAATTACTTGAGTGTGAAAATGGTGGAGTATTAATTTTGTATAATTTTTTGTTACTAACATATCACATCTCATTTATTACAACAGTATATATTAAAAGTCATTATAAGTGCAAGACCAGTAGTTTTCCAGGGACTATAGTTTTTTTTTTGACGTGCTGAAGATGCCACCTCCAAATCCCCCTCCCCTACAGTTTTCATCAGCATTTAATTTTTCAGAGAGATACAGTGTCCTTCAAAATGCCACAGTAAAAGGTTGCTGTGGGCACAGGGATTCTAGATCAATTATATGGGTAGCCTTCTACAATTTATCATTTGAAGATAGTATCTGTGTGGATTTGAAAGAGTAAGCCAGTCAATATTGCAGGACATAGATAGAAGGAGACAAACTGGATAAGAGTATTAGGGATAAAAATAGAACAGTGAAGCAAAAATTGTGGACAATGGTATAAGACAAGTGCGGATGGAACCAGGTATTTAATGTAATTGCTCTCGGTATAGTGGCATGAAGAAAGAATTCTTCATTTTGATACGGTAATCCATTGTTCACCCTTAGCCATTAGTAAAATCAGATAGAAGGGATTGAGAGGGGAAGGTGTTAGCCGAATGAAAATGGATATAGTTATTTCAATGTATCATATTGCTTGGCTAATGAAGGTGAATGGAAGATTAGAGAACAGCAACGCTCCCCTCGCCTCTCCCCTTCCTCCCCGTATAGGTATCCACTGGTATCTCTAAGAATGTTTGGAAAGATTAAAACGTACCAATAAATAAGGAGGTGAATCTCTTACAGAAATCTGACATTCCTTTTCCAAGAGGACTGTTTATTTCATCCGTGCTTACTGAGATCCAATTGGAGTTTGTTTCGTAAGTGAAATCAAAGCCAAAGCAAGTAGGGCTTTGGGAGTACATTTATGTAATCAGTAAACTAGAAGCAGTCTTTTTCGGCAACAGAGCTATTTTTTTAAGAATAAGGTGATTATATTGCTTTGTTTTCTAATGGGCTGTAATATATTTGGGAACAGTAGTAGCATAACCTTTTATTTGACGTAGACTTATGTAATGGTAACTCTTACAGCCAAGCATGAAGTAGTTCAATTTAGAATGAAGTTTCGTGCATTAAGAGACGTTGAAGAAGAGAAATGGGTCAAAGAGTGGTACTAAATACTAAGGGAGAGTAGACCAGTTAGATTTACTATATATAAATCTTCCTTCTCCTGCCCCTGTAGTAATTTGTTGAGGTTTCTGTCGTAAGTTCTAGCCAGGGGAACATGGTTAACTCCCTTTGTGTCTCAGATAGGCAAATTGTATTGCACTGGTGAGCACCATTTATGGAAGGCAGAAAACCTTACAGATGTTCACATTTTTGTTGATCTGTATGGATTCAATGGAGGAGCATGGTGCAGATCAGACCTTTGTCATCATACTGAGGGGTTTAGCAATGGAGGACAGTGTCAAATTGCTGATTTCAAACTTTAAAGCTCGCAGTTGCCCAGAGATGTGCTATGCTGACACACTGTGACAGTATAGCTCAGAATGTATGGTTTGGCTTACCAAATCATCTTTGGTGGCAAGAATTTGTCCCACATGCGCCTTGTGCTGAGCCTCATTTTTTCAACATCATCTCCTCAACAGCTAGGAGATTCCCAAAATGTCTCCTGCTTTAGGGAAAGATATATAGGATGTCTAGGAAGTAATCGCATCATTTTTTCACAGTCTATGCAGGATGGCAAAAGCCAGTGGCTTTTCGTGTTTTGCGTAGTGTTTCATTTCTGATGAACTGCCAAACATCATTACTGTGGTGAAGTTAAGCAATATTTTCTTCATTGGGATACAGGTTTAGGTTGGATATTAGGAAAAACTTCTTTACCGAAAGGGTTGTCAGGCATTGGAACAGGCTGCCCAGGGAGGTGGTGGAATCGCCGTCCCTGGAGGTATTTAAAAGACGGGTGAATGCGGTGTTGAGGGACGCGGGTTAGGGGTGGTTTTGGCAGTGTAGGTTATGGTTGGACTCGATGATCTTGAAGGTCTCTTCCAACCCAAGTGATTCTATGATTCTATGTTGCTATACCCATGCAGGCATTTAGTACATTTCCAAGGATAAACCTTGGGTACCCCAATGTTTTACTTATAATATCTGTAGGAATTTTTTATTTATTCCGGAATTAGCACTTGGAGTGAAACTTTAAGAAAACTTTTATGCTGAGAAGGGTAAGCATGTACAAATATGATTATTTCCTAACTGTGAATAAGTATGGGTGACAGATGAAAGAATTTATAATGTGAGCTACTTAACATACCAGCTCTAAGAAAATAATACTAAAGAACAGTTTTTGAGCTGTCTTTAAGACAAAACTACTATGAAAGAACAAGCCAACGCCATCATGGGACTTACAGCCACATGGACTTATCTCTAATTTTACATTTTTATAAGAGAAGATTTCTAAATGCATCATAGTTGAATTGCATCCTTTTGCTGAGTTTATCTTTTATCTTTCTCTGAATTTAACTCTTACCTATTGCAGTGTCCTTGACAATATTGTCAAGAATATTACTCTGACTATGGACAGAGGTAGCACAGATGCCTGCTGGTTCATTGAGCAGTCTTGCTTGCGAGGGATACAGCGATAGTTCTGTAACCCATGAAATCCCCTGTGTATGCTCAACCAAAGAGTGAACAGCTTCTCCTGTTGTAGGCTTGCTCCCGCAAAGTTCTGAGAGTCAACAGTTCCTGTAGTGCCAGTACCAGGTTACTTGAGATTAACTCCATTTTAGTTGAAGTGGTTCTCATTATAATCATCAGCAGTCATATCTTACTCTTTACTCTTTAGAGGGCTTAATACAGCTCAAGAGGACATGAAGGTGTTCTTTGCTTTTTTCCCGATAGACACCAGGTCATTTCCCTGGAATAAAGAATTCTTTCTTGAAGGTAGCTGCTGGTATTTCTGACTATGTTAAAATACGTGGAGCTGACGAAGAACCTCTCTTCCTCATGTCCATGAGGGGGTGTAATGAATGTTCTTCAGAATCCACAAATCCCTTATAGTAGAATGTCCTCCAAGATCTGCTTTGATTAAGTCCAAGAGAGCAGCTGGAGAGCAGAGACGGTGGCTCTGTCTTTATACCCGCTCAGGCACACTGCTTAGTAGCCCGTTATGCTGCCGTACATCCTAAAGACAAATATCAGTATATTTTCAAAGAATAATTAGAAAGAAAAAATTAAAAGGCTTGAATAACCCTGGATAAAGCAATCTGGATTTCAGTTAAGTTCTAAACATCATAGCGGGTGCTATTATACGAGAAGAATCTTGACTTGTTTTTGCTAGTTGCTTTGGTGTGTTTGAGCAAATTGACTGAGCTGCTGCCGCTAGCCAAAACCTGTTCCTCCAAATGTTTCATTCTGCTTTTTGTGATTATTTTTAATCTATGTTCTCTAAGCTGCATTATCATATGTGAATTCTGGCTGCGTATTTTTTAAAATAACTTATTTGCAACTGTCAGAGATACCTTATGAATAAGTTATCAACCATCCCTAAGAGCTATAGCAGCAAACATTTTGAAAAAAAAAAAAAAAGTAAAGTAATATTTATAAGTCTGTGAATGTTTTCTATTAATGTATTTATCAAATGAATGCAGTCATTCACTTAGGGTTAAGAAAACAGCTCCTTTCTTTTAAAAACAACAGCACATTACTTGTATTTTCTTTAATACTGACACATCAGTGGCAGCTTTTGAACTGATTTAAACGATCTTTTTTGAAAAGTTCAATTTAAATAAACTGTTTTTATCCTAAGAGATCTCAAGGCTCTTGAGGACCATTCTCCCAAACCAACCACGCAGACATTTAATAATGCATCGTAAATTGCCAGCGTAATGATGGAAAGCACAAGGGAGAGTGGAACTGCAAATTTTTAGGTTTTTTAGAGAGAAGTAGAATTTAGTAGAACAGTAAAAGGAAAATCTTTTCACTTTACAGGGACACTGGATAGTCTGGGCAGGAAGCTTTAAAGAGTCTGCTGCCCGCTTTCATGGTAGGATTGTGATATTTTGAGGAAAATGACTGTAGCTGAAATATCCTGGCTCCAAAGAGTGGAGGCTCAGGTTATGAAAAGCTCTATTTTTAATTTTAATTTTTTTAAGGCAAAAAAAATTGTGACATAAAGACACTAATGATTTGTATATTATTGTAAGCATTAACAAGGATATAGAAGAGGAGCTCATCTTGTGCCAAAATGGTATCTTAATGTCTAAGGCTGAATTTCACCAGAGCGGATTTTTAGGAAGCAACCATTTCCTGTTTATTAATGTAGTTGAGAAATAGGTAGCAAAGGAGCTACGCATTTCTCATCAGCAAAGGAGATGCTCACGTTGTGATCTTTGTTTGAGAATCACCAGTTCCTCTGTACAGAGGGACTGGTAAAAGAATTTAAGCCTGACAATATTGAAATAAAGCGGAGGAAGAGAACTTCACTTGAATTTTTATTTTTGTCCTTCTCAGGAATATTATGTTAGTTCAGGGCTGGTCTGCACTGGGAAGTATGACTGTTTGTGTGATTTGCATGTGAGTATGTGTTTTTAAATATTCATCTGTTTGTTTCTTTAACCTGATATTTATACAGTTGTCATCACTAGAGGGGCAGTTAAATTGACAGAAAGCAGATTTGAAATATTGATACTCTTGTCCTGATCGTAAAGTAGGTATATCAATGTAAAGCGCTTTTATGCTGTGCCCAGAGGAAGAGGCTGCACCATTTTAATGATGCTCTAAAAGTCAAAGTGATAGTACTTCCTGATGTTACTATATTGATAGTTATTTTATTACTTATAGATTCCCAGGTGATGTTACACCAGCCCTAATTTACGATGGCAATTTTAGCTAGTTAGTCACTTAACGACATTAGGGTGATGCTTCTCAGCCTTATGGCAAGGGAAATTTTCCTTTGGCTTCTCTGCTTTTGTTTTGGGTTGTTTCCCTGCCTCTGACGGCGCAGCAGCTCCGTCCCTCAGAGTCCGAGGAATGGTGAGGGTCACCATTCCACCATGTTGGCACTGCTGCTCTGCCATGGAGGAGATGAATTGCTGTCAAGGAGTCCAAGTTGGTAAACATTCTTTAGGCTAGCCTAAACATTTGCAGCCAATAATTAGTCTTTTGTTGCTCAGGCAACTGGGGGAAGCTAAGCTGCTGCCAGCTCCCAGGGAACCGCTGAGTGCTGCTGTCTAATGCGTTATGGCTCCCTGAGGGTTGTATTGCACAATTTGAGAAACCCACCTAAAGGCAAAAAATAGGTATGGGATATGTCAGACATTTGCAAAGGAGACAGTGGGGGGGGGGGGGGGGAGGGGNTGAGTCTGGCAGTGGAGAGGAGATAAGAGCAAGAGAGGACAGAATCAGCAAAAATCTGGAGAAAAAGTAAATGTAATGAATGAGGAGCTGCTAAGTTAGTGGAGTGAAACCAGCATGTATTCATTTTTGCATAAGGATAGAGTGACTGAAATCTGAGGACCTCTACCATGCTGCACTACTGTTATGCTCCGCTGTTTGGAAACTGTTTATACGATTCCGTCAGCTTGCGAACATATTTTAAGATTTGATATTGTTAAAATAGCAACACAGGCTGAGTTTACACTTTTAAAGTCCAGATAATTTAGACCAGGGCTTAATACAGTCCAAGTCAAGGCATAGTATTAACTTGAATAAAAAGAAAGGAGGGGAATGTCCTCCTCCCCCCCAATAATGTTTCATAGTTGGGAGCCATGAGCTAGAGATCAGAGCTTTCTGCAAAGCTCTTCTTTTCCCCCTCCCCATCTTTGCTTTTCTGTCTTTGCTTCCTTACGGTGTGCTTGAAAAATACCATTAGCTTTGGGAAAATATGCTTCCTACCCGGAGAGTAACTGGGAGAGAGTTGCAAATGGAATAATTGATTCTCATACTCAGATTTCCAAATCCATCATCTGTTGGTGCTCTGGAACACTTCACAGTTTGTTTCAGTTTGTTTTGATTTGAAGCCACAAACAATGAGTGATGATACTGCTAGTGTCTAAATGGATTATTATTAAATGCACACAAACAATGGTTTGCAATTCCAGAGGTAGAGACCGTTTTGTTTCAAGATTGTTCACTTGTGGTTATTACAGGCCTAACAGTTTAAAAAATAGTAGGTCAGCTTTTGGGTGAATGGACAAAACTCCCATTGCCATTACCAGGAGCTGTGCCCTTTTTACAGCAGAGGTTAATTTGCTTTGATGCGACTTGTTGGAGGGGACAAACAGTAAAAGGATGCTCTAGTTGTGATTTGGTGCCTCATTGTCATATTTAAATATTTTAAATATTTAGCAATAGGATTCCAAGTCAGGCATGAGGAGAGTTAAGTGGCTTGTAAAGTTTGTAAAGTGCATTTGCAGATGAGAGAACCTCTTTCGCTGGCTGTAGGTTGAACACCATTTGCATTGTCTTTCCATCCCATCTTGTTTTGGTTGGTTGGTATGAGATGAGGAGTGCCTGCTCTGTGGCAAAAAACATGTCAGGTGCTCAACAGGCAGCTCCGCTGAGATACTTTTCTCATGTTTTGTCCCGGCATACTCACAGCATGGCACAAATAATAAAAGGTGATACCGGAATATTTCCCTAGCAGTTTATGAACGCTGGTTAGAACGGTACGGAGTAATGGTGATAAGTGATTAGCTATAGGGTAGGTGAGAACTGCAGTAAAGAGATCTCCGTATAGACAATGAACTTGGTTTCTCTAACTGCTAAGGAAACGCTGAACCCAGTAGGACAGCACTCACTTATCAAACCAACGCACCCTGTAACGGAATGGTCCTTGCTGAAAAGCTGAAGCCCAGATGTCTTTGTTGCAAAGAGCCAGCTTATGTAGATGGAAGCTGGTGTTATGTGAATGATCATTATGCTGTGTCAAGTCTCATTTTGAAGACCATAAGTATACCTTTTTAAAAGAAAAACAAACTACTTCACCAGTCTAGAGAGAAACATAAATCATGTATTTTTATCACCTCCAAAGACCACTAGAAGATGAGCTCTAATATTTCAAATGCGACAAGCAATCTATACACATGAATCACAATTTGAGTTCCATTACAACCGAGCTGATATATACCACTATGTGCTTTATGGATTTTACTCTAACAATATTAAGTAAAAACCCCAAGCTTTTTGTGATGAATACCTAACCTTTTACAAGGATTTGTAGAATTGTGGTCCGGAACAACAGCTTCGGCGTTGCCCTACAGGCTTTAATAAGAAAATACTATTGCCAGTTTTGACCTCTCAGTATTATTCTCTGTAAAGGAAATGCATTTATTAGTAGAAGGCCAATATTGCAAAGGTAAAAGAAAATGGGAAATACTGAAAGGGTGTATGGAAAATGCACCAAGAAAGATGGAGAAGAGAGTTAAATAAATGAGCAAAGTTTGAAGAGAGGGATCTTTTGTTCCTTCTGCTTCCTTTGTTAGGCCCAGTCTTTTTCTTCCTGGACTCAAGGACTTCTGTAGCAACCCAGTGTCGGTTGTTTTCAATTCCTCTATTTATAGTCAAGTCATCACTTGAAGTCCTTAGTCTCCTTTTGAGAAATTCTCCCACAGCGGTATTTTCATAAGGTTAATTTTCAGGTGAATTGGTTGCTGTTTGGACATTCTTGCTTTCTTTTCAGACATCTTTTCGTTCCTTTCCCATTTATGCTAGAAAACTATTAGATATGCAAGAACAAAACTCCTCAAAGCTATGCTCCAAAAGCCTATTAAAAAGAGGCTGCAAGCAGAACAGTGTGAACACACGTCAACACCTGAGTGTTTCCCAAGTGGCTCTAGCACTCGGTGGTGTGATAACAAGACATGTGGGAGGATTTTTCTTGGCTTGTATCTTCCGTATATTGATGCTCCTGACTCTTTAAAATTCATTTCATCAAGTGGCACTGCAACAGAAACAACGGAAATGCGAGAACGAGATAGTTCAAGGTGTTTGCAGTGGTGTACGAAGTCTTTTGCCTCCAGGCCATCATTTCTAATTCAGCACAAGTTGGCAGCAGTCAGAAATCACTGCCAACTGACAGCTGTTTGGTGGCCAACATGAAGTAATTTAGCTAGTAGCTCCTACTGGACAGATGTCTGCAGTATAGAAAGTGTTGAGTATAGCTGGCATGTGTTTCATTTTCAGAGGCCGGAAAATGTGGCTGTATCTCAACTGCAACGACTTTGGTTTAGGAAGGTTAAACAGGATACCTGAATTTAGGCAACCAAGAACTCGGAACATGCACAATTAAACCTGTGGCTTTCCCCTCTCCCCCCACCTCCTGGGATAAAATCCCAATGTTATGGTGCTAACTTCTTGTAGCATGTTCACTGTGTCTCCATAAACACCATGTGGCGAGGGAGAAGGGAGACTGTAGCTTGGTCTCTACAGGTGGCTGTGCAGAGGGATGTGGTAGGACACCACACTGGGGGGTGACCAACTCAACTGTACCCCACTGGCCGAAGAATTGCTTCAGCTGTGTCATCAGTTAACACCTTCCTTGAGTCTAAGTAATCACTAACAAGGAGAAAGTAATAGGGTGAAAAAAATTACTCTGATTCATCTTTCTTTGTGTGGACATATGCAACACTAGAATTAATCTTTTGAAAACCATGAATTACTTCATGTAAAATCGGTGCTACTAAGCGGAAAATCTATCTTGCTGAGGAAAAAAAACCAGAGAAAATTCTTCAATATAATATCTGGTTTTATGGGGAAAGAAGAGGGAAGATTTTATAGTTTACAATATCACAGATCTTTGGGATATTTAAGCAGGCAAGTAAATGATAGGTTTGATTCACTATTGTGAAAAACGTTTTGAATTTTGGATTTGCAGCAACGGTAGAGATTGCTCAAGCAAACAGAGATACGGGATCAAGTTTCTACTGCTCCTTAGTCATCTCTTTTTTTTCCATTGGCATGATGTAAGGCAGGCTTAAAATGGGCTTAGATGACTGGCTCGATCATCTGCTTGTGTGGGATGTGGAAGTGGCACAGAGCACTGTTCAGTAACTCCTGCAGCAGAAGTGTTTTTTCAAGGACAGGGCATTGTCAGAGCGCTTGGATGGATCTGGAGGGCTGGAATACTTACCGATCAACAGCAGTTGAATCTGCTACGATGCCCTGACAAACATTGCCATGTCATATCTGTCCAGCACTGCAACTGATGCCGTGCTGCACAGAGTTACTGTGCCTTCATGCTTTACTTGCCGATGAGTTAGGATTCGCAACACTGAGTGTGACATACTTCTGACACTATTCTATGTGTTTGAAAACTCTGCATCATTTTTTTTTTAACATTGTCATAGAAAAAAACCCCAAATTCTACTAAATTTGCATTGTTCTTTCATGCTAGAGTTAAATCAGATTGCCTTTGGAGTTGTAAATGGAAATTATTTTCTCTTATTCTAACATTGTGTCATGTTATTCATGTTACTAAGCCTGACTGTAACTTTCCTTGGTGGTTCTTCCCTGCAGATATTGATGAGTGCGCTGCCAAGATGCATTATTGTCACGCCAATACTGTGTGCGTTAACTTGCCCGGATCCTATCGTTGTGACTGTGTCATGGGATATGTCCGTGTGGACGATTTCTCCTGTACAGGTGAGCTCTTATATGTATACAGCAATAGTAGTGTTACACTCTGTGAGTTTTGTATATTAGTATATTTTGTATATTGTATATTATTATATTTTGCTTCTAATTAGTCCCTGCGCTGTACCAAATGTCACGTGCTAGCTGTGGCCCTCTGCTGGCATGAAATTTAGGCACAAGCGAGGCAGGATTCCATCAGTAAATCTGGTATGAGGTGTCTTTCCTATGTATGTGCCCTGCAGGATGAATTTGGTGGGTGGCTCAAGAAGCCCTGTGGTGCACATACTGAGTGCCTTTGTCAACCGGGACGGCATCCCTTCGTGTCCCACGGCTGGCTTGCATGGGAGGTGCAAAGGCTAAGTTCAGATCACACGGGTAGTGAAAAGAAAAAATGTTTTATTACCTGTGGTTTGAAACTGGTCAGTGGATTTAAACATGAGAAATTATCCAGGAGGAGAAGCTTTCTGGACAGAGCTGAGGCAAATAACTAAAAGTAAAACTGAAAATATATGAAGTCCTCAAAATCAGTTATTGTTAGGTGGTTTGGAAATTGTTATTAATGCTGAGAATTAACATCTCTAGGACTATGACACATGTTATTTAGAAAAGAGAACAAGTGTGATGGCATTAGACAATGAATCTAGTGACCCTTTTTTAATACCTGTCAGCAAAGTGAGCTCTAACAATTCTTAGCAGAAAGTAGGTAGGTCTCATTTCCATGTAGAGGTTTTTAAGGGACCTTCTCTGGCAATCTCTGGGGAAAATGTGAGAAGCTGCTGAAATGTTCGGCCCAGCTATACCTAACTGGATAACATCTTTCAATCACAATGTTCCAGAAAAGCTGATCTCAGGATTATTTTGATGGTGCACCTGTCTGGCAAAAGAGGAAAATATCAGGCAGCTTTATTGAAATGCAAATAAGTCAGCTTGACACAATACCATGTTTAGAATTGTGTTGGGTGAGCTTTTTTCTCAAATGGAAACAAGGCACAGGAGCATTCAATGTAAAAATGATTTCCAGCCCAGAATGATTATGTTGTAATGCACATGTTATCCTTAAGGAAGGTCATAAGAAATGTTGACTTTTGTGATGACAGCATGTCTTGTAGCTAAGATTATGTAGTTCATAGAATCTGTAGGAAGGTCCTGCCCACCTCTTGAGAGAGGGTGATACTAAATAGCTGTCAGGAAACTGATTTTTATTTTGTCCAGAGAGTCACTATTTCTATATAATCCGTGTCTTTTGAGTAAACTTTTCAGTTTTTCTTGATCTTTTACAATCTGCCATGTCAGAAAAGTTTCAGACCTTAAATTTTGTTCTAAATATTTGCGTTGTGTGAGGTAGTGGCCTTCACAGTGATGGGAAAATTGTTTTTGATAATCTGACGCTTGCTTTCCATATATGCACTACTAATTTCCTAATGTTCCTTTCCTTCCAGCAAGGTACTATCATTAGGCATGCAAATAGTTTAGAAAGCAGGGTATTTGTGATTTACAGAAAAAGAGTGAAGTAGTAAGACAAGTTACTTGACAGTAATGGGTGAATATTCATTTAAAGTACATGCACAAAAAAAAAAAATCCAGAACAAGTATAAGAACAAAATAATAGAATGACTGAGAACTATTTCTTGTAGGTTTATTTTCTTGCTGAAATGACTCCTTTTTTGACATCACAATTAGAAAGCACAACAAGTATATAACATAGATGAGGAGAAACTTATTTCATTGCTTGTTGTATTTAGAAATAATTGTATGTTACAATAATAAATGTGTTTAAAATTGGTATTGTACAATAGAAGCACAAATTCTGGTTTTGTATCTTGCATTATCACAGAATCACAGAATGGTTTGGGTTAGAAAGAACCTTAAGGATCATCTAGTTCCAACGCCCCTGCCATGGGCAGGGACACCTCCCACTAGACCAGGTTGCTCCAAGCCCCGTCCGACCTGGCCTTGAACACCTCCAGGGATGGGGCAGCCACAGCTTCTCTGGGCAGCCTGGGCCAGTGTCTCACCACCCTCACAGCAGAGAATTTCTTCCTGAGATCTAATCTCAATCTCCTCTCTTTCAGTTTAAAACTGTTACCCCTCATCCTATCACTACACTCCCTGATAAAGAGTCCGTGCCCATCTTTCCTGTAGGCCCGTGTTAAGGACTGGAAAGCTGCTACAAGTTCTCCCCCCCCGAAGCTTCTGCAACTCTTTGAGTGTGACTATCCAGCCCATTTCTTATCTACTGAGTGGGCCATCTGTGAAATCCATGTCTTTCCAATATAGAAACCACGATATCATGTGGGACAGTGTCAAATGCTTTGCACAAGTCCAGGGAGATGATGTCAATTGCTCTTCCCCTGTTGTAGAAGGCCACCAAATTTGTCTTTATGTTTATACAGACTTTATTAATGTTTATATAGGCTTTTCCTTTCATGAATCTTAAAAAAATAAATAACAATAATAAAAAAATCAGGCAGCAAATACTTAACTAGCTCCCCCTCATGCTGCCACCAATGTATACCAGACACAAGTGCGATAGGTTGTAGCTATTACTGTTTTTAAAATTTATTCCTCTTTGTTCAAACAAAATGAATGAGAAATTATCTTGTTATGGAACCTTGCATTCGGGGACAAATCTGAAAGCCTGAGATGGATTGACATTCTGATTGCGACTGAATTCTGTGTACGCGGGGTCAGGCTCTAACAGGTTCAAGATAGGGGTTAACAAGTTTCAAGTGTAAACACTTAAGGCACCTACCTGGAATTGCGTATATTTTATACACTGTTGACCTAAAAGCAGAGTTGTTCCATAGAGCAGGAGGTACCATATTTTGGGAAGTCTGGGTCTAAGTCATTGATGTACGGGGTCATCAACTGCTCTTGAGCAGGTTCTGTGTGTTGCTTGGTGGCCTTGGTGGCTGGCCCCCATGCTCTGGCAGCTTTCAAAAGGTGGAAAGCAGTGATACGTGGAAGCCGTTATGTCAGAAACAATTTTTAAGCTGAATGAAATATTTCAATTTGATATTGAGGGGGTTATCTTTATAAAAAGAAATGAAGTGAATATTTAAATGCTAGGCCAATTTGATTTGAGCAAAGTTAAACTCATTTGGATGCTACTGAATTTTAAATACACAGCTTCCAGTTTTCTTTTATAACCGTGCATCTTTCTCAAATTAAACTAATTTTTACTTTTTGATGTTGATGAAACTTTTTTCCCCCGAAACAATTGGTGAGTAATACTTCCCATTTCTGATCATGAGAACTGTGGAGTAAGAAACTCCTCGTGGTTATCGGTAAGAAGCTACTGTGCTGGAAGCTGTGCTGATTGCATAGAAAATGCAGGCACAGAGACAGAGTGACTAAAATAATATTCTGGCTGAAGTCTACAATTACATTAAATTCTGAGCTATGATTTAAAACTAAGTTGTGGCTATTTTAATAAATAATCAATATTCAGTTTCACGTAAGCGGAAGACCTGCTGGTGTTTGAGGTTCATGGTGTTTTGTGACAGGTTAGTCAGCCTAGCGGTAACTTGAACCTACATTCACCAAGGAAGGTACGTCGGTGTTTTTCTAGTCACCTCTTCCTAGAGCTTTGAGCTCTGAATTAAGTTGTTGAGTGAAAGACGGTTTTATTAAGAACAGTTACCCTTGACTAGGAAGCTTCTTTCAGTCTCTTCCTGTGACACCGACAGGTTGTTTATCTGTTCTCAGGTAAATCAAAGTCTTGCCCATTCTGAAAATGGCAGCAAGATTTGCTGCTCCAGATGCTCTCATTTACTGGAATCTACTGATTTAAACCATTTTATTGACTTCCACAGGTTTTCACCCTGCTTTCTTGTTGAAAAATAAGTTGTCTTGAGTTGCTTTCTTCTAACATACCAGTTTGGGAGTTTGCTCCGAAAGTGCTTGGTTTAGTTTAATGCTTTTTGAAGCATTATAAATTACATAAGAAAAATGTCATAATTTTAGTTTTGATGGGCTGCATCTGTTCTCTGGTATGATTTTGAAAATGCATGGATATGATTTCTGTAGTTTGAAACTACAATATATAGTTTCCATGTCCCACTGCCGTTCAATCAAGTAAAAAAATTTTCATCTTAATAGGCTATAAGTTATCTGTAATAACCAGATATATCATGCTGATACAAAGAAGAAACGGTGTAGGTGGGTCTCACAGGGGGTTGGACTAGCTAATCTCCAGAGGTCCCTTCCAACCCTGGTGATTCTGTGATTTGTTTTTGCATAGTACTGGCATTTTCTATGAAGACAATCACAATGATCATGACAAAGATTCCTGGCCTTTAACATCTATGATAACCGTATTAAAAAATATCCCTCGTTTTGCAATGTTTTCCTTGGGGCTGGATGGGATATTGAAAACTGCCTAAAGTCCTGCAGTCGTTCAAAGAACAAGTTGTCTCATTTTGTGTGGCCGCTACTGGGCTTGAATGCTCTATTTTGGGCTTTTAACTTTTTTGTTTATTTATTTCCTACAAATATTCACTAATTATGTACTAAAGCTTAAAAAAGACCTTTACAAATGAGGGTGCCAAGAGATTTTTATTCCTCTATTTGCATGTATTACTCATGGCCCTTTTGCAAAATGAAGAAACTCCCCTTGGGCTTGAGAATGACTCAGTCCATTTTGCCCTAGGGGCATCTTTTCAAGAAATAATGTGGAAAGTTATCTGGCCACTCAACATATGTCAGCAGCACGTTCAGCCGAAAACTGGTGCGACCTATATGCAAACATCCTCCTCTTTACACACCAAGCTATGCCGACAGATGTTTTTCCTCTGTGAAAGGAATCCACCTCCAGTTTTTACTGTGGCATTGTGCAGTTCTGCATAATGTTTGAATACTAGACTGTCCTTTTAACCCTTTTTCAGTCCCATTATCCTGTGTGATAATGTTCACAGAACTTCTTTTACCTTTGGCTTCTCTTAGCAATGAGTTACTAAAATAATTATATATTACTTGCAAAAAGCAAGCCTTTATCTACCGCAGAAACAGGAAGTATTTTCAAAATACATAGTTCAGTATGTTAATTCTGCGAAAAAAAATTGATGTTGTATAGAAATATATTGTTTAGAATAAGTCTTAGAATTTAAATGTTAGTTTGTAGTTTAAATGCTAATTTGAAGTACAATATGGGTAGAGAAGAGGAAGTAAGAAAACCTAATGATTTTGACAGGTTATCCCAGAAGTCCCTTCACTTCTATCCTATGTGGTTTCTGGAGTAGCATTCAGTTTTGAATCTAACGCACCTTTCAGAGGAAGCCCTTCTGCAGCATGTTAATGGAAAAGTTGTGCCTAAAGCATAGAAAAAATGTAGAGTTCTGAGAAATCTCAATTTCAAGGGAAGAAAACCAGCAGCCACCTTCTTCCTGCTCTTCCCGTCTTCCTCTCCTCTGTCTGCGAAAGGCAACTCAACTGCAGAAATTTCCTGTTATGGTTAGAACAAACGTTGTTCTGATGGTTTACTGTCACTGAAATTGACGCCTTTAGATTTTTGTTGGTGGAATTTACCCGTCAGGTTCAAGGTGGTGTAGCTGACCCCATAATACTACTAATAACATAGCAGGTTTCACAATGGTGAAGTGGCGATCTCAAAGAGTGGGTTACTGGCCTGTCATCTGGAACCACTGTATGTGTTTGAAAAAGTCCTGAGTGGAAGCTTTTAGGCAGCCAATTGATAGTACAGTCACTTTTTGAAAAGCTGTGCTTTTTCTGCAATCTAATCTACTGACCCTCTTTTGCCCCTTTTCCTTTTTGGTGAACTAAATTGGCATTCAGGAAAGAAACATTAATAGTCTTGGTGCGGCACTTGAACTTTGAAAGTTCTGTGCATGGTCTTGGATGTTCACAGAGGTCAGTAAACAAACGTGACCACTGTCCGCATGGTGGCTCAGAGTCTGTGAATTGATAGACATGTCTGCTGGTGGAAAAGCCGGGTCTGGGTCAGGAGGCGACAAAGGTAGGTCTATGGTTGAATAATTTTCAGGTGTTCTCTGGGAAAGAGCCCTCTTTAGATCTTGCTCTTCTAAAGGGTATCATTAGTGAGCATCTTGCTTAGCAGTACATAATTTTTAAAGAAACATTCTGAAAATATTAATTGGGTTGGGGTCACCCAACCCAGTTACGTGGCAGATGGTAGCAGATGTTCAGCACAATGGGTAGGACTTGGGATAAGGACCTCAGGCAGATCTGGACCCTCCTGATTTTACTTGCCTCTGATATATCGATCGATATACACTGCTCTGAAGCATTCCCTGCTTTGGAGTCCACTCTGTCCTCTACATGCTGAGGACGGCCCATTGTCCCATGAGCTGCATCTTGATTTGTCTTCTCACTGCACTGTATCTTCAGGGCGACAGTCAGGCATTTCCAATTGGCCTTAAGCCAATGTGAATGGATGACACTGTGATCATATTAACTCAGCAGGCACCAAATACTCTTATGCTGGTCTCTTTTTTTCTGAAATCCTTATATGTCAAGTGCTAAAAGGCAGGACGGGACTTAGCTCCCGGTGTTAGGCAGTGCTCTTTTGTTTGAATGGCAGTCGATAGCATCTCTGTTCCCAGAACTGTAAAGGGAAATGTTGTTTAGTTCCAGGTGTCTTGAAATGCAGAAACATTTGTTTCAAGTCCCTCAGTGGGCTGTTGGCCAAGTTCGGCAGCAGGTAATCTATGCACCAGTGGGTATTGCCTGCATCAGAGAGCATTTCTTTGCTCTGCAGGACAAGGCAACAGAAGACTATTGAGTCAATCCAGCAAAACAAAAACAGAGCGATTCCACATCAGATGACTGATACGCGGGTCTTGACTCAGAACCCATTAATTCAATAGAAAGCTTTCAATCCGTTCATTTTGGCTTTAGATAAGTCCCATAGAGAGATAACTAGTGCACTTTTGCCACGGGGAAGCTCTGTTTATAATAATACTAAAAAGGATGATTATTTTGTATTGTCAGAGAATGCTGTACTAACATGGATAAGGTAGCTTCTCAATGCATCCCTAGAAGGCTGATAAGTATTTAATTGCTGTTTTGGAAAAGTGGAAGCTGAGGCACTGAGAAAGGGAGCATCTTGCCCAAATTCATGCTGAGAGAGTGGCAGCATTGGAATATCTAGTAAACAGTCAGAAAAATTAAATGTGGGAAAAACACAGGCTTCTACCAGCTTGGATTCAGTGAACAGTGAGGTTTATTTTCCATAGGTATTGATATTTTCAACAAGAAACAATAGCAGTTCATTGAAGCACAGTGTGTGTGGGCCCTGAGTAACCACATGACCTTCATGTTATTAATCTTCTCCTTCCTCTTTCCATGCAGTTTTGTAACATCTTTTGTTACGTTGGAGTTGAATTATTTCCCAGTCCTCTAATTTTAAATGCCACATTACATTCTTTTGTTCCTGACTTCACCTTCATTTACTGGGTTTAACTGCAGTATTTTTTACATTCCTTCCTTGAAAAAAAAGCCGTTGGGAAACTGCATATTATTTGTTCCTAAGTGCTTCCAATCTGAGGGAAAAATGTACTAAAAATGTAATATTTATAGTGATTTAAATTCCTCACTGGTAAATAGTTTAATTAAACATCTTTGTGCTTTCCTGTGCTGTAGGCGTGGAAGTGTTGCTAATTTGTCCAGAGTAGTTGGTAATCCTTTCAAGTCCTTTTGACACGCTGATTTTCTGTAACTTTATTAATACTAAAATTCATTAAGCAGCTGACCGCAAATCATGCAGATAGTTGTATTTCTTGACTTAGGCATAATTAGCATTTTTACGTGATTTCTTGGCTGCAGCCTTTTGTGCTGGTATATATGCTATCACAAAATTTTAGTATTTTAAATTGTTTTGCATATGCATGTTCATGCTTATGCATAGACTTGAGCATTAAGATCATGCTTAAAAATAGTAATATTGACTTATTACTCATTCAAGACCCATGAATACAGCTGTCTATCTAAAGAACAAGGCAAACCTTCCCATGTCACCTGGATAGCATTTGTCCTGAGGTCTCTTAGGGCAGTATTTCTCCTTGCCTACCACAGAACTAAATCCATTTCTATGGCCCACGAATTCTTGGTTCCTAAACCTAGCAATTACTACAAGCAGTCCGTGAGGTGAGAGATGGAATGAGAGCCACCACACCAATTTCTTAGTGGGAACATGCTATCTTGAAAACATACAGCAGCTGCAGGATCGATGTCAGTGGCTGGAAGCAAAAAGCTCTCATGTTTTAGTCATCTGCTTCCACAGTAAGTGTTAATGCCTTCAGGAGTGTAACTTGCTTTTGGGAAAGAGCTTACTCAATCAAGTTCTGATTTTTTTGGAGCTCTGACAGCTAGGGTTTGTCACCTTCTTTGTCCAAACAAGCAAAAAATTCCTCCATGCTGTACTCTGTTTCTAGAAACCATTTGTAACAAACTCTTTGTTCTTCAGACACAGAATTGAACTCTCCTACTAAATCATGGAAGTAACTGAATCATAGCGAAGGGCATCTGGCTCATGATTCCTCCTCAAGGCAGGATCCATGGACCCTGAAACATCCTTTGTCTTATCTGTTCTTAAAAAAACCCAAACCATTTCAAGGGAGGAAATACCTTAATACCCTTTTTGTCATGTTTCTCCCCCTCCCAGTACTTACTCAGCCATTTAGAAGGGCTTGCTGAATGGCTACCTTAAAAGTCTCCCTTGCCAAAATTTAAGCCTGTCACCTCTTGTCATATTCTCAGTGAACATGGAGAATGCTTTGACCTTTCTATTTGCAGTCCTTTTTAATATTTAAAATCTCTTTTCATGAATATGCTTTATTCTTCTCATCTGTAACCTAAAAGCCTATTTTTAGGTTCATGTATTTAGGTTTATGGCTGAACAGGACAAAAATATTCTAAGGGGGTTTTTCTTCCTGTCTTCGTGGTTTCCCTTTAGAAAATTCTGGGCCTGGGCCCCCAAAGTTTTGATGTCTCAAAGAAGTTTTTTTTAGCGTTGAGCTGCAAGATTGTTGTTGTATGTCAAGGAAGATGCTCTAAAGAATGGTCCCAGGTAAGAGGCGCAGTGCACATGGAGTCGGCGATTCAGGCAGACAGATGTGGCCTAAACCTCTCCCATACTGATTGTCCGAGTCCTGGGTTGTGTTAACATCTGCTGCCAAAGGTTGGTTGGCCAGGCACGATGCTGACCACACTGGATAGGAATTCTGTTTTTGCCCTGCTGTATCCTCTTTTTCTGTCCAAACACATTGTTCAGCTAGACAAAGAAGAAATTTCAGAGGGGTGACTAATGGCCGGACACAGACTCTCTCTAGTGTTTGCTTTTGGTGCTTGGATGGGTTATATGGCTTCTTTCACTAATGGCTTCTTTCCCTGATAATGAGCACGTTACTATTGGAAAATATTAGGAAAAAATGCTCAAATGCTCCTTCAATATGCGTATGTATATTTTGCAGTGTGTGGTATCTGGAGTCTGGTGTGACCAAAATCTGTACAGTGTGTGACACATATATTTAGTTCTCCATTTTTTTCCAAAGAAAACTCATGCAGGGGAAGAGCAGCCCATTTGCAGTGGAATACAGGAGTGCCAAATTCCTACCACGTTGATTTAAGGCAATGGTAGAAATGATCAGGGATGCAGTCACTGGACCTTTAGAAAGGCCAGGAACTTGCAGGATGTTAACTCGGATTTGACAAGTGTGTAACTTGGGGATTTCCTCCTGAAATGCAGTGTGTCGTGGTGGGTGGGGCTGTTCTGCCAAAGAACGACTGGCGTGTCCGGGAAACGTGCAGCGCTTCGCTGCTCTGTTTATCTTTGTATTTGCTGCTTGGATTTAAGATTTCTCGAGTAAGGCCTTTATTTCTGAAACAAAGCAATTATCTAAAGCTTGTTAAGCTCAACAGAAAATTTTCCATGAACTTCATGTGCTTATATCTGTTGGGCTTTTCTGCCAGTGAGAAATATGTATGACAAAGGCTTTTGCAGTTCTTGGGTTTTTTTTCCTTTTTCAATCTAAAGGTGCATTTTATACACAAGGAAATAATATATTAATATTTTTTACTTTGCTATGATCTCATTTTTATACCTGTGCTGAATATTTCATAGATGTGTGCATATCGACTGGGAGAAAGCTAATATTTTATTAACAACTATTGATGCTTGAGTATCAATTACTGTACGCAAGTGATCAAAGAATCACCTTCTGAGCAATCTTAGATACTGAAAAGACCTTAGGACCCCGGGTCAGTGATGGGCATCTGTTATTTGTTTGAAGTGGCTGGGGTTTTGTGTAAGTCCTGCTTAGACATGCATTGTAGATTGGCCAACTCTTGCTTTGTTGGTTCTGCGGCTTCCCGGATAACTTAAAAAATACTTGGTTTTTCAGCAGAAGTGTGTGTGCTGGGGGGTGAGGGACGGGGCAGAGTTTCTATTGCTCTGAAGACATGCAATGTGGCTTGTCCCTTTGGGTGGTCCCATTCTGGTTTTGGGGGACCTTTGCGTTCTGTCGATGAACAAGAATATAAAGATATGTTATGGGTAACAGTTGCAGGTGAATGCTACTATGTCTGAAAAACCTAGCTATCCTAAATTTATTCCTGGATTTGTAAACCTCAGTGAATAACTACAAATCTGGTAGTGTTGCCTTTCTGGAATGTTTATGAAATAATTTTAAAGGGTGTAGAGGAGCTGCCACTGGCAAGAAGACCTGCTTGGTCCTTAAGAAATATAGCCTTTGGGAGTAGCTCAGGGAGGGGGAGAAAGAGGGTTGCTTTGATCTATCACTTTGTAGTTAATATTTTCATGCTTCCTCCTGTAGGCTTTTTGCCTCCTGGTATGAAACTTCCTATTTAGCTACATGATTGCATGTTATAATTGCTCAAATTGGGGATTTTTCTGACTCTCCCAGAAATAACTCTTATTTGTTGTCAGAGAAGTGGGACAGAGCTAGGCAAATGATTGACCCAGTCGTGCTCCCATTAGAATAGTCTATTGCAATTTTTATGCACTTAGATTTTTTTTTTCCCATTTATTTTCAGAGCTTACAAATAAAGTTCATTTTTAGAAAATACAGTTGATGCTGCTAGACTGAGATAATCAGGTGTTTTGGGGAAGGCTTTCCTGTTATGAGAGATGATAGCGGAAGGGGCCGGAAAACAGGGCTGCCAAGCAAAGGGTAAGGATGGCCATGGAGAGACAGCTTAATGACCTGTAAGGCTAAAATATTTTTTTTTTTATTTATGGTAAAGAAAAGTTTCCATGTTTTCAGGGTCCTAGGGTTTAGTCTGCTTTGTGCTTTTCATAATGGAGTGTTCTGTTTCACAGAATTTAGTGTGTGTGATCTTTCGTAATGTTGAACTATCTACCAACATTTGTCCTTTCTGCTAGTTTTCGGCTTGTTTGTTGTTGTTTTCTTGCTTTAAAAATAGCACAAATCTTGAAGGTGGTATTCTGTGGAATGCCTGACATAGCAAATTCTTCTGCAAATACTAAATTAGGAGTGTGTATATTTACACACACATGCAGTCCACAAAGAGGCAAAAGAACCCTCTGATCTTTGGAGCCTTGCTTTCAGATAGGTTCCTTGGTGTCTATCCAATTTTTAAACTGCATCCTGTATTTTACTTAAGCCGTAAATGTGGCTTTGCAATAAAGCAAAGACATTCCAAATGTAATCACATTTTGCCACAACGTAAAATGTTAGTGTCTCTTTTGCATGTGCTAGTAGTATCTGCTCAGTACAAAGCTAAATAAATGCTCTGTCCTTTTACTTCAGTCTTTTTATGCTTTGAAGAGTCCCAAAACCCCAATGATGCACTATGCAAAATCATCAGTTATAAGGGATTTATGAATGGAAAAGGTAAATGGTTATCTTGCCTGCCTTTGCAGTGTCTGGATGCGCTTCGTAACAGAAAGGGGAAAAGCAAGAAGGTGGAATCCATCTAATCTTGCTCTACTGTTGTACATCCCTCTCTTCTGTGTAGGTCCCTTCACGCCTTGCCCTCATTGCATCATCGCTACTCTCCCACCTTTGGGGAAAAAGAGCTCGCACATGCGGAGCACTGCAATGGAAACGCCTTGAAGGCTTTCTGTGACCAATGGAGCAGGTAGCCATGTGCCAGGCAGCAGCCCTGCGTGAGCCCCGCTCTGAGCAGCAGCGTGTGCTACCTGCTCCTGGGGTGCTGCAAGGCTCCCGGGCTGCGTCACATCTTCAGCAACAGTGCAGGGAACTTCACGTTTCTGAGACCGTGATGATATCCTAGAGAAAATCCCATTTATGATCTGAGCTTGGACCAGGGTCTGCGTTTTGAGGAACATCGCACTGTGGTGTGGGTGTCCACAGGCTCAATGTCTTTCAGTACTAGCATGGCCCCATCCCCCTCGGGGTTCAGTCCTAGGCATGGGCGTTGATCCTTTCTCCCTGGGAACAAGGGAAGCTAAATCTATTTAAAAGCATATTCAGTTCCTATTTCTCTACCTGGCATGCTAAAATCACTTACCACAATCTTTTTATTGATTTACTCCATACTTAGGAAACTAGATTTATTCTACTCCTCCGTGAAGATTCAAAATCCACAGTCCCAAGTCATTCTTCTCTGCCCAGACCAAGGGTCTCGAACTATTGCAAGCTTAATTATTATGTACATGGCATCTGATGATGTAGGTTCCTTTGCGTTTTTTCTTGTTGCTGTGGTTAGAATTGGACCACAGACTGGGATTATTAAAATAAAGAAGTTACAGATGAAAATTAAGGGGAAAGAAAAAAGTTAAATAAGATTCCTAGCTGATGTGAAAAGTGTTGACAGTAACAGAAATGGCAGATCTTACAGAATTGTTTGCTTAGGGCATCAGGCAGAGTGAAACTTATGAACACACATGCTGTCTTTTATGGTTGATGCTTCCAGAAGAAACAGAAAGGACTGTTTTTAAAGGCAACAGAGCAGCCTTGTTCCATCTGGATTGCGAAAACTTATGACCAGTTTTGAGTGATTGAGTATCCACAGCTGAATGTTATTGATGATACTTGTAAAGACAACAAGAGGCTTCTTTATTGCACAGAAATTGAAGAAGTTATATAAAAAGTCAGCTGGAAAGACTTAATCCAAGGCATTAATGGAATTTGAGATGTAACTTTTTTTAAAGAAACAAAAAGCTCTAATGAGATTGGAGAACTTAACAGCCCTTTCATAGTCGCATATGTAATATATTCAGGCCTCTTTTTCAAGGATTCAGCCTTTTGCATATATCAATAAATAGCCATATAAGCATTTTTGCCTTCGAACAAACTCAGTTGTGAAAATTAGCAGGGACGGTTGTTTTTTTGGTTCCCTCCCTNGTGGACGCTGAAGGTGCTACAAGTGAGGTTATCTACGAACCCCCAAAATCCAGAGGCTGCAATTATAGCTGGTAGAAGCCAAATGATACATGCTTATTTTGGTCTACTGTCAAACTGCATTTTGGAGTCTTTTTAGTTGCTGCTGCTTTTGATTTGTTGCTCTGAAATTGTTGATGTATTAAAAATCATCTGTGCCATCAGACTGCCTGTCAGGATCCGTAAATTGGATTGGGGACCAAGAGCAGTTATTACCCTATGTGGATTTTGTTTTTGCGCTGCAGGAAAGACGCTAATTAATTCACTGACAAAATGAATTCATGCTTTTTTTGAAATATGAAGCCCTTACCTGATATTTTTTTCTGAAGTCTGTAAAGATGATTTTCTTACATTATTTCAATGGGTTAACTGCCTTTATGGTACAAATTGCTGTTCCGATGGAAAGCTTAGTGTTCTTAACACAGTTAACTTGAGATGTTGAGTTTAAAACCGATTAGCAAAATGCAGAAAACTAGAAACTAATGCTGCATTAAGTGCTTATTGCGCTTGGTATATGAGTACATTCAGACAGCTCTTGAAGGACATTAACAGATCAATTTTGAATCCTGTGCTGTAGATTGGCCCAGTTATACAGGTTTTCCAGCATCAGATGGTTTGAGGATAAACAACCACCAGAATGAAGAGCTGTTAGCATGGTGCAACTCTTAACAGTTCACGATTTGTATACTAAACGAATAACGGCAATATACAAAATGTGCCTTACAGAAAGTTAGGAATAAGACTTAAGAACTACCCAAGTTATTGGATGAGCTGAGATTGGATGAAAGAGGTGAGCTGCCATTCCTACTGGATGCTGCTGCAGGGAGGTGTTGGCTTTCCAGTTGAAAGTAAAACTTGTCAAGCAGGCTCTGAGCCTGCAAAGTATTAAGCATCTGCTGCAAACTTTTAAGTTCCCTCCCTTTGTGAACATTAATGTGGGCCATGGGCTGTCAGCAAATCTCCGGAAGGACTCGGTACTATGTATGTTTTGGACTCTGCTGAGATGAACCTTTTTATGGGCTACATGGGAACAGAAATTAAGCAAGTTTAGATAGTGGCTGAGGGCATTAACTCTGTAAACAGCTGGACCTCGGGTTATATTATTATGTTAGTCTTTTAATAGCTCAGACTTTTTTTTTCCCCCTCTAAGTGGATTTAAGAGCGCAAGCTACTTTCTGAACAGAGGTTGCTTATGAAAAAGCCCCAACAAGTCTTTTACAAGGTTAAAAAAAAAAAAAAAAAGTTGCTGGCATGGAGAACTTTTCCCAATGATTTCACAGAAACACTGCTTGTGTTTCTCCTCTACGGCCACAATAATTCCGCGCAGAAAAAGGTCTTCTGACCTTATCTTTTCTTTTATATCTTCTGTAAACAGTGCCTTGGGTGATCATCTCAGAATAGTTTTTTATATTATTCCATTAAGTCTTAGGAACTTAAAGCTAGAGTCCCTTTTTAAGCTATGATATTTACACAGGTGGTGTTTCTTCTCTTATTTCTATTCATTATTAGTATTAGTAATGCCTAGTATTAGATGTGCATTTTTACAGAAATCAGATTTGCCATATAAGCAATGGTGGTCTGAAGATCCTGTGATAGTTTTTTTGCTCTCTGATTATTCACAATTCAATATGACGTTACCTTTTAGAAACAAACATTGTAAAGATAAAATGTGATAAGTACCACAGGAAGAATAAGTCCACACTACTGTGCCCTGGGTGTGGCACAAGGTAGCTTGAAAATGACATAGAAATAGTGAATCAGTGCAGTGCCCTGCACAGGCAAACTTACAATGCTTCTCAAAACTCTCGTGCAAGCTCTTTAAGACCTGCGTTGCGCAGACTAAAACTAAAAGTCCTCTCCACTGTTATGGAAGATTTAATGATTTCTGCCCAATTGCTTGCTTTGCCTAAACTGAAAGATTATCATTTTTTGTTCACTGAGAATGTTAAACCTTTATAAAGTGTGACTGAACACATTAGCTTTTTCTAATGCAAAGCAATCAGAAAATTCCTTTTATTCAGTGCCTCCTGATAAAGAAAAAGGCAAATCTCATCTTTGAAGTGCATGCCTTCCTTCTGCCTTCAATGATGTCTATATTTGCGTGATTCATAGGAAACCGTGCTGCCTTTCCATGTTAGCTAAAATTCAGCAGGAAGAAGCGTGTGGAGTGCACGTCCAGTCTCCTCTCGTGACACCTGCTTGAATGAATTTGAGTAGTCCTGTACTGCTGCGTGAACTGGCTCAGTTAGCCACAGATGAAGGCAAGAAGGCCAACTTTCCATTTCCATTCTTCCTCCTTTCCCCGACCAAACTGAGTATAAACTTGGTCTTCTGTCAGCTGAACTCATAAAGAACAAATAATTAAAGCGGCTTAAGCTGGAAGGGCCATTGTTGGGCTAATCCAATAATCCTGGATACCCTCCTACCTGAAATCTCTTCAGATAGCAGTCTAAAATCCATGTTTGTTTCTTTTTTTTTCAGATAAAATTAATTGCCTTTTTATTAGAACCTGGCGTCTTGACCGGCAATTGACCTAGTATTTACTCTCTGACTGCCAAGTTGGTTGATTCAGAGAAAATGTAGGCTTCCCTGCAACTATAATATATCATAGAAGAGAATCTTTCCTTGGTTCCATCTAATGATCATTTTGTGCCTTGAACCATAAAGATCAATAGTTTCATAATTAAATCCTTGCTAGCAAAACTATTCATGCTATTCATGTGCATTAAGGGGCTACTATTTTGAATATTATTGGACTTAAACTCAATACTGTCTAAATTTTTTTTATCAGTTAGACCTGTTCTGTGAAATCACTGTTTCTGTCTGTCCACCCTGATTTTTTTTTTCCCCTTTAATTTCACTGAGCAAGAGAGCCTTTTTCTTAATATTAGTTAAGAGAGGTTTCTACATTCTGTTACTCATTTTACATACCTTTGTCATAGCTGCAATTCATTTTCTCCTAAGTACTGAGACTCATAATCTTTTACATCTTTTTATTCATTTCTTTAAAGAAAACAAATGGGACCTTCCCAGGAAGAAAGTTAAGTAGATACATGAATATTATAGTGATCTCAGAAAAATAATCGTTTTTATCACTTTCATGCTCCACAAAGAGGAGGATAATTGCTGCTATCTGTTTAAATCCTTCAGATACTATTTGTTGATATAATTTCAATTGGCCACAATACATTATTTCCAATGCCCTTGCATTTTAAGCTCTAATATAAAAATATGATTGCTTTAACAGATGATAAAAGTAAAATTGTGTCTGGAAAGGCAGTCAGGTTATTATGAAATATCTAATCTAATTAGAATAAGTGAACTTGATGTGATTTAAACCAATCTGATAGAAGCAAAGAAGTCAAAGGAGAATAACGGCCAGAGAGTATTTAACAACAACAGTAATTATAGTCCTAAGATATTTCTATTTGAATCCTTCATGATCCTTCAAAACAAGAGTGCGTTGAGTGTCTTAGTATTTTTGTGACTCGCTTACCTTAGTTGTACAATGAAGCACAGATTACACACAAAATCCTGTTGCAGGGATTTTTTGCTCCTGTAAATATGTGTAAATTATCTTTTTTTTTCCATTTTTTTTTTTTTAATTTTCTTTCTATAATTTTTCAAATGATAACCCTTAAACTGCATATAACTGCAGTGGCATGGCAGAGAAGTTTAGCAGTACTGAAATAACAATTTCTGACACTGTGTAATAATGATGTCTGCGTTTTTTTCCAGAAGTTTCTTGACGTTTGTCCATTGGTGCAGAATGATGCTCCTGATTCTCCTCTGCTTTTTAAATGCTATCTCATCTTTCTTTTATAGTAACTGGAAAGAATATGCAAAACTTTGTAAGAATTACAGTTACTTCCATAGAGATACATTCTTACATTTTTTTGATGTTTTCAGTTAGCATACGAAGTATATACTTTTGCTTTGCTTTACAGAAAATACTGTTAAATATTCTGTTCTGGTTCATCTCATTTCATTTTCATTTGAGTTTATTCTTTCTGAGCTTCGGTATTGCCTCTTTTTTTTTTTTTTTTTTTTTTTTTCTTTTTGTGCTTCGGTCTTTCCCCTTTTTTTTTTTTTTTTTTTTTTAAGCACTGAGTTGCATTTGATAATCATTAGCTCACTTTTTTTCCAGATAATCTAAAGCTATTTGTATTCTATTGTACTACGTTGCATGGCTAAGTCCTCCTGTATCTTTTCTTACTGTCAGATGGAACTAATTTGTATCATATTGCCACGCCGCCTCCTCTTTCTGTGCACGACTGATAGAAATCTGAGTTAGGAGTTTTCCTCCTTTGTACGTGTAGTTCAGAAAGACCCATTTTCAGGTTCTTTTTTTTCCTTTAGTGCTGTTTATCATCTCTTAATCCTGTTGTATTTCTATGACCGACCCAATGGTTATCATACCAGCATTGGTCAGAGATGTGGCAATTCCTTCCAGTCTACACAGAAAATGAGAAAAGCGTGTCCTGAGATGAAGTGGTAATCCTGCAGTAGCTGATGATCTTTTTTTGATAGTTCTATTATTATTATACAACTTGCATTGTGCCTTCTCAAGCAGGAAATGGCACTCAGTGAGCATCACAGAATAATAAATGTTTCTTTTTGAAAGGGTTTCTGAAAACCTTACAGCACGAAGTCACAGGCTGTAATAATGCCAAGTAAGTATTTCAAAGAGAATAAACCTAAAATATGAATCTTCCTCATGAATTGTTCAGAAAGAGAATGGAAAATAGGATCATGAGCCAAACATTGACACTGTTCCTTGCGTTAGGAACAAAAGATGGAAATTATTTTGGGTCTGGAACTAACCACTGGCTCACCCAGTCCAATTGTACCACTTCCCCTCGGGTGCTTAGGCTGGTGAAATTTCAGAGACACATTGAAGTTAGAAATTGCCTTGTGTAGCTGACTCTTCACTGCAGGATACTGCAGGCTTATCTTAAGCCACCCTGTGTCCGTGTTCAACATACTCAATTTTTAAGACACATTTCTTCTTTATTGTGCCACAGTTAGTTAGTCCCATTTTTTGGTGATAAGGAAAGGAGGGATCTCCCGATGCTTGTTTTCTCCTTATATTCTCTCAGCGTGACTCTTCCAGCAGGGATCTGCTGAGCTGTGTCAGATTATTTCTGAAGGCCCACGCCTAGACACAATTCTTGTTGGAAGTTGGAATTTAATACTAGGCTGCATGATGGGTTGTAATTCAGGGCTTTTGTAGGGTTAATTCAACTGAACTTTTCTTCCCACGTTGCATGGCTGCTTTTTGTAAGCTTTTTGGAAATACAGCAGTTTTGCCAGTGCTGGTACGGTCACTGGTGAGAGGACTAGTGACGTATCATTCATCTTTCCCAGTGTGAATACTTTTTAGGATGCCAAATATGTATCAATTAGAAAAGCCCTTTCTGGCTGAAAAAGATTACTTTTCTCTCATTAAGGGAGAGTTAAAAGAATCAATACTGTATATGTATAATTTTTCAGCTAGAAGATTATTGCTGGTTGACCTTATTTTGCCTCTTGTTAAATATATGAAACCCATTTTTATCCTATTAATTTTCTAAACTGCATGTGAACCCAGTGAGGTGTGCCCCCAAAAATGAATTCCTTGGCTTGTAGTGGTATGAGGTCTCCCTTTGAAATTCAATTTGTGGTTCCAGGCAATTGTTTTGTTACGCTAATTTGCTTCACCTCTCATCTTCATCACGCAGCCACCTAGGATGCAGGGTCAAATTAGTATCACAAGAAATCCTTTTTTCTCCTTCCAAATTAAAGTACTAATATTTAACTACTTAAGTTACTACTAATTTTTAACGGCTTATTTCACTGATCTTTCTCTATGGCATTGGAATCCTTGTGACTGTTATGCATAAGGCTCCTGCTTCTGTGGCTGGGAGATGGAGATCAGATGGAGGGCTCCTAGCTGACACCTTGATCTCTACGTGTGGGAGCTTGTGGCAGGAGATTTCCTCCAGGGAATTTGTCACCGTGATGCTGCGGTCCCTGCCTGTGTGTTCAGGTTTTCTGAGGAGTGCTTAAAATCAAAAGCTCCATAGTCTTCTGTGGGAAAAAGTTCCTCAATTACTCTAATGCCGATTTAATGCTGATTTCAGCACTTGTGCAACCTAGCGCTGGGATCCTTTGGAAAAGCAGATACCTCTTCTCTGCGACAGTATTTTCTGTTGTTCACAGACGGAAATGACACGGGAGACACTGATCATTAATGATTATAATTGGGTTTGAGCCCCTTAAATGTTAAGAGGACTGAAATTATAGTCTTTATCAAAACTGTGTCCAAGCGTTTCTTGTATCACTTCCTTTCCTTCCCCTGCCTGTAGGACATGGGGGGGTGGGAGGCAGGGGAACCGAGAACCTTGTCTTTTCCCCTCTCTATAGGGGTGTCCTTCTAGGAAATAGTCAATGAAGACACAAAATGCTTTTGCGGGAGTTAGAGATAGCATCTAGAACGGGGATATTAATTGAAGTATGTCCTCATTTAAATAATAAAAGCTTTTGATCTTTTTATTTCTTGAAATTCTGGGAAGCTAATGGCTGAGTAGGTACCTCCTGACACCTTCCTCCAAATAATTTGACGGTGATTGTCTGATGCTTAACCTGTGACGATAAGTTTACCTCCATCGCTTTCTCAACAGCCTTTTGTCAGACTTGTTTCAGCCATTCCTTGTCTCATTCAGTGATTGCCAGCAGCCCTTTTCAAATTGTCTCTTGATTATTCGCTAGCTCTTGTACGTATGAGCTACCCTTGAAATGTCAGTGGAGTTCCAGCATGTCATAATGTTTACCTGCCACCTGACAGTGATAAATGTTAGGTTTCACTTCAGTTCCTACCTTTTTGTTTCAAATGGTTCAAATATTCTGAACCCAGTCTCTTTCCCGTTCCTGTCTGTTGGTAAACAATGGCATTATATGAGACGAGTTTTGCACTGACATAACACCTTTCTAACCATTGCTTTACAAAAGAGGCGGCAAAAGTATCTTAATTATCAAGTTATGTAGTCAGTTAATGAGAGAAGGGGGTGGAACTCTTGGCACATTCTGCTGGAAGACCTGTGCCCAGTTCAGGTAACAGCATCATCGCTCACTTTTCTGGAGTGCTCTGTATAATCCTGCTTTTCTTCCCTGGAATATATTCTGGAATTAAAGTTTAAGCGTGTGATAGCTGCACATGTTTTACGGAGGTTTTTTCTTATGAAGAAAGAAACTTGTTCTTTTGAAGTTCGCCATTGCTTGATTTTCATTTCTCATTTTCTCTTGCATTTGACTTCGGTCTCACTTTTTCTGGTGAAGTAATCTAATCCTCCTTCTGAAGTTTCATGCTTCCTTCGTGATTTCCCACTTTCTCTGTCTCATTGGGTGCCTATACATGGAATTGTCCTGTCAGTATTTAGGTACTCAAGCTGAGCACAGAATTTCATTGTGCCTTCTCCTCTAAATTGATTTTTTTTTGCTGACATTCCTCACACCTGGTGTTTTGCTTTCCTTTTTAATTAGCTCATGCTTTGCCAAAGGCTGAATGCAGTCTCCCAGTAGCCACAGCTGAGAGACTTTGGGTGGCACTTTGTGAGTCAGTCGCTGGTTAACACTGAAAAGGGAGCCAGAAAAGGAATGTGACTTCTGAATCCCTGCTCTGAATCTCCTGTGTATTTCTGCAGTGCTTGCCGTGGTGTTTGATGAGTTTTGGATACTTTAGGTTACTGCCTCTATCCTTCCTAAAATTATGTTCTACATTTCTTTCGGAGAAAAGTTTTTGTTGATGTTTTCTTGCACCAACAGTTCTCTTGGATAATCCTGTACTTAAATCCCTGTTTTTCTTGGGTAGTAATACATACTGTTTGTTACCGCTTTTCTTTGACTGGCTGTTGCTTTTTTAATGCATTTGGAGTCGAAGTCTTTTAAGAGAAGGATTCCCTGTTTAAGTGAACATCAACCAACCATGCGGGTTTTTTCAGACTCATGAATTATATATTTGTACATCTAACTTTTATTAAGTTTTACTTAAGTGATGAAAATGCAAAATAAAGTGGTACTGTCGTTATCCTTTGGCAAGTCAGTTGTGAAAGCCTGAGCCATGTGCAGCATATAAATTGTGTTTCATCTATGTTTTGTCTCAGCAGCGGGACCTCCCTACCTGCAGTGTTGCTGATGTAGGAAGGTATAGTTGCAGCCAAAGGAACTCAGGTTGTGATCTTGTCAGATCTCGTAGACAAGTATGGTCTATTGTGATAACTATTATGGTAGAATATCTCCAGGGAAAAACATAGGTGCCTTAGGAAATGATGATGCGCGGGTTGCCATTTCTGCTTTCAAATAAAAATTGATTCTGTGTGTTGAGAGTAAATATAATGCTGAAGTTGCACTCTTTGAGGGGTAAAATGATTTGATTGCTTCCTTCCGTGTAAAAATTCCATAGTATTTCTGTGAGGCTAGAGGAGCAAACTGAAGACTAATACGCAGGAGTGACATAAAGAACTAGACTTAGTTTTTTTCTTTTTTTCTTTTTTTTTTGTTAAAGTGCCTAGAGCTCACTTGTCCTAGTTAAATGCATTAATGTTCTTAGACATCCATTTTTAAGATTCTCAGCCAGCACTCACTGGCTTTGTTGGGTAAGCTGCAACTAGGCAAATATTCTGTTTACTTCCAGTAAGAAGCAACAGTCCATCTCCACTCTACCCAAAGCTTAGAATACTGGAGTCCATCCTTTTTGCAGCATTTGCTTCATTGGAAACTGTACATAGAACGTAAAGGTGCTAAGTCTGACAGGGAACCTAACGGCTCAACTCTGTCTAACTTTGTAAACAGAAAATTGAGAAAAGTATGCTAAGTCTTTGTGACTTCCATATCACCTGTAATACATGCTCCAAAACTCTGCAAGCCTTTTCATTGCAACTCTGCTAAGTGCTAAGAAATACTACGTGTCCTGTTCTCATTATACTTGAACTCTGCTACAAAACCTTAACTGTCATTTTATGTGTTCTTATATCAGCAGATTGACACATCTGTCATATGCGGGTTCATTTAGAAACAATTCCACCTTACTATACTGCAATAGCACTAATAGGCTTTTGTGGAAGTTTGGAATGGGGTATGTATTGCTTTTTGTAATTTTTTTTTTTTTTTAACATGGAAGTTAAAGCATCATGGAGTGCTGAAATCCGAAGCTCTTTTGAACTTGTATCACCAGTGTAAGTTCATCAAGCCATGATGAAATGTTGGCTAAAAATTGCATCTGAAGAGCTATTTCATACTTTTTGTATTAGGGATTTTGAGGTTTCTGCAAAATAAAGCTTGCAGCTATTGTTGAACTGGAAATACCTGAAAGATGAGGTTCTGCTATCAACTTCATAAAATATGCAGCTTTCACAATTTTCTGGATACAAAGCAGCCTGTCCTTTTAGATTAAGTTATATTGCTATATAAATAAATCAGTACCATATAGCTTTAGGGTTTCTTTTTTCTGACACAATGCAGGTACTTGGACAATATTCAGCGTTTAGTGACACAGAGGCAAAATAAAACTGTATCTTAAGATGTAGTGGTAACAGGCATCTCTCCTGAAAACTGTAAATTAGGCAGTGGCAACTGCTAGACAGTCTCAATTTTTCAGATTGTGTCATTATGTTTGATTTCTTTATTTTCCTAAGGGAGTGTCCTATGATTTAGAGAAGCTGAGAACTTCATAGAACTGTGTTTTTACCATTCCTCTATCAATATTAATGTCACTGCTCTGGTCCAGCTGGAGCAGTGTAGTTGCTCTGTTTCACTGTGGTACATCACATTGAGTTCAAGGCTTTATTTGCTCTCTGTATGAAATTCTCTGCTTTGTAAATATGTCAAGAAAAGCAATAGCTACTTAGAGAAATTTGGAATAACTGCTGGTTTGCAAATATACAAACCAATATACACAATTAATTTGTGGGTCTGGGCCAGGGATCCAGGGATTTTGGTGGTTTGTTGGGGTGTTTTTGGGGTTTTTGTTTTGTTTTGTTTTGTAACAACACAAATCAGGGGTAACTCCTGATTCCACTCAAGTCAATTGTAAAAAATCACGTTGACCATTTGGGATCAGGCTGAAGGTCATAGAAGGTGCCTCAGAAAGGTCCAATGTCCTGATGCTTAACTGGCTTGTGGAAAAGATAGGGATTGTTTTGGAAGTTTAATATCCCATAATAATAGTCAAGATGACCAGATTCCTTAGTGTGTTCCTATTAAAATATGTTGGTATGCATTCTAGTTCAGGGACGATAATGACTTGTGTGAAGTACTGTGTGTGTGGCAGTGCCCAGAGCAGTATGAGCTTCCAGCATACGGACCTGTGCTCTGACAGTTGCACCTCAAGACCATAGTGTATCTTTTATGAAATGTGGAATTTCACATGACTTCCTTGAATAGATAAGAATAGATAAGAGACTGGCATGCAGACCGGGTTACTGCAAACCTCTGGACGTACAGTGCGTAACCCTGCCATTCTGGTTTATAAATCCAATTAGGAGAAACACTTAAGGTGCTTTGGTGCTTGCAGATGGGGGTATAGCTATTTGCTCTTCAATACTACATGTGTCTCCAATGTGTACAGTATTACATTTTTGATAACTTTGTGAACCATTTCGTGTTCATCTCAGACGTTGACTTAATCAATGCTCTCCATTTTTCTTAAGAATGGGTTTATATTGGGCTATGTTTCATTAGCAGTATGCCGTATGCTCCCTTCACCCTATGCAAAAGTTTGCATAATGAGAGATTCATTCTGAGCTTTAGGACCAGAAATGGAGGTCCTATGCACTCTATTACCATTATATTTAGGAATTACTCCGAGTCTGTAAGATTGAAAATGACCAGTCCTTACTACTTAGTTTTAGTTCTGAGAGATCATCTGATCTTCATCACGTTCAGCCTTAGTCCTGAAGACTATGAGCAGTACGGATGTGCCAGCTTTTTGCTCAATGAGAAAGTGTACTTGCAAAAGAGTTGATTCTTTTGATGGTATGAATTTGCCAACTCTTCAAAGCATAAAGATAACAAAAGAGCTTTTTTAACAATGGAACGTCAGTTCTTCCTTTGTGGAATTTTTCTGTTTGCACCTCTAAACCTGCACTATGATCTCTCCAAACTCCCGTCATGAGTTTCTTGTCTAGATCTGCTCTGTATTGAATTTGAAGCCTGTCTCCACAATTGTGCTCAAAGTTTGTTGGTAACTTTTAAAGACTCATCACTAACAACCAAGTTGCCTTACGTATTTTTGTTATGTGAAATATGTTGAGATGGAAGATTTGGAAACTGTAATGGATTGTTAATCCTCTGGCACAGTCATACAAGCTGTCCTAGTGTGTAATGTTTAGATACTGATTTTATTTTTTTTTTCTGAAGATCACTTTTCAGCATTAGAAAAGAAGACAATACAGCATCCAAACATGAATAATCTGGCTTTCAGAAAGAATGCCACAAAACTGCAGTAAAGCATCCAGTTTAAATTGAGAGTAGGTCAGGTTGGTTGCCTTTTGATTATCAGCCTGCTTGTTTGTTAAGGATGCATTCTGGAATTTCTGTATATGTCAACATTATTAATATTTCCCTGGTACATACGGCATGGAAATTGAATGTCAGAAACCCCTTGATACTATGACTCTTCACACTAATAATCTAGAAGATATCCTTCTATATTAATAAAATGATTTTAATATTCTTTACTGATTTGGCATGTTTACTCAACTTAAACACGCTTTAAAAGATTAAAAGCTTGGGGAGCTTGTTATCAGGGTGCAACGTGTTCAAGTCTTAAACACAGTTTTTCAAGATTTCACTTCTTTAGATTTTCCACTTCTTCATTTGCTTTCTTGTTTTCTTTTTTAGTATTGTGTTCAGAAAACAATAAAACCAAATGTCTGTCTTCCCACTTCCAAACAAATGTTATATAGGCATTTAAGATCTGTGTACAAATCTTTTATACTGTGCTAGAAAAAGATCCACTTCTTTTTTCTTCTCTTGGAGAAAACAAATGCAATGTTACCGTCAGCAAGGCTACCTATTATTCATCTTGATTTAGCAAAAAATAAACATTTTTATTGCAACAACTTAGAATTTCCTATCACATTACTCAGTGAACTCATCTCATGGAAATTCAAATGGGTACTATTGGTTGTTGTTTTTATAAGATAGTGAGGCAGATCAGAGTAAAGTACCTTTCCCCTGGGTAAAAAAAAGAAAGAGAGGATAGGTATATATACAAATGTTCTAAATTAGGGATTACCATTCAGAGAAAAGATACTGGAATAATTGCAGATAATTCTCTGAAAACGTCAGCTCACTGCTCAGCTGTGGTCAGAGATGAGGAGAATAGTGAGATCCTTTTTGGAAAGGCATTGAGAAGAAAGTGAAAAATACTATTATGCTATTGTATAAATCCATGATGTTCTGGTGTCTTGAATCCCGTGGGCAATTCCGGTCTATCCATCTCAAAAAGTGGGGGGAATGACATGGAGACCTTCAATGCAAGAGGGGATGTGGTAGAGGAGGACTCCTTCAGGTTGTAGAACTGGATGCATCGTAGATGTGCTTGTGCGCACGCTCTTTAGCATGCTTATGATGTGAATAGCTGCCAGCAAAAGGTCTTGGGTTGATATAAAGGAAAACATAAATTGTTTCTGATCTTTTATTAATTTCAAACAGAACCTGACTTTTGCTTCTGTGTATTGGGTTTATTCATGTAATTAAGAGTACAATATGAGAAACAGAGTTAAACAGGACTGTGTGAAGGCAAACACTGGAAGTGTAAACTGAATTGAATACTAAAGAGATCATCCAAACTAATAGCAAATGCTTCTTCCTTGACTATTCAAAAATAGTTTCAACTCAACACACGTCAGGTTTCTTTATGTGAAATTAAGGTGAGAGTAAAAGGGAAAACAAAAGCTCCTTATGAAAGACATAGGCTTATGAAATGTTTTGTGTACTACAAATGTTTCTGAAAAAATTTTACCTCTTCTTCCATAGTATAGCTTTTTGTCACCCACGGTTCTTATTTCTGTCCATATAAATAACAGAAGAGTGGAATTTATGGGATTCACAGGAATAAGGGTCATTAGTAAGGTTAATTTTTTAGCAATAAACAAATGAAGTCTATATACTGGAACAGAATATAGACCTTTGCATTCATGTCTGCTTTCTGCTTCTTGCTGAGGGGAAATAAAGAAGGCCGAGCATCTCGGTGCAGAAGGCATGAGTTGTAAAGACTTCATTCACCAAACGTTGAAATGGTACCAACTGGTATATACATCTTACTATTGCCCACGGTTGCATACTGGCCTCTTTAGGATGAGACAGTAGTTTTAGTCCATTTTCCCCTAGATATATCCATATATCATGTTAGTTATGATACATATTAAGTGCATGAATATCATTACATTGATTTTGTTTATGATCTTCTGATACCTGACTACAAAGTAGATTTCATTGTGGTGTGAAAAACTGTACAAACTAATAATTAAAGTTGAAATTGAGTCACCTGGAGAAATCTTGGGGAATCTCTCTAACTACCAGTTTAGGAACATGAATCTTATTATTTTGTCACGTTGTTTCTAGACAGTTCTTTATTAGAATAAATCAGGGCAATAAAGAATAAAAAGAATAAGCATGGCTTACATTAGTAGTTTATTTTATAAACTTGATTGCAAATAGGTGGATGTGGCCAAAATCTAACCAGATGCCAGAAAACCAAAGAAAGAATTTTAGTTCATGATTCAAAAGGAAGCATTCAAGAGGCATTTTATTCAGACAGGCAACTGCGTGCACATTCAGAATTTTATACTCAAATCCCACTATTTCTTCCTAATTATCCAAGCGTAGCATCTGTCTCCTCTTTTAGAACGCCGTCTAAATAATTTCATATTTAACACCAGAAGCTGTTTGTTGTGTTGTAAATTACAATAGCATTTTAATTTCTTATTAAAAGAACTGCAAATCTGGTATTTCTGCCCCTACTTCGTACGTTTAACTGCTCATGAGGATAAAATTGCAGCATATTCTTATGTCAAGGAACAGGGGGGCTTTTCTGTTCTGGGCCCTGTTCCTTCTTCCTGTGTCCTTGCGGGAATGGCCAGTGTCAGCCTGGATGACTGAAGTACAGAATGGGCATAAACTTTACTTTGTTTCTTTAATTCTCATGAGAAGGGAAGAATACAGTGTTGGGTTTTCTTCCTTTCAGAGTTGTCTGGATTCACAATTATCTATTCTCTGTCACCAGCTTACCATCTGCAATGCAATTTCTCGTTTGACGTGTGCGTCTTGTTTCTAATTGCCCTGGTTTTCTGGGGGAGATTCCTCCTGTGTGTTCAGAATAATGCCTCCTTTTATTGAGCCTGTTGAGAAGCTATCCCTTTTGTTTCACCAGAACTTCTTATGAGCTGAAACCTTGATTCCGCTAAATCCATAATTCTTCCTAAATTCAATTTTTTAATCTCTCATTTTTAAAGCCTTAGTTATTACATAGGTATTTGAATCCTAATGCCATGCAACAAAGCGTTGCTTCTTTTTCAAAGTATTTGGAGAGATGGCTTTCTTCTTTCTGAGTTTTCAAAGGCTATTGCTTAGCTGTTGCCAGATAGCAAACTATTTTTACATTAGGGCATGTATTCTATACAAATGGCCTTTATATTAAGAAACAATGGTAGCATACAATGACCTTGCAATTCCATAAGTGAGTTGTCTCTACTGTAAGTCCCTTGGTGTATAGAAACGTTTGCTGCATTTGTGTCTACATACCCCAGAAGCAGTCTGTCATCTCAACAATTTAGAGATCAACTTAGATTTCCTTTCAGTGCTGTAAAAATAAGAATAAATAGAAATAGAATGGTTGCACAATGTTTTCCAAAGATGAATGTTGTATTATTAAAGCATGACGGCTTTGAGGAACTAATGGAAGAAAATCCTTACAATAAGGAAATTGTTTCCATCTCGTAAGCAAGTTTAAATTGGGGCCTTTTCTTGCAATGAGAAGCGAGAGGAGCTACGGTGAAAGACCATTCATTGGGATATGTCTCCAGTAATTGCATTCCAGTGTCAGTCCTTTCTTGAAGAGCATCCTTATTTAAAGAAAATAAAGATAAAAAGGTCAGCACTCTTGCTGAAAAATAAATCCTGTGTCAAATATACCTTTTAGAAATTATAAGTTTGAAATCCATGATAGGCTTTTGAACTGTGTAAGGGAAAGCTATCCTGGTGTACAGTTAATTATGACTCTTGACCAAAAGGTTCTTAGCTTTACCATGTGTTGTTTGCTATATATTTTCAATATATGGTTCTGATTTGCTATTAAATATTTTAGACAAAGTGTACAACAATACAAATAGTTGGTGATTCCAAGCATGTACAAAAAAGAAAAGAAGGGCAAGCTAAAGCCAAGTAGATCCTGCCGTTAGAGCCCATACCAAGTCCAGTAAGTCTAATGATGGTGTCTCAGTATGGGAAAGCAGAAGCATCCTAGAAATCAGTAGCTCTGAAAAATGCATTTGAAAAAACATGCACACAAAATATAAGCAAAGGCCATCTTCGTCTTGCATAATGAATAGAAAAGATTTTATTGAAACTATCTATTTAGTAAAAACGTGAGTATTTATAATACCCAGCACTTGGAGAGTGTGGAAATATGCCATTTTTTATTACTGACTGTTCTTGTGATGCTGATTGTCACAGCTGCCTAGAACCTTTCACAATCACTACATTTCATGTAAATATGAATGGAGAAGATTTGTATTTACTTATAATGTTTATTTATACGTTTAGGTATTTGTGCATCTGTATTTATAAATACATGACAAATAAATCCTTTTTTATTTTGCATATATTCTGAATTATTTTTATGCTCTAGTTTTTACTTACAGACAGTTTTGCAGTATGGTGTGGGTGGCTTTATGCAGAATACGTTGCCTCAGGCAGACAAAATCTTTGCACGGCACCCGGTCCCCAGTGCTTTTCCTCCTGCCTTCTTCCAGTTCAATTTTGTCCAGAACAGAAGGTATTTTTCAAGTATCACAAAAGAAAAGTAGTTTTGTGATGCCTCAGTAAGATTAGGCTAGAAAAATGGGGATATGGAAGACATGAAAGATGGGTGTCTGTGACTTCTTTGTCCTTGTTTGAATATTCCTATTTATACTTCACACTGAAGTGATCAGCCGTCAGCAGGGTTACATATTAATGGTGGAGCAGCTGGAGTTGCGTACTCATTTGAGGTGTGCAAGAGCTGCTACAACCTGCAGATGCTTTGACTTCATTAGCGTAAATAGGTACCTGTGTTTTGAGGAAAGCTAAAGGTCTGTTTAAAATTTAAGCAAGTGGCTTCCCAGCTGAAACGCATCACGATTGATTATTCTGCTGTTGCCAAAGGTGTAGCTAATACAGCTATTAGCAGAGGCTTGACCTTTTATAGTGAGTGATCTACCAGCAGACGTAGAGTTTAGTTGTGTTCCTGGTCTCCTGTTGCCTCAGGTATTATTCAACTGTTGTTTTTTTCACATATGTATGCAGTAGGTATGTAAAAATGCTGCTGATGTTGTAGATGTTGGTGTGTTGGTTGCTTGGTTGGGGTCCGTCTGCCTCGAGCAGGCACACCAGTACGGCGGGCTGCAATGTGGTCACGGCTCTCGCCGTGGCAGTCTGGTAATTATTTCAGCAGTTGCTTATTCATTTCATGTTCTTGAGACTTCAACAGGATAATGGTGTGTGTTTTCGCGTTGTACTGCAACTACTTCTGGGATTGCATTGTACTGCAGCTTCTCTGGAGTTTCAGGAAAAATGAGATACTGTGTGTGCCCTAATATCAGTGTGCTTACAGACTAGCCAGTGTTTTGCTATAAGGTGGTTTTCTGCGATTTGTAGGACACGTTGGCGCTTCTTGTAATAGGATGTGCAACTAACCATCTTCTTGAAACTATTTTCTGGTGAATTAACTTCGCTTTATATGTGATTGTTATCTCTATAAGGTCATGTAATATTGAAACGAATTCTGTTAGACAGCTCCTGAGAATTCCAGTCTTCAAGATAAACTTATTTTTGTTAGGTTGCTTGTGAACAAAGCAGAGATAATTGTAATACTTACCTTCAACTACTGAGCATGTGCCATCATGTAGCAAGACCCACGTATAAACATCAGCATCACCGGACCTGTAGCGCTATCAGAGCGGACTTCTGTTCCAAGTTGATGCAATTTCAGTTGCCTGAGGCAAGCAGTTAACCAGGGTTGACTTTCCAGTGACAGCTTTTGCAAATAGAAGTTGTTCTGTAGAGATTTTGTTTTAAAGGCCTCAGTTCTTCAAAACTGCAGCGTTGCCTGATGTATGCGTAGAGGACACCTACAGTTGATACATGTCATGATTCCACAGAGTCACGGACCACAGGGACAGAGGTATGTTTTTGTAAAAGGGTAACCAATTTCTTACTGGTGATCTTTCGAGTGCTTTTGGAGGCTGGTGGCCATCCTCAGATAAAGGCTGAGGAAAGAATGAGCTTTACAGTCATTGCTTCACAAGCTGGCCCGCTTAATTTGCAAACTCAAAAAATAAGATACTCCTGAGGATTTTGGAAAAGTTCATGAGAGCTTTTGGAAATTTTAGAAGGTTTTTATTCAGAAGGAAAATGGTGGGTTCAAACGTGTGGTTTGCTGGCCTTAGCTGTGGCTTGGTGGCGAGGAAACAGGGCCAGGTGAGCTAACGAGTCAGACGATGTGTCCTTTCATATCTCACCTCTGCTTGTAGGAAAAATAAATTAAGTAGAAGGTAAACCAGCATTTGATGCTTGATTCTTTCTTTTTTTGCAATAAAAGATTGGTATAATTTAATTTTTTGTAATATCGTTAACATTTGAGGATTTCAGAAGCATGACAAATACTAGGAAAAAAAATAGAATCTTATAATATCGTCATTTTGTAGAGGGGAAACAGAGGCACAAAAAAATAACTAATCTCTCAGTTTTGCCCCAGACAAAGCACAGAATAGAAGTGGCAAGAACCAGAATTCCTAGCTACTGGAAACGCTAATGCTGGAGATAAATTACAGAGATTTCGTAAACAAACTAACTTGACCATAAGCAAAGAATGGTGCTGCTGTTGTAACTGTTCTGAAACGGTAGCTGTTTCTTGAAATGAATGTTAATAATCCAGAGGAATGAGGACTTGGGTCAGGGAATTGTATCCTACGGTACTGTCCTTCTCGGCAAGCCTGCCAGTTCTTTTTGACTTTGATCATAAGCTCCTTTTGTGTGCATTGTACAACAAATAGAAGTCACAGAGAGATGGATGACTGCAATCAAACTTAATGATGACAGTTTCATTCCTGAGCATAGCAGACTATTTATTTATATCTACATATATATATGCGTATATTAAAAAAAAAAAAAAAATTAAAAAGGACTTTTGTTTTTGTCTTTTAGAAGCCCTTTTCTTGTGCTTCTCATTTTTCAGCTGAAAGGGAAATTGTCAGAATAAGATAAGACTTTGAGGTTTTTGTCTCAGCTCTCCCCTCTTTGGTGCTTTGGAACGATAGTTTGTGGCTCCTTTCGCTTGTTTCACAGTGTCCTTCTCTTGGAATCTTTGATTGCTCTCTAGTCAGACGGTATTTACCATAACATTAAAGCAAAAGCAGGTTCTGTCTGATGTGCTTGAGTGGCGCTTTTTTGGAAAGCGATGTGTGTAAGAAAGCGATGTGCTTTGCAAATTAGTTGTAATCTCCTTTGAGTTTAAACAAAACATGAGCCCGCTTTCCCCGCTCACTTTCCAATGTGAACACCAAGTGCTCCAAAAGATGATGTCTTGTGAGGGAGAAGGAAGCCCAAGATAGCTCACTCCTGACAGAATCTTAAGGATTTTTCCATCTGGACTAAAAGATGTTTGTACCTTGACGGAAAATCAATGCTTTCTCATTCTTATTAGGCCTGTAGCAACATCATCTATAGACATTTCTACGCCAGGGAAAACTTCATTTAAAGTTCCCATCATTGCAGCCATATTGCTGGTAAGAAGTCTCGGGATTCCTAATGCAAACAAGGTTCCCTTAGTCCTCCTTGTGCTAGCAGCGTCAGGATGTCTCATGACAGGCAGGTTCCCATGGTCAGATTTGCGAACTCTTCAAATTATATCAGTTTAGAAAAAACTGACCTGTGTTTTAGGTACGACTGCGGGAAAGCAGCGCTGTCAGTGTGAAATCTTTCAATATTGCCAGCATCTGTACAGCTGCAGCAGAGGCAAATACAATGATTTACGTTTGTCAAAGTCCTAGAACAACACAGCAGCGTATAATCTCTTGTGTGTTTTGGCAAAACGCGTATGTTACAGCTGGGAAATCTTTTGTTTATACGTAGTGCTGAGAAGGCAATCAACTAATTTTGGCAATTATTTGAGTAGGAATCTTCTTGTGTGTACATGAGCCTATCACAAAGGCGTTCTCATTATAGCTTGAATATGAGCACATGAAAGCTAATGGCAATAACGAACGAAAGTAGTAAGAGGAGGGAGAGATTGTGGAGAGAGTGTCTCTTAAAAAAGAAAGGATTGTTCAATGTCACCTAAGCACTTCGTCGGAGAGTGGCTCGGTAGGGTTTGTGTCTGACCCAGCAGTGTGAGCACCGTGAGTGGCAAGAATCAGGCTGTGGTACCGTTTCTTAAAAGATGAAGGAGAGAACAGGCAGCCCTTGAAGAAGCCTAGCGTTCGGAATATGTAAGGCATCTGAAAATTGGCAAGGAGCTGCAGTGAATTACTAAGCAGAGCTAGGGACCAATGTCAACTAACAAGTGTAAACGTAAGCCTGAATTTATCAGCTAAAGCCAGGCACATTTGAGCGTGCGTGTATGAGAGTTTCTTGCTAAAAGCAAAGAGTGAGCGAGTGATGTATAGCTTTGATGCTCTTTAGAAGAAAATCGTCGCAATCCGTATCATTTTGCTGTCAAATGTATTTGAAAAATGGAAAACATATGTCAGACACATGTTCAGCAAATAGTTATCAACGGCCTTCTGCAAGTATTTGGTTTGGAGGGTTCCTTGGAATCTACCATTCAAATCTACATGTGTCTTGAGTTATCTTGAAACTGGCTGTATTTCTATAGTACGGTAAAGTGAGGGCATTGCAGAGGTTAACTTCAGCCTCACAAAGGCTATGATCATGCTGTTCTCAATGGAGAGGTTCTTCCAAAGGGCGTAATTCAGAGTCTGTGAAAATGACTGTTTTGTTCATATTTCAAAGGTGCTGCCTTTCTCTGTGGTCAGTGGAAGGCTCAATTTAGTTCCTAGTCCTTTGAACACCCCTTATTCACTGGTATATTTAGGCAAATCCTTAATTCCAGAAAGGGATACCTTTTACCTCTCACGGTATGGGTACTAGCCTGATGATGGCAGATGCATAAATGAAGACTACAGGGAAGGGTTCCAGATTGTGATTTTTGGATTATGTCTGTTGTGCTTTGTATGGTTTTAAGAAATTCCATTGAATCCTCTTGATTCCACTGAACAAAACTGTAAATCCACCAGTGCAAAAGTGTAAAATATTCAGGGTTTCTTTTTGCGATCCTACTGCATGAGGGAAGCTCCTAATAATTGCAGGAAGAAGCGAGAAACTTCAGGGTCAGGGAGCTTGTCACCTCTAACTGGTGCTTTCCTAGAACAAAATGTAGCGGGAGAGCAAAGTGCAGGAGCCACAGCAAATTAGGCTCAGTGGCAGCAGTTAGAGTTGCAGGATAAAAGCAAAATATGACCCATTTCTCTGGGAGCCTCTTTGGGGCTCGACGGTATGAATGGTGCTCTAAAAATGTAAAATGTTATTACATGCTATTAGAGAAAGAGTCAGCTCAGCATGCGTTAGAGCAAGTGGCTGTGACAACCGAACTGTGTATTTAAAGGGCGTGCTGTTAGGGCCCCTCCTGTGTTCACTTACCTTGTATTTATGCTTATTACGGTTGCTGACGGGCAGTGATGTAAAGGTTAGTCTTCACAGCAGTTATTTTTCCGTGATACTCTTCTCCATGGATTTTTGTCATAGCTGTACTTTGCCTTCTCACCTGTTTTTTTAATCTTGTTTTTTTTTTTTCTCCCTCCTGTTTTTATACCTAAATAATCTATTGTCACCATGCACGTGTTGTGGAATCTTGTAAGTGAAGCAGACCCATAACCGATTCCCACACCAAACTCCCAGCGTTCGGCCATTGTGGCAACCTTGTTGTTCCACTTGGTTTTCAAATGCCACATCGTCGCACCGGAAAGCTCACTGTCTCTCTTGTAATCTGTTTTCTTTTTCTTTTTTTTTTCCCCTTCTCCTTGTAGAGCGTGATGAGTGTGGCAGCGGACAGCGTAACTGTGATGAGAACGCAATCTGTACTAACACTGTCAGGGGACACAGCTGCACCTGCAAACCCGGTTATGTGGGGAACGGGACCATCTGCCGAGGTAAGTCTGTTACTCTAGCAACACCGCAAAAGTGGTAGACTCTATTAACAGTTTTTGACAGTCACCTACGTTCTGGTAACTCGTGATGGCTGGATTCTGTCAATGATTCGCTGTAAGATTTATCATCTGGAAAACGGAGTGTGCATGGAGATGATGGGAATTGATTTGTGCATAAGTTGTCAACAAGAAGGAAATATTTTTGGAATGCTAGAAGAACAGTACTTTTCATTTACTGTCAGGGAATAGTGTCATTTGAGCTAGCGTCGTTCAGCTTTTAAGGGATGTTCATTGGTTTGTAAACTGTCGATGGCAGTGCTATCACCTTTGGCTTTTAAAATTTAATCAGATGCCTTTTAAATTGGGATTATTGTCTTTTCTGCTAACATCATACGCTTGTTGTTTGACTACTCGCATCAGAACAGAGATTTTAGGGATTATTTTAAAAAAATCTTTACCTTTAAATGTGTATTTTGAAGATTTCTCTGTTATGTAAACAAGAAATACGAATAGTCGTGCTTTCTGTGAAGTGGTAGGCCATTTATTTGGGATAGTTTTTTGGTTTTGTTTCTGTAGAGAAAGCAGCAAAAAAAGAGAGGAAGGCATACGTTTACTAGTTGGCTTAGCAAGGGCTGTGTTGTGAAGTACTATTGCGTTGTAACTCATGCATTTATGAATTACATTTGTCTCATAAAAAGCTATCTTTTGTCTTGTCTGGGATTGCATATTTTCTGACTTTCTAAACAGACTTGCCGTAATAGAAAACTAACTTGTAATTTTTTTGAAGTGACAGCTGTTAAAATTGGGGAATATACAGGGTAAAATATTCCGTACTTAGTTTAGGGGCACAAGAGACTGGATATTAATTTTCCAGAATGTTGTAAATTAGCCAAGCAACTCCGTTAAAGGAGGAGGAAGATTGATGTCATTCTTGTTTCAAGCTAAAGTCCTTCACTGAGATTAGCCTGTCAACTGCTGAATTAGCATATACCATCTCATTGCTTTTTGATATGACTTTCTTTGAGTACTGTCCATCTGCACAAGAGCATCACTGTGTTTAAAACTGTAAAGGATTTGTAAAGGTTTGAGAAGGAATACAAAAATGTTATGAAAATGGTGGGCAAGTTAAACCTCAGTCTGTCTATAGCGAAGATCAGCAGGTGTTACTGGGGAGAAACTCGCTGTAGTATCTTTTCAGTCTCTGATGACAGTGAATGTAAATTACAGCGTAGACAGCTATAGTTTTCAGGAAAATCTGAGCGAACAGCCGGGCTGACTGTGATTTTTTTTTTTTTTTTTTTTTCCCCCCCCCTGAGGATAACGCAACAAGACAAACCTTTAATCATATTTCTTTGAAACAGGGATGTTTGGCTTAGTTCATAAACCTTGTGTTTTCACACTGGTATTCTTTGTTTGCACACCTGGCTGTTTGGGTTAATGTGCCAAAAACTCCAAGCGAAACTCCTACTGCATATATATTAATCCAGTAATGTTGAAGTAATGAAATTGTACTGGAGAAATGCAATTATGTTTTTAACCTCAAAGTTCTGTTGAAATCAGAGTTGTGGATAATATATATGTTACGCACGTTTTTTAGTATGCCTTCAATTGCACATAGGACTGTAGTTGCCTTTTTGAGATAGGGGTACATGGAAATAGAGGAAATGAAGTGCGTTCTTATATTCTGACTGGGAAGCATAAATTGAAAAGAAAACTGGAGATTATAAAATGGGATTTGCAGTCTTATAATTATTAAAGTCACTATGGATGAGAATAATCTGGCACTGCATGGAATGGTTGCCACTGCACACCAGCTAATAATATTAGAGTTTTAGTAAATAATAAAACACTGAATGTAAAGCAGTGGTCTGAGTTTCTCAGCCTGTGGTTCTGTGGTCACTCGAGGTTTTTACAAGTTTGGGCTGGTAATTTAAGAAGTGTTCCCATTCTGCCCATGGGAGCACCAGAAACGACACTTTTTGCCTCTTTTGTACCAAGTTTACCCACAATTTGTTATCAGTTACCAGTCGCAGCGGTTTCCTTACGCAAATGGTAGGATTGGCACAAGAAAAGAGGTGTGAACGTGTCAGGACAACTATAAACTGCTTATGTTGCCTTGTAGTTTTGGGGTTTTATCTTCAGGCAATATAGATTGGAAAAAAAACAGATGTAAGACAAGGTGGTAAGTTTAATATGTGATAAACGGTTCTTGTTGTGATCTGTAAGTGCATTATAAGTGTTTACATGTTATAGACATGTGCATACACAACACAGTTGTTCCACTAGTAGTGAAATAACGTGTCTCTGTAGTTCACTAAGAAATCTTATTAATATTGTCCAGCAAAAGCATAAATAGAAAAATGATAATTTTATGAAGAGTGAAAATAGCTGGCTTTGTGCCTGATTTTTACAATCTATTTAAATATTCTATTTTATCAATGATACAAAAAAAATCAGAGCAATATTCCTCTTTGCCTTTACTGGATAACATGGTGATAGTCTTTATAAAAAACCCTAGAATACTGTTATTTCTATTTTAGAAAAGAAAATGTATGTGTAGTTAAATTGCATGGTGAACTACTGCTAAATATAATGAAATTAGTCTGGCAGGAATTTGTGTTGTTTGCATTTTTTGTGAAAAGTATGGAGAAATAAAAAGGACAGAAGTAATCTGGGTATGAATATTGCGGTTGGGGATTTAGAAATAAAAACAAAAAACAAATCTTGAAGAGGCAAGCAAATGTTTTTTTTAAAAAAAGTTCTGTATAATCAGGCTGTCACTTCTTGAGTAGAAAAATAAATTTCATGCATAAGGAATTGCTTTACTGTAAATGTGGCAGACTAGACTATGTAATTAAGGACTGGATTGTGTCAAACTAGATGTGGAACCTGTCAGGAAGGAAGGTGGCGGAAAAGGGCGCAGAGTGAGACCAAATGCACTTCTGCATTAAAAGAGATACTGCCATAGTTTAAGAGCCTTAAAAATGGAAAGACAAGCGCAGATGAACACAAGAAAATCTTTATAAATACATAGCTACCAATATATAGACCGTATAATAGAGTAGAGACGAAGAAGTCTTATTTCCTGTGGATGCTCTCAATTTCACTGTGAGAAGGGGGCTTTAACACCTCAGAAAGACACTGAAATTTTGGCAGTAGACCAGAAGAGAATGAGGCTGAGGTGACCTGAAATGACAATGCCGTGCCATCACCATTAGTAAATTTGACAGAATACTGGACCTGGAATCAGATTTATATCTTAGGATTTCTTCAGAAAATTAAAAGTAAAATAGGGAGATCTTTGCTGGAAGAAATCAGAGCATTAAAGGCAGAGGACAGAGGTATAACTCATTGAGCAGAGAGAGATTCTGCATCTACAGATTTGTTGAACTGCACTTTTCTGTGAAGGAAACTTTGAAAAAATTCAGGAGAACTAAGAGTGACTTGGGAAACAGAAGCAGCTGTAAGGTGGGTAACGGAAAGCACATGCCATGGCTGTTTACTTGAATTCTGTAAATGAATTATAGAATTCATGGGTGAGGGTGGAATGAAGACAAATGGAGCAATTTCACTACCCCAGGATAGGATTCAATAGTGCAGCATAAAGGCAATTAACTAAGGGTGGAAGGGAAAGATGATAAAAATCGGTTTAGCAACTGAATGTTCTAGTAAAAAAAAAAAAATAAAAAAAGTGTGGTGGGCAAATGACTACCTGGTACGACATGGCACTTTGCAGTGCACCTGTCAAGATGGACCTTGTGGGAAATCAGCGTTCAGTGGCAATGGGTAGTTGAAAGAAATCTTAGTTTCCTGGGACAACAAGATTGTGAATAACCCGTCACCTGTAGACAGGGTTGTGCGTGCGAGTGTAAAACTCTGTCATGTATAAAATGAGTAAACCCCACTGTCATGACTCTAGCTGAAGAACAAGGGATATTGAATACAGGGATAAATATCACATTTAGACGATAGAGGCTCTTGGTCTGTGTACTATTGCAGTGTCACTGTATGAAATCTTGGCAGGGCTTGAATGTGGGAGGCTGGAAAACACGTACAGGGAAAACGTCTTTCTGTGTTTTTTGCCTTGATGAGTTCTACTTTCAGTTCCACTTGGCAGCCTTGCATCGCATGCTGTGGAAATGACATGTTAAAATACAAAGAGCCCCATGCTCCACCAGCTACTTTACGTTAGCGAGATGGACGCTAGAGAATACTTGCTGTGAGTTGTACAGTCCTACAGCTTAGCAGAAGTTTATTATAGAGCTTGTGCCTTGTACCACAGACTGAAGTCAAAGAAAGGAGCCAAGGTATATTGAAACATCAGCAGTTTTCCAAAAATAATTGATGACCTTTGGGATTAGATGCCTTAAACCGAACCCCACCCACCAGATTTTGTAGGGGCTACGGATCTGAGTTTTAAGCATAAACAACGTGCAAGTCACCATCAAGGTCTTGTTGGAGTCAGATATATTCTTTCATACAAGGAGACCTAGTGTAGCATACAAGCCTTGTCCCGGCTCTTGGTATTTTGTTCCAAATGTTTGTTTCACTGTATAAATACTACCCATAGAAGTCCATATATATTATCAGAAAAAGAGCAGTGGCCTTGAATATACTCAGATGGTAAACAGGGGCAATTCTGACACACAGACAAGATCTGTTTGCTAATCTTTTTTCCATTTCTGTAGTGGAGAATGAACAGAAGCCGAGCACTTAAGTGCAAATATTTTTCATCATACTTCTATATTTCACTTGTATAATCTGTCTAACAGGTATATTTAGCGTGCTATTAATATCTCATTTAGTGGTTTCTACTGAGGTGTAGATTTATGAGAATGATTAAATGAGGTGGATTTAGTTACAGCCGTGAACCTTCAAGCAGATTGTGCGATATGACTGATGCCTGGGCAGGGAAACATCAGGTATTGTGAAATAAAAATCAAAACAGTGTTTATTCTAATTGATATTCAGGCTGTAGAATGGTTTCTTTCTGCCAGACTACAGAATATGATTTTTTTTCTCCCCCCATTATATTCTTCTTTAGCGATTCACAGGAGATGCTTAAGGGATTATAACCCAGTATATAGTGGAGTCTTAATGATGAAAGCCATTATTTTTAAGTGGCTCAGTTCTTCTGGTGTAATCTGGAAGTCCAGATCAGTTTCTTAATTGTACTGTGGTTTTTTGTATACATTTGCCTTGGAAGGTGTGTTTGGGAGCGTGGTTGTTACTGATGAACTTACTGGTTGCTTCGTGAATAACTTACTGGGAGCCTGATATGAAAAGTAACCAGATTTGGAAGAGATACTCTTATGTTCTATAAGGTAATGGGAATAATCATATGGAGTCTTTGCTCATAATACACTCAGAATGTTTACTGCTGACCAGAATACATCACAGGCTTGAAAATTTCTTCTGGCTGATCAGTAAGTTGGCCTATTTTACGCTGTTTTAATCACAAATTGCAATTGGATGGACAGGTTGTAACAAATGGCAGTCTGTGAGCTTTCCTTCATTGCAGTGTTCTTCTTTGTTTCCAGGCAGGTATTTTTTTTAAAGCAATTTTTAGTCGGAAGTATATTTAATAATCTGAAAGATGTGCCCATGAAAGAAACTGTATGTCTTCTAATACGCAGTGATGGTGCAGTAAATAGATGACTAAAGACAAAGAAATTTTCATCTGTTACGAAGTTTCTCCTGCTATGAAAAATACTCGTGTTTTTAGTAAGAGCTGAAGAAGAAGAAGGAAAAAAAAAAAACCAACAACCCAGTCTCTGGTTATTTCTGTGCTGGGTTGTCTGGTTTTTTTGTGTTCCTTTTATATTGACATCAGCAACGCTAAGGAAGATTAACTTTAAATGCCAGCAACGTGAGGCAGACGTGCTGATATCTTGATATTAAAGCATATCAGATTACTGTGAGGTGACTAACTGCTACTTAGGTTTATGTTTTTTGCATGTGTGTGTGTCTGTTGGAGGTGGAGTTGAAAGCCTCTATGGAGCGTTGGAGTGCGTTATGAATAATATGTAGGACAGAACTAAAGTGGAAAGGAAGAAACACGTCTTTCCCTACAGCCTTCGATTTTTGTAGCTGTAAGGCTTTGAATGGTTGATATGCCTTATCACGGCTTTAATTGCTGTTTTGGTGCAATGTTCGCAAGCCTCATGAAGGAATATGGGAGTTTTGACTCATGTTGAGATTCTCATCTTCATTCTTCAAAGTCTTGAGCTTTGTGGAGTTTGTTATACCTAATATTGAGTTAATAAGTCACTGCAAAAGCAGGTAAGTGCATTCACATGCATTTTGCTGCCACTTGGCACACGTGGAAAACACCATGGCAAGTGTAAGACACTGGCTAGTCCCACTTTTTGGGTGAAACATTCTAGATGTAGCTGATCTAATAATTTTAAACCAATACATAGTTATACAACAGTGTAGTCATAATTCTTACAGATTTTTCATTCTAAAACTAGCATGGTTGGACTCAGAATCAAGACAGTATGGTTGAAACCACTAAATTTTATATAGTCTTAAATCCACTGTATTAATAAGAATGAAAAATTGAAGTTTTAATGTAGGAATCTTTGTATTTTTGTTCATGAGAGTTATCAAGGGTAGTATATTCATTAGAATTGCTATGTTTGTGTTCGGGTTTTGAGTTATATGAACTCCCTTTGTAAATTATTTGCCACATATTTTTAAGCACCTTCAGTTTTAATGTTGTTCTTGGTTTGATTTTGGACTGTGATAACTTAAAATTATTTTGATGAAATTAAGATGATTTATGATGATTTTTTCTTGACGTTAAAATGTCATCGCCTAGATCTAGTTGGGCGAGGTGTTGAAATTCAAGCGTAATTATTTTTGTATTAAGAGCTAAGCTATACATATCCACCACTATGCGGTCCAATTTTACAGCCTCTGTAAAGGCACAATATTTCCTGCTGATTGGATCCTGTTCTGTGAGATTGTTCAAGATGATTTAAAATGCACATCAGTTATGGAAATAGATCATTTAAAAACCCTGATTACTGTAACTCGTCAGAATCCAGATCCTGATCTGTTTGCTGTCACGGATTGTCTCGCTGCTCTAGATTTATAGGTAATTTATAGCTAATTTAAAAAGTGTAGTACTGATTTGTGCTTGCTGAAGAAGTGGTCTAGTCCAGAGCAACTGGCGTGTCCTGTATAAAAGGAAGGAAATGCTGAAGTTATCTGAATTCTTTTAAAACTTAATCTGTCAGGTTTTTCTGCTTGTAGGAGTAATTCGAACGGCTCAGCAGCCCTACTCGTGCATGTTTATGAGGGTTTCTAGGTTCAGATTCTGGACCTGAGATTCTCTCGTTGACTCAGCCGCTTATTGTCTCCTACTGCTTTGGTTTACGTTCGTTCGTTCAGAATCACCAGTTCACTCTAGGCTCATGGTCCTGTATGGCATCTACAAGAGAATTACGAGGCGATTGTCAAGTTAACAGCTATGTTCCCCACAATCTCCTGGGCAGTAAAACTGGGTTGTAGAGGAACGTGGGACTATTCCAATGTCCTCTGCTTTTTTTAAAAAAGAGTAGTTAAGGAAAACAAAAAATGTGAAGGCTTTGGTTTATATTTAATATCTGTACCATACATCGTATTTATTTTCTGCATTTTGGTCGAGATCATCTCAGTCCGTAACTCCTCATTTGCAGCAGGTGTGTCACCTCCCAGGTTTCTGTCACAGAACCGCTTGAGCCCAGTCCAGAGTCTCCTGAAGTCAAGAAGCAGCTTTTTAATGCTACTGGAACGGTTCGTTCATGTTACCCGATTTAGTACTTTTTTTCTTTCTTCCTGTAGCATTGAAATTTGAACAAAAAACCATCAATTATTAAGTCCATAAACACCCCCTTCATTCAAAGAACTCATTCGCTCTGCTCTGCTGCTTTTTTGACAGTAGAGCAATAGCCATCACGGTCAGTGATTTGGTCCGCAGTACCGCTTTAAACTTGTAATCTGCCTGATGTGGGAAACCCAGGCTGTTTAGATCCGTGACTCCCCCGGCCTGCCCTGGGAGCTTGCCGTGCAATTACTTGGAACAAAATACTTTTTTTTTTTTTTTCGTGGAGGGTGGGACAGATCAGTTCAGTAAGAACATCTTGAAATCTGTCACTGCACCAAGCCTATGGCAGCATGGGTTTGACGTGGAACAGGCACATTAGAAGGCAAGGGGATACCAAAACCATGAAATTCTTTCTATTCCTTGGAGAGCATAGCCAAACAATACTGCAAATTGAATATAAATATCTTGCCTGAATGTAAAACAAGAGCATTGCAGTTACTGGTTTTGGCAAGAGGAGTACTACTGGGCTGTCACCCCAATGCAGAAGGAAGTACTTTTTCACACAGCCGTAATTAGCCTGGAGAACTCTTGGTCACAGGGTGTTGAGGAGGCTGGACGGGTTCAAAAAGGTGTTGCACGTCCGGAGAAAATCCCAGCCAGTGGGTGCACAATCTCTGGTTTGAGGAAGGTCGTGGGGAATCCCTAGGAAGTATCGCCAGATCCTTGCCCTGTTCTTTCCCTTGACATTTGTTACGGGCTGTAGTCAGAGAGAGGATGCTGGGCTATAGTAGGCCCCCCAGAATGACCTACTTGATTTATTTTTATGTTCTTCTGGCAAAGATTATTATTGGAGCAATCTTTTTTTTGGGCAAGGATAATATTAGCCATTTATTTATGTATTTTTTTTTATCTACACAAAGGGGTCACTTAAGATTTTCACAGGGGGTTTGTGGGGCTGTTCTTTACCGTAGCAGTGGAAGAGACTCTGGACAGAAAAATTCCTTCAGCCTCCTGTTCCTATGAATTTCCCACACTGCAATAAACCAAAATAAAAACATTAAGTGATTTGTCAAACTTGACACACACGGTCAGTACCTGATCCAGGATTCAGACTCTGTTCCCAAACTGATAGGTCTGTTCCTAAACCACCGGGCTGCGATTTCTCCGCAGGAACTGTCAAAAGTATTTTTAAAATACCCAGGGAATTTTAAAAATACCCATAACATTTGGGTTTGGAAAACCTAAAGAAACATTTAAGACACTAAAATCAAGCCTTAGGGGATATTTAAAATTTAGGTCACCTATTCAATATTAAGTCGCTTGCGTCCACTGTTGAAATACAGTCCTTACCTGATAGAATCACAGGTGGTGTGGGGATTTTTTGGTCCCTCTGGCTCACTCAGTGCACGGTATGGACACATCAATCAGTGAAGGAGATGAAGTCTTGCAAGTTAGATATTCAATATTTATTATTTTTGTTGTTTGTTGTGTGGCCCTACTACTATTAGCTACTGTCCCGGTACCTGTAGGGAATTTAGGGTGTTACCAGGTCCTTCAGAAACCAAACTATGTTGTTCTTATCAAATGATTGCAATGGAGTGAAAATGTACCGTAGCTGGCTTTGCATTAGCTCTCTGGCCTCGCCATTGGAAGAGGGTGTGGGAAAAGGGGTTCGGTTCCAGGTTCCCAGGCAAGTGTGTTCCCGTTGATTTTCCTCTCTGCAGCTCCTGCCGTCCTCGTTGTCTTCCCGTTCCCTCTGCTCCCCAGCTGCATCTTTCCTCTGTGGCTTTGTCCTCTCTTGCCTTGGCCTGGCCTGTGCACCGTTGTGAAAACCGATGAATGCTGGAAGAATATTGAGGGTGTGATTAAACACTTACAAACTGAAGTGATTCCGGGACATGGCAAAAGGCATATTCTTCAAATCTCTGTCAGAGTGGGGGCCCAGGGACAGGGGAGAACCTAAAATAATAAAAAATAATAATCACAAAAAAACCTACCTGTTAATTATTTTGAAAAATAAATGGATTTTTTGCTGCAGTGCAGCTTCTGGTAGATACCCAGCACAGGGAAGAGATATAATTACAAATTGTTATAATTACCACATTACTGAAAGTGGTATTTTATCGTAAGGAAAACTTGGATTGCCCTGCATGTAGGTATTGCTTACTTTGTTTGCTTGAGTTACATTGGTTGGCGTACTAGTTTTGGAGGTTGCATTTATTTGTTGAATATACTGGGAATGGCAAATCTGGAAGCCATGCAGGATGTTTGATGGGACAATTTGCATATTTTTATCTGGAAAGATTCTCAGTTCAACTGTTTCACGGTGGTGCTGGTGTTTTAGCCTCTGCAACACGCTGAAAAGTTGAGGCACCCTGCGTGTGTGTAAAGAGTTCTTATCTAAAGTGTTCAACGATAAAAATAATAAATGTGGCTATGCTAAGTGAGCATATGCTAAGTACAAGACTAATGGCAAGCTTAAACAGTATACTGCGAATGGTACCTGAAAGAAATGTTGCAGTGAAAAAGAATCTATTCCAGAACCTACTAAAAAAACCAAATGGTGCTTTGAAGATTGTATCATCAAAATGAATTATTAGGTGAATTCAGTACACGAACTACAAGAAGAATGTGAATTAAAATAGCTTAGGACACGTTAAGTGTGGAGGGAATTAGAAGTTAAAGTAAACCAAGTAGAGGTGGGAATTGAAGGGGTCCCACTTTTCAATGTGATTTAAAATTCAGTCATCCAAGAGTAAAAATGAACAATTTGTATGTCATAAAAACTAAGAGTTTTTATTTAGGTATTCCTGAAGGGCCAGAGCTGCGTGACCTATGTTGTTATTCCGCCGATAAATACTCAAGCATCTTAGTGTGTCACCTTGATGGGGCTTGCAGTTTTCTTTTTTTTTTCAGTTCTGTGACTGAAGATGGGAATTGTCAGGCTGGATTTTTGAAGCTAAACTTCAAAACTTGAGTATATGTATTTGAAGGCTATATGCTACACAGGCGCATCAAGCAGGGCTTGACATTTTAAAACGACGTAAAATTCACAAATGTACCTTTGTCGTTTAAAACAAAAATAAAAGCTCTACACGTTCATACCTTTGTGCACGTTCATCTTAGCCATCTTCCCCTGTAGCCTGTTAATTATGTTGTAGCCTCAAGGGCATGAGTATATGCCTCCCGTAGATTATGGGATGCATTTGCTGCCGCTGATGAAGAGACTGGATGACTGGTCTCAACTGTCACTCGTACTATTAAAATGTATCCACCCATTCCCTTGAGCATACGATTTCACAGTGTCTGATGGCTTTGCAAAGGAGCTGCTGTGAGTGCAAAGCCTTGGGACGGAATCAAATGGCAGTTGGGTGTGGAGCTACTAGAACACTTGCAGAGTTTAAGTAGGCAATATCCATTCCCCTGCATTAATTATAATGGTTTACGGATGCTCATTAATATGCCAATTTTATTACTGAGGCACATGGTTGTACTGCTTTCCTGACACCTATTATTTCCTCCCTCTGAACAGAACAAAGGAAACAATAGTCGTCTGACATTGCCATGACATACGTTATTTCCCAATAAAAGATTGAAGTAATCAAATCAGCCCTGCATGCACCGCGCCGTATTCCCTTAGCCTTCAGAGAGAGGCAAGTGAGAAAATTCTTAATGTGGTAATTTTAGACCTGACTGAGCAAGGTATGTGTCTAACTAAAAGTAAGTGATTGACTCCAGTGAGACTTCGTACATAATTAGGCACGTAGTTTTTTTAGTTTCATGCTGAATATGCTTTGCTGTGTTTATATCACACGGGTTAGAATAAACCCAGACAGTAAGCATTCATCTTGTGCTGTGGGTATCAAGGGGAGCTTGAATTCATCGTATCTGAAGAAAGGATAACCTATCGCTTATCCCTCAGTCCTTGGCAAATAGAGTGGACTTAGAAGAAGATTTAGAAACTAATTTTTAGTGACATCACAGAGAAGTAGTCGGAGCCAAAACAGAAATGAGTTGGGACTCTGTAAGTGGTTGCTAATGGTTATTGCCAAGCCATTTTGAGTGCTCCATTATTTATTTATTCTTCTACTGCTGTAAAAGCACTGGAAATAGCTCAGGTGTTTAGGTTTGATCCGCTGAGTATTTGTACCCCTTGCATCAAATGTTCATAAGGTGAAAGAAAAAGAAACAAAACGGAATCTACGCACAGCTGGCGTAGAGGACAGGCAATATACTTCCCGTCTTATGGCTGCTTGCCGTAACCATTAACACGGGGAGTTATGCATCCTTGTGCTTGCTTTTCTGCTCCCGTGTTTCCCACATGTTCTGTTGTGGGATGAAAGGGATAAAGATGGGAAACCTCTCAAACCTCTTTTGCTTCTATTGCCACAGTGCATTTGTGGGTTGTGGTTTGTTTTTTTTCCCCTCTTCTCCTTTCAGAAAGAAGCAGAGCTCTGAGTTTCATTTCTTTGAGTGAGGGAACGTTAGCCCTTAAAATTTCCCAACTCCTGGACAAGTGCTGGCAGTTACGCAGGGTGTTGGTGAGGACGTGTCCCCCTTGCTTTGGTTCGCGTGGACCTGGGTGGCTTCAGGCTAGATGCTCTGTGTGGGAGTCAAGACTTTCTGTGGGACTCCCTGGCGCAGGCTCTTGGGGCGCTTGGCCACGAGGACGGTGGGACTGGGAGTCCTACACAGACTGAGGCAGCTTGTTTTTAGCTTATTCCAGCTGCTCGCACCTCATTCCGTGCCAAAGGTTTATGCAGTTTCTCAAGCCTTCTGTGCAAAGCACAGGTGCTTGTCAGAGTTCAAGGAGCCATCTGGGCGACTCAATCATATAGTTTAGTTTTAGGTAGTCCTGCAGGGGGCAGGGAGTTGGGCTCGATGATCCTTATGAGTCCCTTCCTTGTTTCATCTTTCCCTATATTTTTTTCTCTTTATGTATTGCTTATATCACGGTTCCTGTTTGTTTGGATGTCTACTGGGAGAGTTAGACCTAGCAGTACAGTAAATTGCAGCTAATGCAAAAAATCAGATGCATGAAAACAAGTGTAATTAACTATCACTGATAAAGGTAGATGTCAAAAATTTGGAAGCAGCGTTTCTTTGTGCTGAGTACTTAAAACTGAAGATTGCACATTAAACAGAAGTATGATATACATGTAATTTCAGGTACTTTTATGATGTGTGTCTAAGCTCTGAACTGTGATTTTTGTATAGACTTCAAAATCTCTTATATTGCTGCATTCCAGCAGTCAGTGAGAAATATGCTGCCCTTCACTGCAAATAAACTGTGCTGTAGAATGCGGCTGAGCTTGATGGTAGCAAGCCTGGCGTACTGTATTTGCATCTGAATATAGTTATTTAATTGCTATTTAAACCTTAATGTTCTCTCTGATACTGCAACTGTGATAAACCTTGTAAACTGTCTCCTAGGTCATACCAGCCAGGTCCGGTCAGGCTCCCATCTGTTCTAGGTAGGTGTGCAAGGCACATGTTAATGGGGTAATATATAAGAGGACAGGTAGTCTGTTCTTGCCTTGAAAATTACATTTGACAGATAATATTTCAAACTGCTGCAGGAGCTTAAGCTGTTACTTCTCATGAAATTGTGCAGGTATCGTGAGAAAAAGCGTTTTCATTAAGAATTTGTGCATGCCGTTTAAAGAATACATGCACTTTTCTGACACTTAACCACTGTTTATTTGTAGCGTGCTGCAATGCTGAAATGCTCCACAGGACTGATTGCTCTGAAGTGTCATAGGTTGCATTCATGTGTCTCATATTGGCGACGTCAACGTACTGCAAAAGCAACACTTATCTCCACTTAGCTGAGCCACTTGAGCACTTCTCTCATCCGCAGACTGACTCCGCTGTACAAGGATGAAGATACTTCTAATTTAAGGGAAATTATTTTAACCCTCTAGCCGGTAACACAGCAGTTCATAAAATGTGCGGTAGCTGGAGGATGCTGAAGTTGGTGCCTACGCAGGCAGTTATTCACATTTATGTGGACGGTGACATTTGTTCATGTGGACTGTTGAACGTACATTCAGAGGCTTTAACGCGGCCTTCTTAGCGTGCGCGGTGATAAATAGCTGTAGATGTGGAAATGTAAGAAAAGCCAGCGATCTTATGAGAAGGGAGGAAAGTAGAAACTTTGATGCAAGGACATTTGAATTCCGCTTACGCTTAGCAGAGGGAGAAGACTGAGGGCTTCTTCACGTCGGGTGGTGAAGCGTGGCCCAGCATTGTCGGCAGCTCCCGTTGTGCCGTGATGGCCAGAGCATGGGAAGCGGGGACTTGCTGAGCCCCGCGTGTGGTGGGTTGTGCCGAGCGGTGCCGGCTCAGCGGTGCCGGCGGAGCAACATGCGGTGGCTTCTTTGCTGCCTCCAGCGTTCAGTGCTACCACCGGTATCTCCGGAGCATTGTGCAAGGGCCATTTTTTCCTTTTGTATTTAGTAACCTGAAGTCAATTTGATACTTTGTGTCGTGTTTCCACTATTATTTTTACGTAATTAAGATGCTAATATAATTACCAGGGTTATTGTTGAAGCCAGCCTACCCGCCTTTTCATGAAAGTCCCCAGTTAAATAATCAACCTTATTCAGTCATGTTCGGTGTTTCTCATTAAACTGTAATAATTTCACAAGTCTTCCAGTAAGTCAGGTGAGACTTTCTCATGAATGTATGATAATTATATTGGTGATAGATCATATAAAAATATCTTCTGCTAGCAGGGTTATTTGCATTTCACTTGTGATGTCGACTAGCTGACATGAAATCTCTTCTTTTTATTGCGTTATTTCAAGGATGCAGGGCAGTGAGTACTGGGTATAAAATGACATGAAGACATATAGACCTTGTAAGTTTGAACCAACGCAAAGCTTAATGAGTTTTTTTGTTTTCCAAGCCCCAAATCAGTGCAGACATGTGAAAGGTTCAAATCTGATCCTCGGCAGCTGAAGATTGTATTTATTAATCTCACTGTGTAGCTGCACATTTAAACAATGCTGAAGGAAGCATTTGTGCAACACAACTGCAATATTCTTGTAATGTTTGAGTTGCGACTGCTGTGTTGCCGAAACACAGTTTTATTGCAAGTTTGCTTCTTCAAAAGCCAGAGTTTGTATTGTCAAATGAAACGTAGGAAATTCAAATGCATTTCAGTGCAAAAGAGTAATAATTTGTCGAGCTGGTCAATTGCTTTAAAAGAAAAGAGAACTATGTAACCCACAAATCAAAAAGAGAGTTGATTATAGCCCCTTTTGACATGAAAGTGTTTTCATTGTGTAGTTAAATACATACTGTGATCAATTCTTCAGATGTGGAGCAGGTTTTGTGGCTTGTATCACTTGAATAGCTTCCATTTTGTCTATCTGTATAAGAATAAATCACAAAACGATCTATTAAGAAGCCTGTAAGGCCAAATACTGCAGTGTTGTTGCACTGAGTTATGTGTGATTGCGACAGTGATTACTTGGATTTTGGGACAAGGGAAAAGTATGATTTATGAATGTTTTCATTTTTGACTGGGGCATTTGCTATGCCATAGAGATTTGCTGTATCAATAATGCGTTCTGCGGAATTTCTGTGTGAGGACAAATTTGCTGAAACTGACACCAGTTTTTGTGGTGGTGTTTGTAGAATCATGAAATCATTGAGGTTGGAAAACACCTTTCAGATCATGGAGTTCCCACCGTAAGTGGTGGCGGTGATCGGATGAGGGCGACACTAAACCTGCCGTGTTGAAAGATGGCTGTATGGAGGGGCTGTCTTGGCTTTCACCAGCCTTTTTCATGCCATCCCTTCAAATCCAGGCTGGGCGAGTTCTGCGCTGCTGTGGTATAATGCTGAGATGTTCAGTCCCTACGTGGTTTCCTGTGATGTGATCAGTATTGACTTGATAAATATACAGGGGAAGGGAGAATCGAGCAAGTTCAGTAACTCTTTGAGACAGATATGGAAACCTCATCCAGGCTCTGCTCAGTGCTCGTTGAGTCAATTGGATCGGTCAGGTCAAAATTGTCTCCTCTCCCCTGCGGGAGCCCAAACTTATCTGGTTGTTCAATGCTTCTATACACTGAACAAATGGAGACTGTATTTTGTACGCACTTTTGTCAGTGTCTTCGAGCACAAGTTAATAAGAGCATGGAAACAAGTCTGTTACTAATGCCTGTCACTGCCCGTAGCCATTGCTACAGTGCGTGGACTGGTGAGAAACAGAAGACGGGATAATGCAAGGAAGCAACTTAACACAATTGTCTGTTTCCCTTCTTGTCTCATATTTTCCTTTCTGATTTTAATGACACAGCTAGTGGACAGACCCTAGCGCTTGGAGTTATTGCAGATTATCTTCAGTTATTGGTTTTGTGGGGGTTTTTTTCCTCTTTTTTTCTTTCATTCTGACTTCCAAATTGCTGCCATCGGTGCCCGGGAGCCTCTGCTGAAAGGGCAGGACCTGTGGGTTGTCCTGAGGGTGTTCATAGAACAACCAGCTAACTGAGTTGTAGAGCAAAGGCTTTAGCTTTGCTCTTCCACAGAATGAAGCGTATTAACTGTTTCAGTGCGTTTATTTTCCACTAGCTCCAGTAAAGGGGTATATTAAGGTCACTTCTTCTCCTGAGTCTCCCACCTAGCAACATAAAATGTTGCTTCACCACCAGGACAGCATTTCTTTTGCTGTTATGTGATGCTCAGGGTTAGCCTTGCTTTTTAGCTGATTGGGTAGAAGCATATCTCTGGGTATTGGGTTTATTGATTTTTTTTTTTTTTTTTTTAACAAATACAAGCTGTGAAATTAAATGAATAGTTAAATACTAAACTGTTAGGAAGAAATGCCCCCTTAGTGTCTTTTAGATTAGAATTTATCAAGGCAGATAATTCCAGTTTTAAATTCAGCATACCACCGCAGACCAAATATACAATTATTTTAAAATGTTTTTTTCTTTGCTAATTGATTTACTGTGAAGGAAATCTAGATTGACAGTCCTAAAGGTAGAAGTCCTCAACTTGATTTATACATAGTGTCACACTGACAGTAAGAAGGAAAACTGCCATTCCCTTGGCAAGGGGCGAGCTATAAACACCAGGAGCCCTAGCCTTCAATGACCGGCAGCAAACTTGTAAAATATGGTCAATTATTTTTATTAGGCTTTGTTATTGGGCCACTACTAAAAAGATGACTTGAGTTTTGCAGTCTGTTTTAGGGTTAGAATCTTCCTATCTGCATGAGCTTTTATGTCTTTCTCGTGCATCTTCATCTTTGGTTCTTCATCTTCTGTTTCCTCTTCCCAAGCAAGAAACTTCTGAATATTCTGGTCGGAAACTTACATTTCGGAGTTCTTTGCCACAAAAAGTTGGTCACATAATGTCAGTTTTACACATTTCAAGAAAGACACTTTTCTCTTAACGCTGATTATTTCTTTTCCAACATTAGAAGCATCTCTAATTGTGAACTTTAAATAGGAGTACAAGTGTGGCCAGCTTGTACAGAGAGAAAATGTTTAATTTCCAATTAAGTATTGGGGCAGCAATACCTTGGGGGCAGAAAGGCGAGCGGGGGGAGGAATTCGTCAGTGGTATTTGCTGACTGGGTGATTATTAGAGATAGGAGATACTGAAACTTAATTAGAGTTTCTGATCTGGAACAGTGTATTAGGTTTAATTACGTCTGGAAGTCTAGTATTTTACACTTTTTCTTTTAATTAAAATGTATGAATTTAAGAAGCAAAACTTCTAAATCTTACAGTCTGGGCAGACCAAGAGCAAGAAGCAGCTACGTCGTCTACATTATGCCATATTAAAAAAAATAACAATGGCAGGAGCTGGGGAAGGCGGGGGAAAAAAGGAGGACTTAAATATCTGACCTCTAAGAAATGAAATAAATTGTAATAGTGTGCAAAACCAAGCTTCTTGGCAGAACTCCAGCCTATACCTATGTGATCTGCAATGTGGCAGTTTGTCCCATTCTGAGTTGTCGTGGGGTCACGCTGTGCTGTTGATTGTCCCATCTTTGATGTGAAACATAAACATGGAAGATCCAATATGGAGAGCATTTAGTCATGCAAATGTGATCCTTGAGTGTCCTGAGGAAATTCCAGTTGCTGTTGGGTGCTTATGAGCTCCAGAGATCTGAGTCTCAGCGGCGGATGAAACAATTCCTCAGCCAGATTTTTACAGCGTGGTTTCAGGTTTAGTAGTGTTACCCGAGTAAGGTGCTCCGTGAGATAAAGCATACAATGTAAAGCACACAACAACGAAAAGGATGAAGTAAGTTAGGGAAATGCACACTGACATTGATGAAAGCGCTACTAAGGTTACTCTAATTACTCCTGATAACAAAATATTGTAATAAACATGAGACCCACTACAGGATGAACTTAAGTGATCGGCCTCTGAGTTACTTCTTACATTTTAATCTGTTCTGAAAGGGAGTGATCCACCGTAAGATGTGGCTGACGGTGGTGACAGATGCAGACCTTTTCAGCAATTCTCTCTCTCTTGACAGCTCTACTCACTCATCTGTGGCACTGAGACCGCTGGGATGTATCTCCCTGGGGTTTGTTTTGTATCTCAGCAGATTTTCTCTCTCAAGTGATGTTTTTGTTTTATGTTGTGAGAGACCGTGTTTATTCCTCCTTGGAGTCTGGATGGAAATGGCACGAATATAGTAACTCCTCACATAAACTAAGTTCAGCTTGTTCTTTTTTCTGTTTCTGACCTTCAAGCAAGGGAAGTTCTATATTTAGCACAGGTCGGGATTTTAGGTTGAATGTAGGTGCTAATACGGCTTTCGTTCAGCAAAAAGATCCAGAAACAGGGCGTGAGGTGGGGTGTAAGCATTTTAGCTGTGTTAATATACTTTATGGAGTTGGCTGGGAACGTGAAGCACGGAAGGAGGCAAGCAAATACAAGGTATAAGCAGGTTAGGAGGAATGGCTGATGTGCTCGCAGGGTTGTGAGGGGCTTTCTTCAGTAGCAGGAAATGTGGGAGAGCACCATGCACTGCTGGGTGAAACTGGTAAGCCCTCACACCCTGGTGTATTCCAGGGATCTCTGCGCTGCTACTGCAATCTCTGCACAATTACTTTCATTATATCCCTCTCCCCGGTGTCATGAAATGCCATTCTTAATTGCGAGTACCTAGGAGTTGTTTAATAACACTCTGTAGAGGCAATATGCCAATAAAACTTAGGTTGGATTAAAAGCCGACGTGTTATAGGAACATACGGGAAGAGAATAAATGCCTGAGAACAAAAGGAAGATCCTCCTGGGCGGTGCTGGTGGTGAATTGGTAGTTTTGTTCTGTTGAGAGTCTCTCGTTGGGTTGGGCGTAGGCATGGGCAGTCTGCTCGTGCGTGTCTGGAGAGCAGGGCAGGAGCAGGGAAACAAAAGGTTATTCTTTGGAAGTGCAGCTATTGTTTTGGAGATGACTTTAAAAAAAATAAGTAGCGCCAAGATTGGTAAGCTCTGGATTTTAGTGATAACGACATAAACTGTTAGTTTAGGACCTTATTGCTTTGGGTTAAATTGCACAGCTGAATATTGTAGTACGGTGAATAGCAGTCCAGAAGCTTGTGGGGAAAAAGGACAGAAACTCAGCTGAATTTACCACAACGACATGTTTATAGAGTGCAGTGGTTCCTACATCCGTGTAATTGCACCAGTCGCCTAAAGACTGTGGTCTTGGGAATCACAGAAGTTAGAGCTAGAGAGGGTTTTTAATGAGAGGCTTGTAATTGCTGAAAATATCTGCGTGGATCTGAGTTTTGGTTTAGATGCCTTCTTGTCCTCTTTACCAGTACAGAATACCTTCGTGTTGTATATTTCTAGCAATTGTAAATGGGGAATAATTTATGATTGCATGCATTACATAGCAGGATTTGTGTCTCGAGCACAAAAATCGGCAGAAAAACTTAACAAATGGTTGTCACGGCACCACCCGCTGTAGCACAACAGATGTTTCTTTTGTTAAAACTTGATCGTTGTATCCTACAGTGACTTAAATGGATTACAGCAAGGTTAAAACTTCGTCCTCTGTAATGTCCATAATTCACAGCCTTCTTGTAATAATATCATGTCGCTAGAGAAATGATTCCCATTTGTAGCATCTGAGTCTTGGACATGTTTACAGATCTCTGTCTCTTTATTATCGGAAGGTCAGGTGCAGATAAAACAATGCCTTATCTGAAGATGTTGTTAATGAGTTAATTAGTGCAATGAACATAAAGATAGATCGAGTAGTCAGAGTTGTAGTACAGCAATGTATCAGTTCTGTATTACCTTATTGTAACTGTTGTGGGGTTTTTTTTGGGGGGAGGGAGGGCTGGTGAATTGTTTGGTTTTTTGGTTTTTTTCTTCCTTGATTAGAAGTACTGCTCAGCCTGTTGGAACTTTCAGGTTGAACTACCCCTTTTCTCTCCTATTTTTACGATACTTATTTTGCTTAGGCATTCATTATGGTGGTTTTACATGTTAGTAGCCATGTTTATTGGAGATTATAAAATCCGAAAAATTGAATTAATGTAATATTTATTAAATTTCCCTATGAAGAGATTTTTGCTTTGAAATTTACTTAGGTATTGCTGCACACTGATACATATGAATTGGAAAGATTGATTTTTGAAAGACTGTGGCATTTTTTTGTTGGTGGTAAACTGCATGTGGAATTGAAAAAGAATAGTAGACTTCTGTTGTCTATCAGCTGCATGACAGTGATCTTAAAAAGCAATCTCTGCCGACAAACGATGCTGTAGGAGGAAAACTTTGCACTCAGTAGGCTTCCTCATTACTGCAACTTCTGCATAAAATAAAAAATACAGAGAGCTTTGTTATGAAAGCTCGAGTGCTCTTAAACTTTGAGGCGTGGACTTGCAACATGAAAGCGTGTTGCCTTGTTTCAGAGCTATCTTTATGGCTGCCCTGTATAAAATGTATTTACATTTCGCATTGGAAAAACCACACGTGCTCAGTGTCTGCTGCTTATATTTCAACAGCCTGGTTCCCAGAAGGTTTTACAGACATCTTGATTTCTGCCATTTGTTACCCTGTGAACATTTGTCTTTGGGTAAAGTTCTTTACTGTGGTTGCTGGAATGACCGTTGAGCAAAGTCTTTTGATGTCTGTGAAATTATTGATCCCTGTAGGTCTGAGTAGTCTCTAAATGCAAAATGCTTCCTGGGAATGTTGATACTTCTACACATGAAAATGTAGAGTACTTCTTTCAGCAGTTCTAACTGTGCCCACATCATGGGCCTCGTTCAAGTCTTTGACGTTCAGGAGGAGCCTTTGCACTGAATGAGTGAGGACGGATCTAGGTCTGTTGCTGGGTGTTACTTGATTAGAGGGTAGTACTGAGAGCATGGTGTGAAACCTAGGAGATAGCACGGTAGGTTGCCATTAAAATACCAACGATGCCTCATTAATCTTAACGATTAATATATTAATGATGACGTATGGGGGTTTTGTGAAGACTTTCACTCTGAGTTCTCCTCCAGGAAGAATTATATGACCTTGAGGATTAGAGTAATCATCCGCTTTAAATACTACAATGACCTAACAACTCTTAGAAGCTGATTACAGGGAAGTTTTCTGTGCAACTGGGGTTTCTCATTTTGAAGTAATATAGAAAGCGAGATGGTGGTGGTCTATCGCTTGATCAGGAGGTGAGAGTGAGCTACGTCTGTGATGCGGCTGAGAGAAAGGTTAGGTATTTTCACTAGAAGCAAAGAAGCTTTAATATTGTGCAAGAAATCATGTAAGACCTCATTGGAGATATTATCTGTATTTCTATCATGTCTGTTCCAAAAAGATGATTTTAAACTGGGAACACGTTCAGCGATGGCTGCGAGGATGTGCGCAGGAATGCAGAATCCATCTGATAAAAATGGATTAAAGAGAGTTGCTTTTTTGAGCCTAGCAGAATGAAGCATGTGAAGAGTTATTCGTACTATGTACGAATTCAGGGAGAGGTAAACGTCAAGGAAGAAGAAGATTTCTAAAGGACACTCGTTATAAGAGCAAATGATACAAAATTTTAAAGAATAAGTTCAGCTTGGAAATTAAAAGAAGGTTTCTGACCGCTTAAGTGATTTGTTTGCCAGAATTTTTCCATATACAGTTATTTCATTGACAAATCTGAAGGGGGAGTAGCATTGGGATGGGAAAGGGCAGCGGTAGGCTGCAAGGATTTGGTAATTTCTTACGCTGCCGCAGTTGCAGCTGGAGCAGCACTTCTGAGCAAAATTTTATATGCTTTGCTTAACTGTTAGTTGTCTGTGTATGAATGAGAGGGGCTGATCATCATTAAAAGTCACCAGGGTGATGTTTGTGGAAAATATTTATGGGTAAAGTCTTAGTGGTTTGCTACTTCTGTGTGCACCTGGAAGAGGGATGGGACATTACCTGCCTGAGGGATGATATCTGCTGGCGTCTTACACCAAACAGCTCCTCTGGCTCGCAGACCCAGACGCATTCCCTGGCAGCACGGAAGGACAGAAACCAGCTGCAGTGCCGTCCTGCTGCTTGTTGTCCTTGCTTGGTGGCAATAGTTGGGGTGGTTTGGGGATGGGAACCATCTCTGCTCCTGTTCATAGACACCATGGCTGGCTCCAGCCCTGCACGTGTAAGTTCTCCATGGCTCATACATGGTATTTTCTACTTGATGACAAATAAGGTGATGGGGTGATTGATCTGCCAGACCAAGACAGTGCCAAGTATCTCTCAGACCATGAACATGATTCCAAAACACAGGGAAGAAAGAGTTTTCTGACAGTGATAAGTTATGATGTATTTACTAGGTCAAGGTCTTTTGCTAACGTGGAGGTGCAAAATGACAAGTGCTTTTTAGATGAACTGTGCTATTTTAAGGTGTTAAAAAGACGTAATAAAGACGTGGTTTGTGTTTCAATGGAAAGGATCGAAAAGTGAAAATCTCTATGTATGTTTGATAATCGGATTACTGAATAAGAAATCTAACCTAACAGTTAAAGGCATTGAACCAAAAATGTGAATGAAACTGTTTGGGGAAAGCAGTAAATAAAGAGATGAGAGCGTTTATATCTTATTTTAGGCAGAAACTAGAAGTTTAAGGAAACAGAAGGTTTGTTTTTGTGGCACAAATAACTGGGTGTGGATGAGGTAGCACAAGGATGCATGTAACAGAAATCTGACTCTCTTCAGAATATGTTCTATGTGTTAATTTAGATGCAATCGATGTGACAGTAGTTGTGGTTTAAGATGGTAGTTTCTCTTGCTATTTTACATGGCTGTTATTGTTTGTGAGTCTGTGGTACGTACGCAGATCTCAGTATGTAAGTGGATACATGAAAAAACAAGTTTAAAAAAAAACCCAAGAAAAAAACTACAAGAAAATGCTTACACTATTCTTTTATTGAAAGAAAACTCTCAATGAAAAAAACCTTACTTCATCTACTGATGAAGCGCAGCTGTTACAAGCAATGTCAGATACAACAATCTTTAAAGAGAGAAATGAAGAAAAATGGCCTAACTGAAGCTAAGCTTAAAAAGCCAACCAAGCAAAACATCCCCCTGCACCCATCCTGTTCTTATGTGAAGAAAATACTGGCCATAGAGATTAAATTGATGCTCATCCATAGCTATGTTTATTCTGACCTGTGTAAAGGGAAGCTAAAATCAGAAATCAGTCAGTGACCTGACTTGAATGAGGAAAAATTAAATTCATGGGATAAAAGTTACTGAAAAAAAATTCAGATCTCACCAGCACATATGCAAATGTTTAGAAATCAATACAGCTCAAGCCAGAGCAGTAAATAAAGATGAGCACTGCAGTCAGCTCTTGTAACATTTAAGCATCTGGTCTACTACAGTTAATGCCAAATTTAGTTCATGTAAAATAGATGTAAATGAATGTCTGTTGCAAAAGAGACTAAAAAATGAATATCTGCTATATGGAATGTTGCTGCGGCAGAGTGACAAGAAAAGAGATTTCAGAATTATTATGCAAAAATCCCAAAAGCCAGCAGCATTTTTTGCAGCTGCAGTTGGGTTAACAAACAGGATTCCGGGATCTCTTTGGAAGAAATGCAGTCAATGTTTCAGGAAAATGCATTTTTGCTGTTGAAGAGACTGGCTATAAGCAATATCTATTGTATTTTGTCTAATTCCCGTCAGCATTCTAAATACGCAATTTCTCTTCCAGAGCTAAAAGCAAGCTAACACGGTATCTATCTTAGAGAAAGCTTTTCCTTTCTGTTTCACACAATGTCATGTCAGCTTTAACATGGATCTGGGCAGAAGGGATATGAGCGCTTGAGTGCATGGTGCTGTCAAGCAGATGGGCGGCCAAGCAGTAGAGAAGGCAGGGCTGAGCCAGGAGGCAAAAGGGAGCTGGCCCATACTTACAAAGACCATAGGAATTCCTCTTGTCCTCTCCTTCCTCCCCACCACCAACCCTGCAAAGAGGTTACAAGTTTGGAACAGAAACAGTCACCTTTCGTCCCTGCAGTTTCTCCTTGGACCGTGAGGAAAAGGTTAATTTAAGTCTCAGATCTGGACTTCAGAAGATCACAAACATCTCTCTTGCGATATTAGTAGGAGTATTTTAGGATAGAAACAGTTTCTGTGTGTGAATTGTATTGTTGTTGATGCAGTATTTACAAGCTGAAGGGTTTGCAGCAGTAGCCATTGGCGTCTTCCTCTCTTGTCTGGGCGGTGGGCTCATTGGAAATTGTCCAAGTCCTGTAATTTGCACCTTTATTATACGTCAGAACAACTTCCTCCCTTTCACTTGTCTGTCTGTCAATAGCTAATCAAATGTAACAATTTCAAAGGAAGAATTATTTGTGCTATCAAAAATACTACTGTGCACGGTGATTGAGAGTCTCTTCTGCCTCCCTGGTTTTTGTATCTTCTCAGTGGGAGCTTGGTATTTAGGTGGTCTTTTGCAAGCACAGTATTTGTTATCCTGGCTGCTGAGGAGGAACAGGACCTCGACCTATGGTCTTACTTAGGAAGTTGTGAATTATAATGCAGAGTAAATGTTTGGCTTCAGTGAACTGAACGGCAAAACACGGCGTGTGAAAGCTAAGTTGCAGTATATTGCGTATCCGTTTTGAACTGCCTTGTCGGAGTTTAAGTACTTCCACTGTTGAAAGCACTGAAATTCTCAGAAATCCAGCAGTATGCTTTCTCGTGAGTGTATCACAATTTTTCCTCCTGATCCAAATGTTTATGTCTGTTCTTGTTATGATCCGTGAACAAGACAGTGTAGATCTTGGTGTGAGGGCACCTCTGTATGAGGGATTGCACATGGGAAACAGCAAATCCTGTTGATTGCCTATACACTATTAGCTGCCTGTATTTCTAGGTGTCATTTTCTCAAAAGATTCAAGCATAACCAAGGGTAGACAAACCATAGAAGTGAAACGTAGAAGTTCTTCAGACACTTGTTCAGTAAGGGTGCCCTGTAAAAATATTAACGGCTCAGTGATTATACTCTCCTTTGTTCCACTTCCGTTCCATGGCCATAAGATGAAGCTTTATGTCCATCTGACTATTTCTGAAGCTTTCTGTGTACTTTCTGTGCTACTTCAGTACAGAAAACAAAAATGCCTAAAAGACATCAGAGTAGAAAATGAGTAGGACTCTTGCGGGGGGGCGGGGGAGGGGAATAAATCATTATTCCATTTTTAAGCCCCTTTTTTAATATACTTGTTGATTATCTTGGTCAGCACCAAGTACCAAAACTGCTGGGGAGATGATGGCTGTCCAGAGGTATTGTTGGATATTTTGATCTTAGAGAAGAACGGAGGAATTTTGTCAGTGCTCTGGCTGCTTCCCAGTTACTCCTCTCGTTTTCATAGCAGCTGGTGACCTCGATGAAAACACCAACAAGATGATGTGCTCCAAATTTGTTGAAACTTCTCTAGTTTAGAATGAGATGTCTCAGAGATGCCTCTTTCAACCTCTTTTCAGCATGTACGTCTTCCAGGTTGGGAATCATTGCTGCAGCCAGGCTTTTAGTTCGTGTTTCTTCTGACAGTGTATGATTGACTTGTTCAGGCAGCAGCTGTGTCCTGGAAGAAAGGAAATCCTGCTTTAAATGAGTATAGTCCCTGGCAGAAAGACTTACCTATCAAAGTAAGGTCAGAGTGGAAGTAGCAGGAGAGGTTCTGAGTACAGATAGACCAGACTACTTAGAGCTAGTTGAGCTGTGATTTGTGAGTGCTTTCCTACTTTTAAAAGGTTATATCAGAATACCAGCCTAGATCTATACCAGTTTGTACACAGCTTTACTCTCACTGAACCTTTTGTTCAGCTTCGTTAAAGTTCATTTTCTTGTAAGATTTGGGATTTTTTTTTTTTTTGATTTGTTTCAGTATATTAGGGGCCGTTTCATGTTATCCAGTATGAATAGAATTTGCTTCTGTTTAATTCTTCAGTTTATTTCTTCTGAGGCTTATGTATTTTGACACTGTGAAGGCAGCCTCTGCACAGTCAAAGGTGTCGTGATCCCTTTTCACCTGTCCATAGGATTGCGTGTGGATAGATGACTTCATGTGCAAGGTGGCCTCCTGGTTATGGACAGGTATGTGCTATGAGCTGTGTCAGGCAGGCAAGGCTTGTCTAGGCATGACCTTAAAACTCCTTAACAAGCAGGTTTCTCTGCAAGCCCTTTTTTCTCATTTCTGATGATTCTTTTCTAATGGCTTGGGATTCTTTTTTTCCCCTCAGTTCTTCTAGGAGAGAGTAAGATGGAGTGTAGATTCCTGTAGATAATATTTAGCCTTTCTCAAGGCTAAATATTTCAGCTTAAATATTTTGTTGTGCTTATCTCGCTTGAAACTTAATTTAGAGGTTAAATTTTTGTCCATTAGTATGTGTACTATCAAAGCTGTCGTAGGCTTTGGGGAAAAGCTATGATGCATATCAGCAATATATGATGTTAGCTTTATTACTGAACTGTACCACTCAAATTGCCACCCCTTACATCTGTGGTCATCATTAACTGTGCGAAAGGCCAAGCTGTAACTAAACAGTACTATATCTCTGTTGGGGATGTGCCAGTGGCATAAATGGGGAAGACAGCACCATGCAATAGCCTTCCGGACTCTTAAGCTTTATGCCTTAGAACTGATCTACCAGCTCAGATGCTTATTTGGGAGAGCGATCATTGCAGTTTCAGTCATTGGAGCTGGTATTTTCTTACTCTTACCGGACCTGCAGAATGTTATTTTTCAGATACTTAGTGGCATGCGCTAATAGTTTGGAGTTCGTGTATATGTAACATCTTTGGTACAAAATGTCTTGAAGAGCTATAATCGCTAGCGTGAATGATCAATTTGTAAGTGCTAGTTGTAGGGGACAGTATCTTTGCCCTTAATTTTACAGGTGAAATCCTCTCATAACCTGTATGGTTGAGAATTACAACTCTGAGCTGAGTCAGGACCATTGTTTTATATCTGTACTGGTCAGCGTTTAGTCATAATACAGAATCGGCTTTCAGACATGTTTTATTCTTACGTGCATCATATGCATAATGACACAGTGACTTTGGCCTTGATGTCTTTTCCAAAGATAATTGCTTTTTCTTTTAATTTCTGTACAGTTTTAGGTGATATCATAGAATGGTTTAGGTTGGAAGGAATCTTAAAGATCACCTAGTTTTAACCCCTCTGCCATGGGCAGGGACACCTCCTGCTAGACCAGGTTGCTTAAGGCCCGTCCAACCTGGCCTTGAACACTTCCAGGGATGGGGCAGACACAGCCTCTCTGGGCAACCTGGGCCAGGGTCTCACCACCCTCAGAGTGAAAAATTTCTCCATGATATCTAATCTAATCTAAATCTCCCCTCTTCCAGTTTGAAGCCATTACCCCTTGTCCTATCGCTATGTGCCCTTGTAAAAAGTCCCACTCCAGCTTTCCTGAAGGCCCCCTTCAGATACTGGAAGGGGCTATAAGGTCTCCCTGGAGCCTTCTCTTCTGCAGGCTCAAGAACCCCAACTGTTTCAGCCTGTCCTCACAGGAGAGGTGCTCCAGCCCTTTGATCATCTTCATGGCCCTCCTCTGGACTCGCTCCAACAGGTCCATGTCCTTCTGGTGCTGAGAACTCCAGAGCTGGACGCCGTATTCCAGGTCGGGTCTCACAAGAGTAAAATAGAGGGGCAGAATCATCTCCCTTGACCTGCTGGCCATGCATCTTTTGATATGGCTGAGGATGCAGTTAGCCTTGTGGGCTGTGAGCGTGCATTGCTGGCTCGTGTTGAACTTCTCATCAATCAATACCCCCAAGTCCTCTTCCTCAGGGCTGCTCTCAATCCATTCTCTGCCCAGACTGTATTTGTGCTTGGGGTCACCCAACCCACGTACAGGACCTTGCACTTGGCCTTGTTGAAGTTTATGAGGCTGGCATGTGCCCACTTCTCAAGTCTGTCCAGGTCCCTCCTGGGCATTCCTTCCCTCCAGTGTATTGACCACACCACACAGCTTGGTGTCATTGGCAGAATTGCTGAGGGTGCACTCAATCCCACTGTCCATGTTGCTGACAAAGATGTTGAACAGCCCTGGTCTCAGTACTGACCCCTGTGGAACACCACTTGTCACTGGTTTCCACTCGGACATCATACCATTGATTGCAACCCTTTGAGTGTGACGATCCAACCAAGTACTTATCCACCGAGCGGCCCATTCTTCACTTCTGTGTCTCTCTGTTTTAGTGACCAGGAGATCGTGCAAGAAAGTGTAAAATTATTTGCCTAAGTCCAGGTAGATGGCATCAGTTGTTCTTCCCTTATCCACCAATGCTCTAATCCTATTGTAGAAGGTCACCAGATTTGTCAGGCAAGACTTGCCTGACGTGGTAAAGCCATGTTGGCAGTCACTGATCACCTTATTTTCCATGTGCCTTAGGAGCATTTCCAGGAGGATCTGCTCCATGATCTTGCCGGGCACAGAGGCGAGACTGACTGGCCTGTAGTTCCCTGGGTCTTCCTTTTCTCCCTAAAAATGGTGCTTACGTTTCCCCCTTTCCAGTCAGCGGGAACTTCAGTAGACTGCCATGACTTTTCAAATATAATGGAAAGGAGCTTAGCAACTTCGACCGTCATTTCCCTCAGGACCTGCGGATGGATTTCATCAGGTCCCGTGGACTTGTGTACTTTCAGGTTCCTTAGATAGTCTTGTACTTGATCTTCATTTACAGTGGGCAGTTCTTCATTCTCATAGTCCCTGTCTTTACCGTCTGTGACTTGGGCGGTGCGGTTGGAGACTAACCTCCTGTGTTGCAGGTTGGTTCTTCCCTGCTTGGGATTCTTCTGCCTTTCAAAGGTAGCATGCACTTCTCTTTGATTTTTAAAGTTTAAATTATTAAAAGGTGTGGCCGGAACTCATGTGTAGCCAACAGTGTTGTGTTTACCTGATGAGCGGTTGTCATTCAGATGTAAGGCATCTAGACGTGCTCCCTTTTTTCTGTGGGTATTTTCAGTTTCGCACTTGTCTCACACTGTCACACGTCCCGACTTTTTTTGTCTCGTTTGCTTTCTTCTTGCCCTGCTCCTTTCCTGCTTTGTGTTACTTCCTGAAACTTTTGGAAAAGAGAAATACAATATGTCTCTTCTCTTGCACAGAGTTTGAGCAAAACTCCAAGTTTCCTGCTGGAAATTTTCACTTCTCTTGAAGCCCAGCTGGCATTCCTTCTCTTCAGAAATAGCTCAAGAGATTGTATTCAAAATGCTATTGAAAGAGGCCCCTTGGCCATTTCTTACTTGGATCTGGGGTGCTTTGTCCTCTCACATCTCATTTAGCGTGTGCTTATCAAGAAGAGCTCAAATGAGCCCCATCCGTTGTGACACCTGCCCATGCTGATGGGCCCTTTTCAGCAACAGAGAAGAAAGGCGGAATCAGTGCCAGCCAAGGACTTCCATGATCCATTTATATAAAGGAAAAATCTTTCTAATGAGGATTGATTCCATCTTGTTGCTTTAGGTGCATTCTTTCTTTTGTGTGCGGTAACTTGCTATCTGGAAGATGGGTCAGCAAATTTCCATTTTTCAGATAAAGGTTTAGATTGAATTTGCAGCTCAGTATTGCAGCTTACTTGCTCTCAGGATATTAGCATTACTTTGCCACAGTCATAGTTTTTATATGGATTGGCAGCAGCTTTTACAGGCAGGCTGAACTTCATAGAAACCGAACTTAAAATGCACAGAATGAGAAAAATGCCTCTCTTGTAAGGCTCCTGCTGAGCTGATAACAGTCTACAGGAAGACATCTATTTAAACAGAAATAAACATGCCTTAGGATGCTTGGATCCTATTTTCAGCTTTATTAAGCTATTTTCAGCTTTATTAAGAATGCTGTGTTTAATTTTTCCAGCATTTCCAGCGCCATTAATTTAGTTTACACTGCATTTGGATCAATTAGTGCACTTGATGATAATGCACTATTTGCCTCTGCCTATTTAAAACAAGAGAATCAGGAGGATGGATTTTCACGGTATTAAAGACTCCGATCAGTCCAAATGGCAAATCTCAGGGGCTGGCCAAGTGGAAACAAAAATTCCATGTTGGGTAACTGTCCAGTGGATCTATTTGCTCAGTCCAGTGACTTCTCAAACCAATTCTTCTACTGACATCCTGGCTTCAGGATTTCCCGCCCCCAGTGTTGCATATTCTCATATGCATATTCTCATATTCCTGTAGTTAATAGGAATACACACAAGTTAATAATAATAGAGGTAGACCCACAGAGTGTTCAGCAAAAAAAAAAAAAGGACTGCTTCAAAACTGCAAGTATATGGAAAGACTTCCTGATGTGATGAGAATGCTCTTAGAAAACAGTTGAGATCACATTCAGTTTTCCGTTCCTCAGTAAGCATCTTTACATTTTCTTCTTGGAGATTAAAACACCCAGGGATTAGGCCAGTAGAGAAGGCAACCCCTCCAAACCTGAGCTGTGCAGTCTTAGTGCGTAGTCAAAATGCTAATATGTCAGGTTTCAGGTTCACTGGATCTCTGCGACATGCTGGATGTCATAAAAAGAGGTCAAAGTTGTTCTAAATTTTTGTGTTTAATTTTTGTTTTAGAGAAGTGCTTGTTATAAAAAGCAAATGTAAGATGTGAATTTCATTACAACAGTTTTCGAATACAATAGGGTGTGAATTTCATTACAACAGTTTTCGAATACAATAGGGTGTATCTCGCATAGTTTCAGATCCTAATACCAACTGTGCCTGCCCTCTGCTCGAGTGTTGGCAGCATCAAATAGTAGTTATTGATGTAAAGCAATGCTTGCAACAGTTTTTATTTGGGACATATACATTACTGAAGTACCAAGGTGCAATCTGTGAATTTTATATGCCAGAGAATATCGTTCAGCTTGGAGAAACTGCCTCTATTTATCTTTGCGACAAAATTATTTTGGAGGTTGTTATATTGTCTTATTGCACTGTGATCTTTTGCTTTTTCATGAGTGAATAGTATCACATTTTGCCTGGATGTTTTGAGCGTTTATTGTTCTCATGGGGTACCTTGTTTATTTGTCTTGCTTCTGGTATGTCACAACATTTTTAGTTTGAGGCAGATTACTTACAAGTTTGCACATGGCGAGTCTTGTAATCTCATTTGCTTCACCAAACTTCATACGCAGCTCTGAGAAACATTCCCATCTCACTGAAGTACCTTCTCAGTGGCACGATAGAGATAAAGGTAGATATGTCACTGTAAAAATTGTATTGTGATGCTGGATTTGTTGATTTATTCAACAGTAACAAGATAAAAAACAATAGGTAAACGACCTAGGCTGAATTCCCTTGAGTATCTATCTGATGCAGAACTATTTTATTCCTTTATGCGTCTTTTGGAAACAACAAAAATCAGTTCTCCCTTAAGTATCTTTATTCGGCTTCTTCAAGTCTTAAATGTGTATTTAAATGCCCTGATACTGGTCAATTAAGCAAATGTGGTTGTGGATCCTGAAGAAGCAGAGTTTTTTAATGGAAATAGCAAAATCCCAGTATTATTTGTACCTGCTGCTCCACCATAAGAAATGCACTGTCTTTAGCATACCCTATAGGTTTTGATGTTCTGCCAGTCCCCTAGAGCTTGAGAATGACTGTGCTGGCTAACGTGCTGTATAGACCACAGTTTAAAAGGCCTGTTTTAGGTAGATGTCATAGTCTGTGGCAGTACGCTAGGGGCGTGGCAGTCTGAGGAATTTTGCCCTGTTGCTGACACTAATTATTCTGAGGATAAATAGATGACTTCAGACTCCGGATTGCCTTTCAGAAGAGAGGAACCACAAAACCCATCAGGCTGTGCACTCCTGTGCAGCACAGTTCTCGCTGTAAAGTTTCTGTGCTACTGTCCCTTACTTTCCTTAAGCTCGCTGGGTGGCCGTACGATCCCCAGAACTCTGGCTTCATAATGACGTGTCAGCTCCTGAAATCTTGATGTGTCAGTTATAGCGCACACAGGAATGATTCTCATTTTGACTAGAATCCTAGAATGGTTTGGGTTGGAAGAGATCTTAAAGATCATCTAGTTCCAACCCCCTGCCCTGGGCAGGGACACGCTAGACCAGGTTGCTCAAAGCCCGTCCAGCCTGGCCTTGAACCTCCAGGGATGGGGCAGCCACAGCTTCTGTGGGCAACCTGGGCCAGTGTGAAAAATTTCTTCCTGAGATCTCATCTAAATCTGCCCTCTTCCAGTTTGAAGCCATTACCCCTTGTCCTATCACTACGTGCCCTTATAAAAAGTCCCAGCTTTCCTGTAGGCCCCCTTCAGATACTGGAAGGGGCTATAAGGTCTCCCTGGAGCCTTCTCTTCTGCAGGCTCAACAACCCCAACAGTTTCAGCCTGTCCTCACAGGAGAGGTGCTCCAGCCCTCAGATCATCTTTGTGGCCTCCTCTGGACATGCTTGCTTTCTGGCCAGTGTATATTTTTATTTAGTTTTCTGTTTATGTAACAACAGGACACGGCTCTTCTTATGCTATCCAGCAGCAGTAGTATTTGTTTGCTATTAATGACTGAGTATATACACTGTAAGAGTTTTGTTTCCTTTTGGTATGCGGTATTATTCATAGTGTACAACAAACCTAGTAATTTTACTGAGAAATTTTTTTGGGGGAAAAAAAAAAAAAGAAAACGGCAACAACATAACAATAGAGAGCTTCACAGAGCCATTCAGAGAGCATCTTTTCCCCACAATTTGACTTGTTTTCTCAGTGTACATTAGAGATGACTGCTTGATTGCTGCTCATTGAGACCACACTTTTTTTTCTTTTAAAAGGTCAAACCTTATTGGACTCAAAAAATGCCTTTAAACAGAAATTACTTGTGTATTCAGCCAATTGTGTGAGAACATTCTAAGTTTAAGATTTCAGGACTTTTTTTGTTTTGTTTCTGAAAAATCTCCATTTCGCTTGAATGGAGATGAAGCGAATTCAAAAGTTTTCTTTACTCTGCTGTGGTATTAGTATTAGTGAGGCAATAGAACATTTAAGTACTTGTGGCGCTGCTGTTTTGATTTCATTTTCTACATGGCATTTTTATAGGTATGTTTTCAGCCTAGCACATGTGTAATTTGAAACGCGACTGTCTTCAAAATAAACAAAACTTGTGTGTCTGATATGTCTCCATGCTACACACCTGTATCTCATTCTTGACTTGAGTAATACGCTTTGGCGTTAAGCAAACTGTCGTTTACAATTATGCTTGTATACATTGATTTCCAGTGAGATATATGAAGGTTAGGTGCTACGCGAGAGAAAATACTACAGCGTATCATGTTTATGATGATTTTATGAATCGTGGTGTAGCATTGCTGTATTTCTTAGACCTGATGAGCGACATTTTAACATGGACTGAAGTCCCTAAGTATTGTGCCATTGCATTGCAGAGTGTGTTCTCCTTTAGCATCATTTACGCTGGATGGATAAATAAACATGACCTGAGCTAGTTTCCTTTCTAGTCCAGTTTCTGATTGCCCACAGCATTGAGGTATTTGAAGATGCCTTTGCATCAAGGCATAAATCTAATAATTTTCTTTTCATCTTCACATATTTCCTCTGTAGCTGTCTGTTGGTGCTCGAACCCCAGTATTTTAAGCGAGTTAATTCCCGCATAAATCCCTCCTCCTATTTGTGACTTGTTTCAAAGAACAACTTTTGCTTTGTAAAGGTCATTTGCTTGTTCTTTTAAGATGGCACTTGTAGATTTAAAGAATATGTTTTCTGAAACTATTTTTAGATCAAAGATTTTTTGTGAACCCTATTGAAGCTCCATGAAGCTGCACATGGAAGGGCATGACGTGAGGGGGTTAAGATTGTTTCTGTTTGCTGGGGTCGGGAGCTGATCATCTGCCAGAGCTGCTGTTACTGATTGCAGAAACCCTCGGTCTGAGGGATACTGAGGACAGAAACATGCGCGTGCAGAAAAAGTAACTGTTTTCAAAACTGCGTAGCTCTCCTTCATAGAAGCCAGTCACAGCAGGCAGCTAGAAAAGTGAACTACTAAGTGAATCTTACCTTCCTTCTTGTCACAACTCACACAGAAAGAATTTCCACAAGTCGTGTCATACCACTGCGACTCCCTCTTCCTCCACATGGCTTCTTAAGCCTTATTATTAGTACCACGTGTGCAGTGGTACAACTGCTGTGTGGCTGTGGTGGATCCCCAACGCCATTCATTTCAAAGAACTGTGAAACATACACACGTGATTTTCCATGAATTTAGTCAGGGAATACTGCAATTAAGTTATATTCTCTCTGTTCTAAAATTTTCCAAACGTAAAATTCTATTTTTTCTATCAGGATGTGATTAAATGGTATGTTTAACCTAGACTTGGGAAGGATGTTAACCTCTCCCAAGCCAGACCAAATTGAATTCTGAGGAAAATGTTTTAATATTACAATGAATTTATTTTTTAGTAATTTCTTATCTCCAAACACTCTTGCAATTCTTCTGCGACTCGTAGCTGGGACTTTTTTCAGGCATAAGTACCAAATATATGTAAGAATATATATGGTATGCACATGTTCAAGTCAGTTAAGAGCAGGCAAAGCTATTTATTGTTATTCAGGGAAGCATGATGTTATGAGCAAATGGAAGTGTGTGCTACAACAACAAAAATAAACACCGTAGTTCTGCTACTTCCCCACACAGCATTTAATGGGTATGAAGCAGTTTAATCGTGATATCAGGGAACTGATGCATCTGTTAAGAGAAATGCATTCTATACACCGTAAAATTAAATGTTGCATTGCCAAGCAATAAAGCAAGTATTCCTGTAGTCAATTTTTGCAAACTAAACATTGTAAAATGATATTGTGAGAAGGCGGTGCTGGAAATCTGTTTCGCAAACATATTCCATTAGGAACACACACTGTACTTGATGGAAGGATTACAGCTGCCATTTATGGTGCTTTATTTTTTCTACATTAAGAATATACTGTGTACTGTTAGCAGAGTAAAACATAAGAAGGATATTTCACATTTATGTTGAACTTTTTATCATTCTAAGAGAATAGAAAGTACTAAAAAAATCTATATGGCGTATGCTCTGTGGCGCTACTGAAGCGATATTAACAGGTTGTGAGGCAAACAAACACTGTATCTGGAATATTTTGGTGGAAGAAAATTTTGGCCAGACACACCAAGCTTTGAGTACTGTGCTTTTGAAAAGTTCCAGCACCTTAAAGGCACGCTCAAGCCTTAAAATCAAAAGATCTTTCATTACTTTGGTTTCCTGAAGCGCGTGACGTTGTGATGGTGCCCATACGGCAAAATACAGAGCACACGGGTGCAGCATCATTGAAGTGAGATTTGTGACTGAGGTGGCATTGCTCTGTAAGAAGCAACTGAGAACCTGTATTTCATCTTCCTTTCCCTTTATGATTCCTCAAGGTGTTACTACCCAGTGGGTTCTCTATAGAAAAATAACAGAGAGGGGGAACAAGTGGCAGAAACTTAAGTCAATGTTGTGCGTGCTTTCTAGATATTAGCTAAAATGTTTGTGTAATTATGTATATAGGTAAGGACACGAGTCAGTAGTATGGTCTTAGAAACTGTGACAGAGCGCGCACTCCTTAGAGTCTTGAAGCTTAAGAATTTAGGGGCTGAATTCCTAGTCACTGTGTAAATTGATATAGATTTACTAATTGACACTAGCAGAGAGTGTGGCCCCTTGGGTTTCTAAAATGCTCTTGGCTCAGTCAAAGATTATATACACAAAGATTATATTTGCTTTTCCGCTCTTACTTGTTAAATGCGTTCTTTATTAAATTATATGTCTGTAGTTAACTCTGTTCTGAAAAAGTGCCTGGCAGGTTCAGGTTCTTAATGCGTCTTCCTCGCTGGGGGGTTGTAAGGCTTAATTGTTCATAATCTGTAAAAGCTTGAGATGAAAGGATTTATGTAAAAGCAATGTCTTATGATGATTATAAGGCTGATGGTGATGCATATCACACCTGCTGTCACAGCAGCTTGAGCAAAAGCAATCTCTTGCCTTCAAACTGAAATTTCTGCGTGTCGTGGTTTAATCCCAGCTGGCAACTAGGACCACGCAGCCGCTCGCTCACCCTCTCTGACCCCAGGAGGATAGGGAGAAAAGGAGGAGAAAGGGGAAAAAAACCCTCATGGGTTGAGATAAAGACAGTTTAATTAGGTAGAGCAAAAGCCACACAAGCAAAGCAAAAGAAGGAATTCATTCACTGCTTCTCATGGCAGGCAGGGCTCCATCATGCGTAATGGTTACCTGGGAAGACAAACGCCAAAACTCCAAACACCCCACGCTTCCTTCCTCTTCCCCCAACTTTATATATGGAGCATGAGATTATATGGCATGGAATATCCCTTTGGGCAGTTGGGGTCGGCTGTCCTGGCTGCGTCTCCTCCCAACTTTTTGTGTTCTCCCAGCCTGCTCGCTGGTGGGGTGGCGTGAGGAGCAGAAAAGTCCTCGGCTGCTCAGCAACAACCACAAACATCGGTGCGCTACCACCAGTATTCCCATCTCAAACCCATAGCATTACACCAGCTGCTAGCCGAGAGTCAACCCCATCCCAGCCAAAACCATGACACTGTAACGGTGAGAAAAATATCACTTTTCAGTGCTTCTTTTTTTCCCTCTTGAAAAATGTGGTGGCTCTCTTATCTAAGTCAAAATAGTTAAGTTTATTCTCTTTTCTTCTGCGTAAGCCTCATACTTCAGAATAAAACTTATTTAGTCAGATCGTTTTAGGTAAATCCAGATGTTGAGACGAACATGTCTTTTGCCACTGGCAAAGTTGAAATAATTGCTAGAAATCTACTTTTTTGTTTTCTTTGAGAAAACTCTCTTTTCATGGTAATATTTTAGCTACTGAAAAACTTTCTGATTTAAAATGTAAATAAGCACTGAGATCAATTGTGTCCTATTAATGGTGATTGGCAGTCTCTTTTTAACCCAAGAAACACAAAGGTCAGAAAAAGCGTAGAAGAGTGCAAAAGTTATCCAGACCTAAGAGAATCCATTATTTAGTGTGGTGTTTTAGCAGTGTGTCTAAATCTCTCTTCCCCCACCTCTCCAACCCCCCTTCCTTATTTTCTTTGTTACTCTTTCTTTCCTTTATATAAACTTGATTTGAATGAGACAGAATGCCCGGGGGTATTGCTGTTGGGATACAGGGCTTTTCATCTCTTGATTGCCTTCTTGGCAGCGTCTTTAGTGAATTCAAACCTTTATCTGTTAGAGACTGCAAGGTAAGCTAGATTCTGTAAATTGAGATTAACTCTTAATTCTGTTTCTTAATGGGGAAACGTCTGTATCTAACATGGCATCTTTTTTGATAAAGAGTGAAGGCTGGGTATTGTGGATGAGCTCCGAAAGCTTCACCTACGGAAGCCCTTCGTGTTGTGTAGCCAGAGAACTCTGATCTCTGGAAGTGACAATTCCCATCCTTCTGTTGTTGGTCAATAAAATGCAATCATGCTTTGAAAAAGGCATTTTATTTTGGGTGCAGTGTCTTGGCAGAAGAGCGTGATTTAAAAGATGATGCAAAAGCCCATTAGAGAGTGTTTTTAGAGATACCACTGCAGCTGTTACTTGCAGCGTACCAGAAGCATAATATTAAGTCAATGACAGATAACACCTAAATTTTAGTGTGCTTATTTAAAGATACACTGCTTAAGGTCTTTTAATATCTAAGTTATTTGTCTTTACACATTCTTGATCCAGACCAGAAAAAACCCTTGCCATTTTGTTTATATTTTCTTCTTTTCCCTCCCAGTAATGTCATCTTAAGATATCTAAATGCTATCAATAATTCCTCGATTTACTACTGCTTATTTTGTGCAGCTATCAAAACAAATATCTGTTTTCAATTTCAACTGTCACGCTTGCAATAAGGTACTGGCAACCTTCAAAATAGAAGTGTTTCTGAATGTACCACTGTAGAGGCTATGACTGCACCCAGGCAACATGCTCGCTTCCAGCCACAACTAAACGTGCTTTCTTAAAGTTCCTCATATGGAAAATTACCATAAAATAATGTTTTATTAACATTTTGGACGTATTTTTCTTACGGCTTATTCAGCATCCTGGTGTTTTTAATAACATACGATTATTTGAAGATGCTAGGTAGCTTTTCATTAAGCAATATATGGCAATTTTTTCCCACTGAGAGAGAATATTTCTTACAGGTAAATAGACTTGTGTTTTATTGGTGAAGGTGCCTATCAGTGCTACAGGTTAAAGTAAGACGAGTGAATTTAAAGACTGTCTATGTGTTACATTAGGGCAGAAGCCAGCCAGTCTTGTGCTGAACATGTCTGGAGTGCATTTGTACAGGCTGGAACTGTAAAACATGCAGAGATAGAAAACTATTTATATGTTGTCTGAATATTTCAGATACTGTACTAAGGTCAAACAGACCTAAGATTGCATCCATTGTCTGTTGAATTTGGTTTTTTTCCAATGAGTTTAATGGGATTTGAATCAAGGTCTTTCTAACATTGTGATAATAGATCAGGCAAGGGAAAAAGCTTCTATTGTGATTCTGGAACATGCTGCTTTATCCTTAAATTAAGATTGATTAAGCATAACTGATTTCTAAAGAAACTGTGAGCCACAGTATTGCAGCCAAAGTGGAAGCAGGTGAGAAGTTTTACATCCTCTCTTTCTTGCTTTGTAAAGATTGCAGTTTTTAGGAAAGTCTTCTTCTGTCTGATTCGTTTTGTTGAACTTTGAAATACATAAAATGATAATTTATGTGTTATGTTTGTAGTTATAAATTATTTTATACCCATTTGTTAAAAAAAAGGGAGTATATTAGGCACATTGATGTGGTGCAAAGAAAAACTCCAATAATGTGATATGTCATTTCTCAGAGTAAATTTAAGTTTGGTTTTACAGTTTTAACTGTTGAAATTAATTTGGAAAGATGGTGTTCAGTTGGCTTGTGGAAGAAGTATTCTGCCCTATTTTGTCATGTTTAGTATTAGGTTACTAGACAGACAGCTGCAGCTGGCTTAAAATGATGCACTAAAAATATTGAAGAGTCTAGCCTTGAGGAAGCAGGGCAGTAAAATGGCAACAAGAATATTTACTTAGCCCAGAATCATCTGGGGATGCGAGAAATGCTTTCAAAAGTGTAATATATCGCAGGGCAAATTTTATTATATTACTTTTGTCTCTTACTGCTTCTATTGATCTTTCTATATACATTTTAGAAAATTGTCACATATCTGTCCTCCGAGCAATAAAATAAGCTTGACATCAATAAGAGCTTCATATATGTCCTTTTACCAATAAACTAGAATGCGCAGATTCTGTCCATTCAGTATGCTCTCTGAATTAATTTAATAAAATATAGCTTGTTTGTTCGTTAGAAAAGATTTTAGGTGAAAATGTATTAATCGAGGTGGATAACTTTACATGTTCAAAAGTAAGTTCCATTACTGGGGTAATACAGAGGAAATTATTGGTATTTATCACTGTGATTCATTGTACTAATTATAGGGAGTCCATGTTTCATTTTTCAAAAACAATCCAGCATCTCCAGCCAAACGGCGCTTGAATTCACCCTGAAAGCATCCAGATGAACGGCCTGCTTCTTGCGTACAAATGGCTACAACTGGATTGCATATCAGTCAAGCAAAACACTAAGCGCCCAGAGAATTTAACATCATATAACAGCAAAGAAAGGGCCCACTACTAAGTGCCTGCCGAGAGAGATGCTCAGCCTTCTAAATTCACCTTAATCTTAATTTTGCAAGTGCTGTATGACAGAGCACTGGGTACTTGAAAAGATTCACTGCTACATCAGCTAAAAGAGCATGGTGACAAAGTCTGCAATATTATTCAACACTTTGATAAATACATATAGTACTGATAGTATGTAAATATACACACACAAACACACACACGCGTACGAACTCACACACCGTATGTATGTATGGCTGTATCCGATATCTTTGACATCATTTCTTCCTGATATATTATTCTTTATAATCCTTCCAGGTACTCTTCAGTTTCGCTCTTTTTCCTTCTTCACTCTCACTGTGCGTTGCCTCCCAAATTTGAAAGGATTCCTTCATGCTTTCCCGAGAGCTTCGAAAAACCCCCGTCTCCAAACCTTAATTCTGAGTTCAGTGATCTTTGTTCAGATTCAGCGCTAACTAGTAGTTTTGTACTACCAGGATTTGGAATTTTGATTACGCTAGGCAGTCATTATGCTAATTACATTTGTAAAGTACCTCTTATACGCAAAATTTCTAGAGCTATAAATCAGGAGTAATAACTTTACAATCAGCTGTTAGAAGGCCTGAGATTTATAGGCACTTCCTGAACTGAAGTAACCCTCATACGTACCACACACAAAATCTGAAGCATAAATTAGGTTGGAAGCCGCTCACAAAGGTGATGAACTTCCCAGCTAAGGATTTGTCTTCCACTCTCAGCTGTGTTCGCATCTTGATTGCCAGACTGACCAGCACTCCCCGTCCCGCTCCAACACGTGGAATGAAAATTTTCCAGGACGGTTCTTTTGCCCAAAGTTCATTCCTGCCAGATTTGTCCTTCTCTGATTCCGGCCGGCTGTAAAAGGACTCCAGTGGCATTTGGCAGACTTTGTGTTAAATAAGTCGCACCCTGTATCCAATGGATGTAGTTCACTGGACCAAGAAGAGTTTTGTACTTTTATAGATGACAGCGTCACACTTGAGTACAGCGAAAAAGAGCAGAACCTCTGCTGCTCCCTTATTTTGTTTGTGTGCTTTCTCCTTGCTTTCTCAGCTGTCCTCTAAACCCGCCTCAGCAACTGGTATCATCTGATTATTCTGGTATTTGGCTTACATAGTTGGATTGTTATCAACTGCGACCTTGAGTGTACTTGGCTGAGTAAATTCAATCAGCTAATGAAATTGTGGTCTTTCCATCAATTGATTATCAAATTGCTTGTATAGTTCAGCTAGCCCAACTCTTTCCCAAAGCTGCACATTTCTGTTTACCCAGGCAGTCTCTGCCTGACCCCTTCCTTGCTATTCCTCAACGTCCCTTTTTTCACTTGACGTGCATGCAGTCTCTGACTCTGGCCAAATACCAACAACCCAATACCGGTTGTCTTACTGACCACCCTGTAGAAAATAAATCAGTAAAAAAGCAGGACAAGTGCAGGACAAGCCAGTGTGACTTTCTCTCTTATGCTGCCCGGTGTAGCGGTCCCGGACACCTGCTGATTCACAAGGTGAACATCACGTCAAGAGAGGATGGTGCTGGCTGGGTCAGGGACTAGGAGAAGCTGTGATTTGCATTTCAGGTGTGGAACACAGCACAGAGCAAAGAGCCTGCGGGGACCACCTGTAGAGGGTGGATTTGCCCACCTCTTTTTTTTTTTTTTTCCCCCTAGCTCCCTGTGCCAGTCCATAATCTGTGAGCAAGTAAAGGTGTCAGGTTGAAGTCCCCTTGAACTCCAGTTTTCTAGAAGCCTGCTGTAGGTTGAATTATAGGGCAGCACTGGCAGTATACCTGCTGCTCTGTTTGATCATGAAGTACAATTTACACCCTTCGCCGTAGCTATTTAATAGGCTGACACGTGCGTGTGAGGCCAGCGGCCGGCTAGTTTGGGATGAATGCGAGTAGCCAGTACTTCGGGACAAAATGTAGAAAAGCTGCAGGTTACTCTACTGCTACTCCAGAACAGAAGCTGCTGTCTTGTGCTGTCTGAAGGACACGCTCTCCCCTTGAGCTGCATTGCAGTCGCTGCTGCAGAACAGGCTAATGGCCGTTGTGCGCTGCCCTTGTCCCGACGTTGTCCTGACGTGCTGTGGAGTACCTGGCTCGTGGAAACGTGCTGGTGGTTGGCTTTATCTGTGGCGTGGGAGTAGGTGTGGTTTTGGCCCGTATAAGCGTGTGCCATATACCCCGTTGAACAAAATTGTGGTTTCCTTCTTTAATTAAGAGCTTCTCTTCCCTGTAATATTGAGGGGAGGGGCCGGAGTTTGCATTTTTGGTATTGCTATATTCTTTCTTCTTATGCAAGCTATGGTATGTTTTATCTTTTTCCACAGTGGTGTTCCTTTTGGTACTAATGGAACTATTTTTTGCAACACTGGGTTTGTTTTTTTTTCTTGACTAAAGAAGAAACGCGGGAAATCACGAGGGAGAGAAAAGCAGTGGAAGAAGCCAAAAGTGCCCACTGCTAAGGCGCTCGCTTTTGAAGCTCTTCCGTCTCTTTATGCTGGCTAGTTGAAGAGGTCAGCTGCTTAGTAAACAAATTGTACAGATGTTCTTAAAACATTGGCGTTTGTTACTTATTGGTGGTGTTGAGATGAAGAGGAAACAGGGATTATGCATAGAATTCTAGTCAGATGCTTCTGAGTTCGCATTCTTGGAGTTTGAGAATTTGCTTGTTCTCAAATGGTAGAAGATGAACTCTAAATAATAAAGTGCTTCTATTTTAATTGAGTTTCTCTTTTTGAAAAATAATGGGCAGATAGGGTGAAGGAAAAAAGAAGGAAGTACAGTACATTATAGCTATGGTTGCATTACAGTAGGTCATATTATATGTCTGTGGTAACATTGTAGTGGGTAATCTATTTAGCTGTAAAAGCATGCTGTACCAGGGCAACATCAACAAATCAGCCTATTACAACGTGACTTTAATAAATATATCTCAGTCTATGAAATTTTATAATATACGAATGCAACAGTAATATTAGTACTATGACGTTTTATTACAGCTTTATAGGAAATTTAATTTTTGTGTATATCAAGAAATCATATTTAATGTATATCTGATTTATTTGATAAGGTGACTTCTGTGTCTGCTCATAGTCAAGAGACTTTCCTTTAAATTTGTAGGATAATTACTTGTTTTTCTTTTGTGTTTTTCTTGTAATAAAAATATTTTTATATATTTATATATATTTTATAGTAATTACTGCATTACACTTGGAAGTAAGGGGCATTTGCTCAGCGTGAGGGTTCCACACTGCAGCACCTGCTTTGCTGTAGTAGCACAGTGAAGTATTGTACTGTGCTACCACACACAAAATTGGAATAATCACGGAAACTCCTTCCACTCTGCAGGAAAGCAGGCTGGAACCCAAACTGTCCGGCTTTTCCTGGGTGTTGTAAGCAGAGGGGCTAAAGAGAGGCTACAGTTTTCAGTAACAGACAGTACAAAAATACTTGAAGCTGCTGTTGGCATGCCTCCCTCCCACGGGCTGTCTTGCACATTGCTGCGTAGACCTTGGAGAGGACAAAAGGGACTTACAAAAATGTCAGACAGTATTCCACACCTTCCACTCAAAGAGGCTTTAGCTCTTCTTCTTTTCCTTCCTGGAGATGTCCCTAACAGCCTCTTTGGGAGAGGGGATAACTCTATTTAACTGGACAGGGGAAAAGAACCCGTACCCTGAAAATACATAAGCAGTGGGTGCGTGGCTTGTGCATGTCCAGGAGCATGGTGCCAAGTTTGTGGGTACTTTCATCCTGCTCTTCGCGGAGCTCTGCCGTGAGATTGCCCCTGTCCCTCCAACATTATCACAAAAAATGACGTAGCCAGCAGATTTATAATTTTGGCTCTTTCCGTTCTCTATAGATCCATCATAAAGGAGGACACACGTCAAAAATAAAAGGCCTCCTCTGCAGAGAAATTATGTCAATATAAGAAAAGTCTTTATGAGAAAGGCTTTTAATTTGGAGGAAGAAGTCTGTTAGCATTACAGAGATCTGCTCACTTTGGCAGAAGCTTCCCGAAATCAATAGATTCTGTTTCTTTTACATAGGCAGTACTGAGTAAGACTCTTAATGATGGAGATTTACCCTCATAGACTTTATCCTAATGGCATCTCCACTTAATTTTCCTGTTAAAACTTTTATTGAAAATTCAGTAGCCATTCTCCTTTTTAACAAGGTTGCCAGCCTGCAAAAAATTGCGGAGGAAAGATCTATTAATGGTAATTCATTAGCAAAATATGATCCAGCCACAATTTATCTTTCTTGTGTTAGCTTTCTCTGAGTTAGAGGGGAGTCTGCAATCAAGGTTTATAACTGCTACTTCTGTGTGCACGTGTATGTCCCTGGAATAGAGTTTTGATTTTGAAGGGTCTAAACCACAGCGAAAGTCTTAGATCCCACAGTCCATAAGACCTGTAAGAAAACATAAGCACGAAAGGAGGTAGTTTCATGAGAGCATGGACATTCCAGTTGATTGACTATTCAGTCACTGAGTTGCTCCCTGTTGGGGTCCTCTCGTCCATAAGGCATAGGTACAGAAGTGATGTAAAGATTTTCCTTAATTAAAGTCTTTTGCTAAGGGTGTAAAGGAAAAAAAATCTCATTGTTGTAAATGAATGAATTTTGATAAAATGTTCTAAAAGGCTTCAGCCAGAGGCAGAACTATTAGAGAAAATAGTTCAAATAAGTGAAGGCTGGTAAAATTGCTAGCAATTGAAACTGAGTTCCTATTATTAGAGGTATTGAGCATTCTTAAAATTCAGAGTGGTGCTGGCAGTACTGCATATAATACTGTTAGCTCTTTTCCTAGCGGCTGAGGAAAGTAGCCTTTAGACAAACATTTTTATTTTGTAACTACATTCTAAGATTTGTGGTTTTGATATTCCTGCTTCCTGCAAGCCTACAATGCAGGAATTAGAGGGTTTGTAGAAGAACCATCTGGGCAACGGCAGGATAATTCTGGCACTTTTCCTTGGGGTTTTCTTTTCTTGCATGAAAATACAAGAGTGAACCACCCCACCTCCCACCCCTCACTCCTCCCCCTCCCCCAAATCCACCAAAGCCTGAGCGACAAGCAGTTAGTCTGTATTGCAGAGGACCTTTCAGCTTCTGCAAAAATTGTAAAGGAGATTTGAATTCTTTCCTTGTGCAGCCATTGCCCAGCTTCTTACAGAATCATAGAACCACTTGGGTTGGAAGAGACCTTCAAGGTCATCGAGTCCAAGCATAACCTACACTGCCAAAACCACCCCTAAACCATGTCCCTCAACACCACGTCCACCCGTCTTTTAAACACCTCCAGGGATGGCGATTCCGCCACTTCCCTGGGCAGCCTGTTCCAATGCCCGATTAACCCTTTTGGTAAAGAACTTTTTCCTAATATCCAACCTAAACCTCCCCTGGCACAACTTGAGGCCATTTCCTCTTGTCCCGTCGCTTGTCACTTGGGAGAAGAGACTGACCCCCAATTCCCCAATTCTTCCCCAATTCCATCCGACACCCATATAACAACGTAGTGCCTGGGTGACTCTTCATGCACTGGGCAGCAGCGAGTCCCTTCTTACAGAAGCCTGTAGTACAGCAATTCCTCGGGGTGTCCTTGTATGAATATTGGGGTTTTGAAACTGGCTAAGATATGACACCTAAAGGATAGGGGAATTTCAAAATGCTTGACAAGTAAGTACTAACACATTTGGATACGCACGCAGGAGGTGTGTTTTGATACGGATATGTAGGAAGGAATAGAAGGGTAGAGTTTTGACCCATGGCAGGCATCCCAGTCTTTCTCTCCCAGAGGTGACTAGCATGCTTGGCTCTGCTTGTAGCTGTCAAGGCCTGGCTGCTGCACTGGCATAACACAGTTTTTGCACTAATGGGAAAATCTTTTACATGACCAGCCCTGTCCTGTAAGCCAGTCTCTGTTAGTAATCTTAAAAGTGAGCAGAAGAAAACACCACTTTACTGTGCAGACCTAGGAATAGGATTTATTTTAGGAAGCACACGTTTCACATGAGTAAGTTTGCAGTATCAGTTATGACGGCAAAGAATGTGTGTGAGAGCTCTGACGGGAGCCCTCTTACCTACCTATCCCCATCAGCTCTAATGACTTTCAATGGGCGTGCGTGATTGCTAGACAATAAACAGTTTTATTTTTTAAGGTCCTTTATGACATCTTTTATATTAAGACCCCTGTGTAGTTCTTTCCCAGTGCAATGTGGCACATATTGTTGATGAACTAGTCACTTTTCTGCCAATCTTTTTCTTCTTTTGCCCTTTATATCTGCTCTGCCACAATTTTTTTTTCTTTTGATGTCATGTAGAAACATATTACTACTTCACCAAAGTCTCTGCTTACTCTCATTTTCAAACCAGAAAAAATGTAGATGGAGACTGTAACTTGCACCTTCTCTGAGAATGCCGAGACTAGAAATGAGCACACGTTCTTCCAAGAGTTACGGAGGGAATGTTTTGAGTCTCATGTTTTTCTTACATTATCCAGCTGTATTTTGTACTAGTACTTTCAGCTTTCTGCACAGTTATATTTTTCTACAAATATTTATATGCAGAAAAGCACAAAATGCCTACTCTTAAACTAAATTTCTTTTTTTCCTATATGGTAGAAATTGACTGGTTTGAACAGAAATATATTTCAGAAGGTTCCCATATGGAGTGTGTGGATTGACGAGCAGGAAGTCTTACTGGGCGAGCATCATGCTTTCTCCATGCCACTGCCTTGTGCCAGTTGCAGGAGCGCTCATGATGTTCTACTACCGCCCTCTCTAAACCACTTTACCATTCTTCTCCCCATGTTATCCTCCATAAAATAGTATGACGTGCTACAAATTGTATATTTAGAGTAAGGCCGAACCACTTATCAACTCAGCCACGCGATATGACGATCTGCTTTTTTGCTTCTAAGTGGTTAACAATTACAGAAGATTCTTTTTAATGCTTAGTCTTTTATTCACTTTATTTTTCTTTTTAGTGCATTGGAAAATAAATCTTAAACATTTCTTCTGTTTTCTAGCACTTTAAGCCTTTTCATAGCATTTGTAACATCTCTTTGCCAACACTCCATCTGTGATTTTAGCTTGCAGGAAACACTTTGCAATTCTGTTATTAGCTTAGATGCAGAGAGCTGCTGTTTAAATATTAATTGTAACTTCCCTCATAAGTGCAGTCAAACCCACTGTGTAACTTGTTCAGTAAATACCTAGGAGAAGGTGGGGAGTGTGTTGCGGGTAGTGCCTGTTCTTAGTCTTAGCAAAGGTCTTGCTGGAGTTAACAGTCCAAAATAGATCGTGTCCTGATGCTTGCCGTTTCCTTTCCTCCTCTTACCTCAATTGCCCTCCTTGTACACTCACAACAAAAAGAAAGAAAAAAGAATAATGTGAAACTGCAAGCGAGCTTCTTGCACCATTACTGGACTTGCCGTAAGTGCGAGGACCACCGCACAGCGCTCAAGAGAAAAGATATGAGGTCCATCATTTTTTTCAAATCCTACTTGTTGGACAAATGCACTTCTGAAGTATTGCTCTGTCAAGAATCGCACCTCGGTAGAGACATTATCTTGTGGCTGAGCCCTTCTCCTCTGTTTTCAGTCATGAGCCTCACCCTATTTCATTTCTCAATTCCACAAAGTGTGCTTTACGCTTAAAAAAATAGGAAAACATAAAGTGTTTACAGCCATTTCAGTAAAGTGTATTTGATAGAAGTGGGAAACAAAGTAGTTAACATCGTCTGACCAGCCTGTTTTCTGGGGATCACCAGAGCATTGTAATTGTAACACTCATATTGGGTATAATTGAAAGAAGATCAGCCCCATTAAAATCGTACATTGTATTTTTCCTTCTCTTCTCCTTCCAGATGGTTATTAATCTTTTATTGGTGAGGTGGTTTGCCTACGGTGTAATCTGAGATTTTTTTCCTCATGTCATTTAAGTGAGTTACTTCTCTTTGTGTTTGCAGGTGGACTGAATTTTAATATGCTGAATTTTGGTAATTGCTGAGAAATTAGAAGTTTTTCTTAGTATCTTGCAAATGTATAATAAATTTTAAGACAATGAAGTAGTACCCACATATTCCTTTTATTTTTCAGCATTCTGTGAAGAGGGGTGCAGATATGGTGGAACCTGTGTAGCCCCTAACAAATGTGTCTGCCCTTCTGGATTCACAGGAAGTCATTGCGAGAAAGGTAAAGCTTTCACTGAAACACACCTTCTTTTTGGTAATGAGAAATATGATATGCTGAATTAAGAAATAATTACTTTCCATTCTTTTGTTCTGCTTGATATTTTCTGTTCATTGAAGATATGACTGTTCCATAGCTGCCTTTTCCTAACTGAAGTCTCGTCTTAAATTAAACATGGAAAAAATTAAACAATCAGGGCTGTATCTGCTTTTGCTTCCAGTGGATGCTTTTAGTTAATTAGAGGGGATGGCAAATGAAGAATATCTACTCCACCTGTTTCCTGTGGTGCGAGCTGAAGGTCACTGTCTACTTTTTTTTGAATGTGGTGCAAATTAGACTAGAATTTGGATGCTTGCTTTCACTTAAAGTTATTGAATTCTGAAGATTTGATCTGCCTCTAAATTACCAAGGCCACCAGATTTAATGGAGTCATGGCCTATTAAAATATCTTACTAGTGATGATGTGATCCTACCTTTTCCCAGATTTTCTTTGCATTTCAAGATTTGCTCCTGACAGTCTCATAGGCCCACCTTTCAGTTTGTTTCACAAAGATCTGGTTCCTCATCTACCTTAAACGAGCGGGAGGGGATCCTACAGAATGTCCTGTAGGACTTTTGTCAGATTCTTTGTACAGCAGATTTGGGATTTTATTTTGCTTGGTATTTATTGAGGTTGTATTTCACTTAAATAACCCAAGGATAGAGTTTTTTGCATTCCGTGTTTGTTAATAAACCTTTTGCGCTTGCCTTTACTGGTGGAAATAAAGTGGGTTGTTAACACAGGTTGCATGATGCTAGTATGGGTGAGATTATAACTGATGAGGTTTTTTTTAAGGAAATAAAAAAAAGAGGAAACAAAAGAAGTAACTGTTAAAGGTTAAGTTAAATCACTGGAACTACTTGTTACTCGGAGATTATCCCATAATTCCTGTGTAGCAGTGTCTGTTTAATATATGGCTTTTCTACTGTCATACAAAGTAATTTAAGCCCAGTTGTCGACAAATCTGCTTTGTGTAGCTTCTGGAAACCGCTGAAGCTTTTTATGGGTGTACTCAAATCACTGCGTACGGAAATCCTACAGTTTGTAGATGTCAGTTTTGTTTCTGATTTTTTGGGAATGAACTGGGATGTTAATATTTTCACATAGAATAAATCTGACTACTGTATTATTTTTTTGCTTGTAGTCCTTGGGGCTATTTGTTTTAAATAGAAATAATCTCCCAAGCCTCCTGACATTCAGCAGTAAGTGCTGGCAGTACACGTGGGGGAGTAATACAAGAAGTGTCCTGATGGGGATTGGTGACAAATGGTGTCCTTCAGGGGTCTGTACTGGGACCAGTACTGTTTAGTATCCTCATCAGTGACATAGCGTGATTCAGTGCACCCTCAGCAAGTTTGCAGATGACACCAAGCCGAGTGGTGTGGTTGACACACCTGAGGGGTGGGATGCCATCCAGAGGGAAGCTCAAGAAGTGGGTCTTTGTGAACCTCATGAGGTTCAAAGAGGCCACGTGCAGGGTCCTGCACTTGGGTTGAGGCAACCCCCGTTATCGATACAGGTTGGGGGATAAATGGATTGAGAGCAGCCATGTCAAGAAGGTCTTGGCGATAGTGGTGATGAAAAGCTGGATGTGAGCTGACAGTGTATGCTCACAGGCCAGAAGGCCAACTGTATACTGGGCTGTGTCAAAAGCACCGTGGCCAGCAGGTTGAGGGAGGGGATTCTGCCCCTCTACTCTGCTCTGCCTACCTGGAGTACTGCATCCAGCTCTGAACCCGCCAACGCAGAAAAGACATGGACCTGTTGGAGTGGGTCCAGAGGAGGCCCACAAAAATGATCAGGGGGATGGAGCACCTCTGCTATGAGGACAGGTTGTGAGAGAGTTGGGACTCTTCAGCCTGGAGAAGGCTCCAGGGAGACCATATAGCAGCTTTTTGTTACTTAAAGGTGGCTTATAAGAAAGATGGGGACAAACTTTTTAGCGGGGCCTGTTGCAATAGGACAAGGACTAATGGTTTTAAACTAAAAGAAGGTAGATTTAGACTACACTTAAGGAAGAAATTCTTTACACTGAGGGTGGCGAAACACTGTCCCAGGTTGCCCGGAGAAGTGTTAGGTGCCCCATCCCTGGAAGTGTTTGAGGCCGGATTGGATGGGGCTCTGAGCAACCTGATGTGGTTGAAGATGTCCATGCCCGTGGCAAGGAGGTTGGACTAGCTGACCTCTAAAGGTCCCTGCCAACCCAAACCATTCTATGATTCTGTAATTGCCCAAAGTTGTCCCGCCTACTTGGGGAGCCAGTGGCTTTAGGCCCAAACTGGGCTTTCAGCCCAGCTGTCTATGATTCTTTCACCCCTGAATCTTAAAACTATCTTTTTTCTTACAGCTGTAAAGGGACTTCCATAACTAGAACACAGAATCTTTATAGTGTTGAAGCGGTGGTTTAAAATTGATAAATGGATGACATAACCGTTGTTGACTCCTGAGTTAGCACACCAAACAAAGGTAACACGGCAGGCATGGTACTCTCATTATATCAAGAAATTTAGAGGTAGATGTCAGAAGGAGCTAGCTTCTGTGTATAAAATCTATATGACTTGAACCAGAAGGAAGTTTATTTTTCCTTTGGAAACGTGTAGGATTTACCAGTATGCTACAAGTCAAGCTAATGATGGTAACTTTCAGAAATCTGATGTGCAGACTGGTTTGCAAATGAAGAGGGCTTTGCACGTGAGAAATTGTCACACTTTTTTGTATTAGAGGATTTGAAAATTTCAGCAGATATACCTTATGTCAATGCGTAATTCAGTGGCTAAGTGCATATCAGATCTATGTGAGAACAGCTTCAGCCATCTGAAGGTGCATGTCCTGGAAAAACTAAATGTTCGGGCTGAAAAGGTGATGAACCACCTTGGAAGCAGCCTTCCCTTTGCTTACCTGCTTACTCCTCAAAGATGTAGTGCTGCCAAGAAGAGGAGGCGGTTCAGTAAAGACATCCCTCATAGTCTCACTGCAGTGTTTTTAGAGGACATTTAAAGTATTCAAAAAACGTGTTTGAGTTTTTCCCCCTGTTGCCTGTAATGTTAGAAATAAGCTCTTTGTTATATTTAACATATGGTAGCACTCTCTCAATCATTATGACACAGACCGAAGACGGTGAAATGGTGGGACATCACTTTAAATCAAAGCTTAAATGTTCCTGGTAAAACCTTGTCTGATGGAAGCTCATGATGAACTGATGCATATCAGAAGTAAAACGATGTGTTTTGGTAATGTATTCTATTCGCCACGGTGCATTTAAAAATGTCCTTCAAACCGACAACCCAGCAATTCCATATACATTATTTGTGAGCTGAAAGGACTCATCACTGGCTAAAAACAGTATGACCCAAATTGGCTTCGACACCATGTAAAGGGGAAAATGAACCAGAAATTAGAATGTTGTTGAAAACCAGGTGCGTTTCCTTCTGAATATGAATCATATGTTACTCACTGTTTCTGACTGCCTGGTTGAAATGATGATATTAGGTTAATTAAAAATTCAGAGGTATTTGAGAGGGCTAGGATTTATGTTGGTAATTTACTCAGGTGAAATTAAAATACACGTTTAAGGCTTATGTACAAATACATAATTCAACATGCTGCTAAGAAGAATTACCTCTTGCCAGTTGCTTTGCCTGAAATGAGGAATCATCATAACGGTTCTGGGGCTGCCTTTTCTTTTTGAAGGGGAACTGCAAATTGATATCCAGAGATACTGTCAAGTAATTCCTCCTTCCATCCATTCTTTGTAATGGTGTTTCTTTAAGTATGTGCTTGATGCTTCTTACAGAATTTTTGTCATTTCCTATTTAGGATCTGATTTGACCTTCTGATCAGGTTTTTGTTCGTTTGTTTTGTGTTTAGCTGGCCAGGGCTGAAATCAGTGATCTCTCTGATCGTTACCATTTGTGATCATATTTAGCACAGTTGCAATACCTGTGCTAAAAAGTTTTTATGTTAGAATTTTTGCTGACATTTCTGTGTGGTTCCAGCATGCGTGTGCCTGACAGCCGAGCTGGAGATACACATCCTTAACTGTATGTAACAACGCTGGCGTAAGCCCAGGTGCATCCTTGGCAGGGATCCCTGTTAAGGGCTTCCGAGAGACATTTTGGTGTGCAGGGGAGAATGCAAACACAGTAGTCTGTGAGAGTTGTTGGCAGCATGGATTCAAATGCCCTATTTTTCCATCCAGTGATGTTTTCTCCATCTCGTATGTTTGCAACGTTAAAAAAATAAAAAAAAATCTTATCTTTCCTTGAGTTGCTTTTCTGTCTCTGTGGATGAGCCGCAGGTCAGGGGAGTTTTAATCCTGGTTTTGGAGACAGGGTTTGCCGTTATTGTATATTTGTGGAATGTTAGTCACTACTGTCACTGGTGAAGTGGTGATGAGATAAGCAGGACAATCTACAATATCAAAGGCAGGAGTAAACAGTTGAAGGAGTGACCAGAAATCGCAGGCATTCTTTCAACACCTCCCTGTACGTGGTAGAGTCGTGGGCATGGACCTAAGAAATACATACCGACTTCTGTACAGCCCTGGGATGGTGACCAGCAGGGGCAGAGATTTCAGCTAAGGACGTTAGTTACAGTACCTGTCTGTACAAATTATAATTTTGGGCAATGAGCAGAAGATGACAGAGGGCTTTGAAGCAGTGAGTTCCCAGCTAGGGAATTTGTTTGTGGTTTGGTTTTATTTTTTCCCCCAATACTTTTCAAAAAGGTGGAGGGAAGGCTTTTGGCAGTGGTGGGACATCACCTCCAAATGGGATTCAAAGCAATTGTACCACACCTTTGCTCCCCCAGCTTGTGAAATATATTGTCTGAGCTGGTACACAATGAGTGGGGAATAGGATTCTGGTAGATTAAGAGAACATTGTGTAGGCTGGAGCTTAGAGAGGTAAATATTTTTGTGGTAGCTATGCGTGTATTTCTCACAGAACGATAGAATGTTGTCAAAGAATTACCTGCTGATTGTAAACAGTCAGAAGCAAGGGAAGTGAGGCATCAGGATGTGATCATTACCGGGGTTATCCCTTGTGTTGTTTTGGACTGTGTACAAAAGATTGTCTGATACTGGGGTGACAGGTCATTTTTCAGTGTGTACCACAGCTGAGAAACGTGTTTTGAATCCCAATAATTACAATGCGAGTGGGGAAAATAAATAAATATTTTTTAAAAAAAATCAGCACTTGCACTATTGCATTACATACGGATTCTTCAATCATATATTTTGCAGGTGTGCAATGAAATGTTGCTATCTTATATCTTGAAATTGGATATGTCATGTATACACCATGAAAAGGAGGAGACCTTTAGCTGATTTGTTTCGTAATAGTTGGCAGTATCTGGAGCTTTTTGTCTAAGAAGTTCAATACTTCTTTGTGTAATTGTCTCTTACATTGCTGCTTCTGGAATACATTGTCTTCTGCAGTCCTTTGGGTGAAGCTCCCTGTAGCCTGTATTCCTTTGGACCCTAGAGATAGGAAGAAAAAAAAAAAGTGAGAATTGTATTTCCATGTGCTATTTCTTTCATTTCTGAGCTAGATCAATCTTCAGGTGTGTAGCTATCAAAGACGTTTCAGTTGAGGAACCTGGTTTAAAAAAAAAAAAAAAAAAAAAAAGGCAAACAAAACCCAAAGCAAAACAGGGAAAGGTTTTTCAGTGAGTACGGTAAGCTAAATGTCAAAACTCCCTACCTTTCTCTATCTAAGATCTTTTGTAAGAGATGAAGCAAGGTTTATTTTGGGAAACAAATCAGCTGTGCAGCTGTGGGCACAAGGCTTTGCATGAGCTTCTTTCTAAAGCCTCTCATTTCGAGGTGAGGCAAAGCCAGTGCGGTGCGACACAGGAAGGCTGAAGTGAAGGATGCTTAGCTTATTACAGAAAACGGTGATTGTGGTTGAGGTGACACTCCTGAGGGTGTGGCGGATCCAGAGAAGGCAGATGCTCCAGGTGGCTGAGGTTACTCTGCTCCATTTGCTGCCAAGCTGTTTGCAGCGTTTGCCCCAGTGGTGCTTAGCGCAAACTGGCAAGGGGTGATATCTTAATGTGATAGAAGAAACAAAGCTGTCATTTGTAAAGATAGCAGGGAATAGATCAAAGAATGTCTGCTAGAAAAAGCTGATGAAGACCGTCTCTGAGGATCAAGGGGACATCTGTCTGCAAATCAACAAATAACTCGTCAGTGGAAGAAAAAAGTTGTTCTGTCTCACAGTGCCAAGGCAAAGAAAAGTGAAGTTGCCCAGACCAAGAACACCGTTCATCCTCCCGGCTGACTGTAGCATGAGGAGGCTGTAGCGTGTTTTTGTAGCGCTTGCGTTACTTCAAAGACTGCAAAAGTTTATTTTTGAAAGGCTGGAAAAACACTAAGCAGACACTGGATTTGGGGTTTGGTGTTTGTTTTGTTTTGTTTTGCTTGGGTTTTTTTGGTTTTGTTTTTAGGGTTTTTTTCTCCTTCGGTCCCCAAAGCTTTCATTTAGCAACTGGGTAGTCATATGTTGCTTATTCTGGCTGGGATTATGCTTGCTATTCTACATTCCTTCAATTTGAATTTCTCCACTCAAATTCTGCTTTATTCATCCTGACCAATGTCTATATGCCTGCCGGACATGTCAGGTATTGCTGAAGGATGCAGTTTTATCTGCACAAGAGAAACACAAGATTTACCTAGTTGACATTTAATTTGCATTTAGATTCATGGAAAGCAGTGTAATCGTGAGATAATTCGCGTTGATCAAACTTTATAATACACATAAGGTCCAAACCCCGATTCTAAAATCTTTATTCTCTTACTTTAAACATTAAGAAAAATAGCTTTAGGTAGTGTCTTGGCATGCCATCTTTCTTTCTGTCCCAGTTCCTATTCTGGATGTTCTTGGATTAATACCTTGTGAAGACCCACTGTAGAACTTATTATAGAGCTTATAAAAATAGCTGCTATGTTTTATTATTCCTTAGTTACCTTAGTAGTGAAAAGAAAATACATGTGATATTTAAAGAAATGAATGGATGTGATTTCATTAAGTCAGTGGCTTTGTGTCTTCCTTTTGTAATAGAGCAATAGATTTGACTCCTTCACTGTGTCTTTCTTGCTGAAAAGCAGGCAATGAAAAATCTAAAAAGAAAATGACAGTAAGTGCTTTGGAAGGAAAGGAAAAGAGTGGGGAATTTTAGGAGGAGATTGATGGCTCCGCCTAGACCTCCAGTGATAAAGAAGCAATTAACAAAAGGAGAAACTCCAAACAAAATTATGCCAACTCGTTTAGATTCAGGTTCCCTGACAAAGGGTTGGATAGTAACCTGTGTTCAGTGTCTCAAAAGGTTCTTAACAATTGTCTTGAAATTAGAAATGGGTGGTTCTTGTAGCAGTATGGGGTGACCTAATTGAATTTATATTAAAAGTTGACTTTTTGATGTGGCGAGAACTAATAAATGTAGCTTTCATAGAACCATTGGAAAGCAACATGGTAAAGACAGTATTCACAGGCAAAAAGGAGGTGCCCGTCTTTGCTAGGAGAGAACAGCAGGCTGTGAGCAATAGAGGCTATTCTAGCTAAACAGGTAAAAATTCTTAGGGCACCTCTTTGCCCCCTGCTTAGCACCTGGAAATTGCTGGGGGAAAGAGAGGTTTGTTTATTCCTGTTTTCTTTGTTTCTGCTGCTGCTACACACAGTGTTAGATGTTTATTCATCCATAAGCTGTAATTATGTACTACAGGAGGAACATCATGTTTAGAAAGATACGGGTAAACTAAGCAGTAACAAATTTCTAAGCTCTAAATATAAAAGAACTGAGGTGTTGGAATTCGTTCCCTGCTGGAGGCCACGTTGCTTTGGCCTTTCCTTGAAGTGCTCAATCCCTGAACTAAGCGTTTATCCAGTTTGTCACCAGGAACATCTCCCACACCTTCTGTGCAGTCATATCCGCTCCAGTTTCCTCTTGGATTCTGAGGACCAGGCAATGGGATTTAAATTTGTTTCAAGTGGCAGAATCGCCACTTGAATTATGTTAAAGAAAACCGAGAACTACAAAGCACTCAAAACATGTGAGCGAATATTTATGTTTGAGCAAATAGATATATTCATTTAGTAACGAAATTTCCATTTAGCAGCTAAGAAGTTTCTGTATATGAAGCATTTCTTGTGATGTGAGCTGTGCAAAAAAGACAGTTGCTTTAAAATACTTACTTCATGATGACTTAACTGCAAACCACATCTCTTATTTTGTTATGATTACCTTAAAAAAACCAAGAAGTCTGCTCTGGGTGGAGCGCAGTAATGCTAATTTTATAATCTAGTTTGTCAGCACATTCTGACCCCCTTTTGGTTCTTTCAGGCAGATGCCTACATCAGTGAAAAATAGAATATTTCTAAGGAGATATAACAGAATAGGTAGTGGACTAACTAAATATTAAATAAAAACTACCTCAGTCTCTCCAACTATAGGCAGTATTTAGGGGACATAACTGAGCTTAATGAGCTCTTTGCCGCCTTCCTTTTTCTTATAATAGCCTGCCCTGCACTGGAGAATCAACCATGAATATTTAAATTTGCTGATAACCTAGAAACGTAGCTTGAGATGTGCAGGGCAGGCACAGAGAGGTTTTTTAAGACAGGGATCCTCTTGGTTTCAGTGGGAATTTCACCTGAGTGGAGGCCTTAGGATTTGGTACCATTGAATTAGGTGAAATGAAAAATAAATGTCTCTAGTAAAATGAAAGTGCATTCAGAGTGGGGTTTTTATGTGGAACAAGCTGTGTTAGTTGCAGTTACCAATGATAAATGTGCTCTCTCTAACTCATTGTACTATGGTACAAGCCTAACTAGCTAATCTAGGAATAAGAGCCTGTTCAAACTGGGTAGAGAATTCAGTCTCTTTAGCAAATTTGTATAACTCTGAGAATTTTACTATATACAGCCATGTTTCTGATGAAGTTTCATACAGTGAATGCTTACATATTTCATAAGTGATCTCGTTGAAGTTAATCGAGGCGTAGTGAGAGAAAATATGCCTGAGTGGTCAGAACTAGAATCAGAAAACTATTTTTTTTTTTGAGAAATAATGTGACAGGTGAAAGGAATATGGAGCAAAACAACAAGCTGAAATTGTGGGCTATTGTGTCTGTAATTCTGAAAAAAAGTAATTTTTCCTGCATTTTTTCTTTTTTTTTCTTAAGAGACATTTTTTTTTCTCCTGAAAAATTATGGTATGAGAAGAACACTTCAAGCTGCTGGAAGTGATGCAACAGGAGAAACAGGGAGGTGTAGCCAGCAAGTTCTTTTCCTATGTTGATAGGAATTCATCACCAAAAAAGCAATAGCCAAAACAATAGCCACCTCCGCTTGCTTTCATTGGGCTGACAGTCAGAGGAAGAGATGGTGTCTCCATTCATATAATCCTTGGAAGGCAAATAAAATGGCACAAATCGCTTAACCTCTTATGTTACTTACAGATTGCAGTTTATGTGCAATGAGGATAACTAAGCCAACTATTTTGCTTTAGGAGTCAGGGTGAAAATGGGAGTTAGTCCCTTGTTGAAGGGAGTGTCATCCTTTCTTCATTAACTGAGGTAGCCTCTGTAACAGCTACAATTTTCTTGAATTTCAGTCCTTTTGAGTATCTGTTCTTGTAAGACTAACACCCATGGTTTTCAACAGTGTGCCCCAGGAAGATTGCAGAATTGCGTTGTTGTTCTACAACACTACAGTGAAGAAAAGCCTGCAACAGAAGGAGGTGGCTTTTTGCAAAATCTGCTGAAATTAAATCAGTGTGTGGACTCAAGAAAACAAGCCTTTCTTTAGGATTATACTCATGTGCATGTATAGAGAAGAAATAGGAAGCTTTGCTGATAGGGAGCCTTATAAACTTTCTTATCCCCTTCTAAAGCTTTTTTTCTGTATCAGGTGAAACATTTTGATTGTCTGTAGTCTGTTCGATAGTGATGTGCCTGTTCTGCAGGAAGTACATGATGTACCTGAAAACTCCCCTTCACAGTGGACTTTTTTCCGGGATAACCCAGCATATCATGCCTGGTGAAATACCAAAAAATCCGTAGAATAATACCTGTTGGGTGTGGAAAAGGCCTATGAATCTGTCTCCTAGAAAGTGTGGCATTAGAACCTATTCCAGATTAAGAGTTCACTGACTCACTGTGCAGATTCCTGTTGCTTTTGTTAGGCGTTTATTCATGCCTGTAGCCCCCAGAGAAAGAATATGCAAGATGTGCTTAATGTAAGGTACATATAAAGCATAAAAATAACTTGGATTGTTCTGGTTAAATGTTTTCTTTGCTGGTTATGATTGAAGTAGCTTTAAAATAACAGTCATACTCAAACTTAAAGAACTATGTGTCAAAGTTATTTTCAAACTTTTTATAATGTTATGATAAAAATCTGTTCAGCCCTTCACATTTGCAGAAATAGAGTTCTTCTTAAATACATCAATCATTTTTTGCTTTTCAAAAGAGAACCACTGATCTAGCAACTCGGGCTGTTCAGTAGCTGGAGTTTTCTACTACTTAAGCTCTGTAACATCTGAATTATTTCTTTTAACATGTAGTATCTACTGAGTAGATCAGTCATTTCAGAGACAAACATAAAAGGTGGAGGTTTTAGTGAAAGAGTGAAATCCCCTTTCTTACTTGATTTTTTCCTGAAGAGACATTTTCTGTCGCTGGTAGTCTAATCTTTGGAATGGTACTCATTTATCTTTTGAATGAGACACGAAATGAAGGCCCTAAACACTTCTGGTCATTAAAGATCCAGTTGAACCAGTATCCTATTTCAGTTCAGGTAGTTACCTTCTGCCTTCTTTACCAATGTCAGTCAGGAAAATTACTCATTTGAAATAGCTGTCTGGCTAGCATGGAGTGGCATCCATGCCTTAACTTCAGAGATGGCTACGTTTCTGTGATAGGTTACTGATCCGTACAGTGATTACATGGTTTTAAATGTGAATGACTCTTAGGTGGAGTACGAGCATGCTAGATGTATGAGGGTGAGCTCAACTCATCCACTGACCTTCTCGTTGCAGTGTCTTGGAGGTAGTGATACCTCTGATCGGGATGGCGCAGTTCACCAGGGCCAGTTATAGGTTCTTGCACACCTACCACATCATTTTATCGTAAACTGGTAGGCAGCGGGGCTCGCTGAGCTGAGAAGAGCGGAGGGGCGCTCAAACTCTGATTAGGGTCCCATGCATCACCCTCACACGTGCAGTAGCCACCCAGCTTCTTTATAATAGCTTGCTGGTTTATTGCTAACTTGGGCTGTAGGTGCTCCTCAGTTTAAGAGATTAAAGGGATTATTCTCAATTCCAGTATAGCATTTTAACAAGTAGCCAGGAAGGGTCTGTCCTTCCTTTTGCAGTCGAGCCACTGACCGTGAAAACCAATGAAAGTTTTCAGGCTCAGAAGCGAAATAGCTTTGTAGCCATGAGGAAAAGGTTTGTTCTTCTCTTGAGCGTTTTCAAAATATCGAAACTGGGCTGCTGTTGCTCAGTCAGAAGGTATGGCCAGTACACGTATTTTACTTGCTTAAATGACCACTTAAGAAGACTGAATTCCAGTGAAGAGGTATCTTATGAAGATCTAGGTTCCCATTTGATGCTTTGGAGCCCAGGTGGTACTACAGTATGGGGGAGACGTTTAGCTATTGGTAATGGTTTATGTAAGGAAAAAATTATCTCTGGCAATTCTTTGTGATTACATTTCCTTAAAAGAGACTGAGTGGTTTCTCTGATTTTGTTTTGTTTGGTTGGTTGGCTTTTTTTCTTTACCATAGACAGAATAAAGTATGTCCCATGAGCTGTGTCAGACCCTGCAGAAAGTAAATTTCGTAGTGTGACAGGACAGTTTCCTTTTTTTCCTGCCAAATATTCACTCTGTCCCTTTCTACAACAGCTGTCCTGTCCACCTCTTGTGACAGCCCTAGCTCTGGAAAGCCTATCAGTCTGTCCAAGATGGATTAAAAACAGGGGAAAAACCCCTCTGCATACCACAAGGGATTTTTGTTTTGTGTCTGTTGCAACCCAGGGAGATTGTGAATCCTACACTTAATGGAAGCTGCTTTTTGAGATGGGACTTCCACTGCCTGCTAAAGCCTATCTTTCTGTCCTCCACCTGTAATTGTTTTGTTTCTTACCGTTGGAATGTCCAACGCAGAACTTTTCAATTGTTTCCATTAACTGTGTGGAGAAAGTAGAGATTTAAGTCGTACCTTAGAAATTGTCTTCCATTTTCTCATCTGAAATCTTGTTTCTCCAACTTTTATAGAGTTCACAGCTGATGCAGTTTGAAAGGTGTGTGTGCTGATAGCAATAACAACTCCCTCAGCGGTCCCATTAATCATTTATAGGCTAGGGAGTCAGATACAGTGTGATAACGCCTAGCTATTCCTAAGGCCTCCCTTTTGAGATAACTCAGTCTTATTTTTCTTTTTGAAGAGAGCTTTGATTTACTTTTATTTTTTTTTTCTATCTGCCCACCCCACATCTTTTCTCAGCAGGGTTTATTAAGTGTATTCATTACTGAATGAGATAAAAGTAAGTTGCATGTGTAGATAGATGGTGGTAGGTCACTGAGGATACAGAATCTCATCAATAATGACCAGAATTTCCTGATATCTAACATCTGTCTCGCTGATTTGACTGGGGGGGGGGGGGGGTTTCAGATCCTCCCATGAGCCATAGTTTACAAATGTAAAAAGAATTAAATACAAGATTACTTAAGGAGAAGGTAGTCCATTACTTGTCCAGACACTACAAAAAGACATATCTCTCAAAGTTATAGGTTATCCTAGTAAGTGTTTCCTCACTGAGTGTGAAATAAATTAACTGGTGCATTAAATCCGTTATTATATCTTCTTGCTACAATCAGCAAGATGAAATTGGTCACTTATTAGTCTGTTTGCTTAATAGTTTCAACAGTGAACTGATTCACTGCAAAAATAAATTGTAATAGCTCCTTCGGAGGAAATCCTTCCAGGGAGAAGGGACATCCAAAATGGGAAATGTAATGTGTTTGACATTGCTACTCTGACTCTTGTGGAAAAGTGGAAGACACCTCACTTCATTGTGTTTAGCGCCGTTTTTCGTGAATGCTAAATTCAATCTAGCTGAAGAAACTGATGTATAATATATTCACCTTTCCAGATTTTGTGTTTCCCTCTTCTTTACATTACTGTGTATTAAGTGCCAGTCTTAAAGGGCATAGGCGGTTTTTCTAAGCCAAATTGAGAAATAAAAGTAGGAAAGAATTAAGGGAAGAACTTTGTGTTAATGAAAGCTAAAAATGACAAATTTCATATACTGCCCATATGAGCAATGGCAAATTTCAGTTTTCCACTGAAGGAAAGATAGTATTTTTGAGGCACCAAGAAAATGGTCCAAGCAAACCGGGAAGTAACTCCTTTTTTTTTTTTTTTTTNATTAGAATATATCACTTCTGAGTACAAATCAAACACGATACCTAAGCTGAAGGGCTGACAATATCTGAACCATAATGTAAACCCCAAAATACTTTGTTAAGATATAAAGCCTTACAGGCTTTCCGGCTTCTGTAACCTTTTGGTTTATACCATGAGTTGTATCGAAACAGGCTGAGAATCTTGACGTATTAAATTTGGTAAAAAAGGATTTTATAAAAGCTCGATTTATCTGACAGAGTCATAAAAGACTTTGTCAGTCTTTACCCCACAGAGTGGTCTTACAGTACGAGTACTCATATTTATTTCAATTGTCTAGTAATGATGTAAAGTACAGCTCAGTGTAAGAGCAGGTGGCTGAAAGTGCTAGCCAAAGATAAATTAGTCCAAAAAGCATAAATAATAGAAGGAATATACAGTAGTAATATGTATTCATAGCAACATTTTTAAAGTAACGCTTTATTCAGAATATCCGAGTCATTTATCTGACATTATAAACAACAAGCTTTATAAATATTGGGATATATTTTAAGGTTGTGAAATGTCTTCTTTTTTTTCCTTTAACAATTTGTACAATACTTACAATGACACTTGGCTCCTTCCCAAGTCAGTAGAGAATTCTAAATTTCTGGACTCAAGATGAAGCTATTGTTTGATCCTCAAAGTTCAAATTGTTCTAGTGAATGAATAAGCACTGGCTGGAACTAGGAGGCACTGAATACCTTATTTCATGGCTCTGAAGATTTTGGCTGGATGAATTATAACCTTTACAGGAGAAAAACCTCTGTATTAGCGTACATTCTTGTAAAGTCTTTAAGGTGGAGATGTAAAGAGAGAATTAATGCCCGGTAATGTTGGCATTCTGACATATCAGATCACACACACAGAGAAACTAAGTTATGCTTACTGAGGACTGTAAGCGAAGAAGCAAAACCTAAGAATAAAGGGTCTAATTCCAGTCTTTCTGTCTTGCGTATATCATATATAGGCACATTATGTGCATATTTGTGCTGTTTGGGAATACTGCCACAAGTAAGGTGGCAGCAGCTTACTTTTCTCTAGATAGTGTAGAAAAACATACTGTCTTTAAATATGTTTGGAGCGTTATTAGTTTATTTTTACAGCGTGCAAGGAGGATAGAAGAAGGGAAAAAAAGCCCTTGATATTCATGAAAGTTGATTGAGGAGTTAGCATAGGACATATTTTATAAAGGGCATTGCATTGACTATATTAGTCTGTTTCTGATCCCATTTAGGGACTATGAACAAGAAAAATTATACTGAGAAGTTAAATATTTCAAGCAGACTTTAGTAGATTCCAATGTTGAGCAGGTTAGCCATAACTACGTAACTCAATTGTCCTATCGTTAATTTAAAACAGCATCTTTTTTTGTTGTACCGTATAAAATAGCGCTAATGTGAGGGACCAATTTGCAGACATGAAGTTTATTTCCTCTTTGGAAACAACTGTTAATGAATTTGTCATGTAAAGGGTGGAGATTATAGTTGTTTATTGATGTTAATAATCAGCTAATTTTTGAAATTTTGTCCTAAGACACTAGGCACACACATTGTAAGGCAAGGGATGAATAAGGACCTGGTGCAAAGTCATCACAACTCTTGGGTTCCCTTCCATGAGTAAGGATCCTGAGAATTCGCTGAGGTCATCTTCGAGGACACAACTGCCTTACAACAGCCAGACAAAAGATTGTCTATTTCTTTGGGTTTCTAAAAGCCAAGGTAAAGCCTCCTTAAAAGACAAGTTTATACTGTAAAGATGAATGGATTATTCTTCATTATAACATTAATTGTTATTAAGGGCTGACTTGCCTGTACATGGTTCCTCCGACTTTCAGAAGGAAAATCACAAGCAACCCCTTTAAGTTGCACCTATATATTTTGTGGATCTATAATGTATGTATAACACAGCTTGTACTTGACTGAAGTGATTGATGTGTCTTTTAAGAACTCCTGAGAAAAGAGTGCAAAAATTGCCTGTAAATGTTTTCAGATAATCACAGTATTCAAGAATTCTCACTTATTTTTCTTCTACTTCCCTCTCAAAAATACCCAGCGTTGTTGTGAGCATTCTGTTACTTCCAAAAAATAATTTGCAAGTGGCATAATCTAATCTAAATTCAGTGTAAATATAAATACTGCTAAAATATGCTTTCAAGACTGACATAGTCGTGAAACGTATACTGTGGGGTGTAGGTCATCGCTTGTTTTCGGAAAACAAGGATTTCTGTGCCTAAGTTGTCCATTACTATTTCTAAACTGTGATTTGTGATTTTTGTATATGATTGCTCTATGGAGATCAGTACAGACAAAATGCTACAAACGGCCTCTGATGTATTTTTCTTGCGTTTTCTAATAATGTCTACCTGTGCTGAAAGAACATATCCTAGATCTGTGGAACGAGGCAGGTGAGTCTGGCTAGCCTTCATGGTGAGCATTTCTTATGTAGTAGTGAAAAAGTGAAATAAAAATAATATTTTCATTATTCTATGTCTGGGTTTTATCTGTGCAACCTTTGTGCACAGATATATCCTTAGAGTAGCTTAGGTGGGAGAGGATGCTTGACAAAGGACAATAAGGGCCACACCATCAGGTAAAAATAAGCGAGGAAAAGAGAACTCCTGGTGTTTTTCATCTGGTCATTCTGTGTGCGTTGGTGTCAGAGGCAGCCCCATTAGTTGCAACGTTGGTGTCATGATTTTTCCAAGAGCTGTGGCATTTTCCCAAAATGTTGTTTCTCTAGTAGCACCTGCGTAGCTGTAAAATCAACTCCACAAGAAAACAGCGTGCTGATATGGTGCAAAACATTTAGTTGCCAATTTAACCTTCTCTCTCTGATTTCTTGTTTTACCCAGATGTGGGTAATAAGAATATAAAATCCCTTCAGTTGACTGTACGAACAGCTAAATATGCTTGTTGAGGAGGCTTACATTAGGAAGGACTGTGAATTCCTTCCCTTTGGAGCGGAGGAGGGTGTTTGAAATGCTTCAAGAATAGTAACTGAGCGGTGAAAGGAATTAAGATGCTCTTCAACTGTGATTGTTTACAATTATTTTATTTTTTTTGCTTTTGCCTCTTTGGTTAGATGGATTACATGATCATGTGGGTAGATAATGTAGCATAGATAATTCTACCCTTGTGGTGCTTCGTAGACCAAGCTTTTGATTTCATTGTTCATTTGCTCTGAGCAGTGATACTGAGCGTATTACAGCGTTTAGATGTGAGGATTTCTAAAATGATGTACTGCAAATTTGGCTGCAGACTGTAAACATGTATTGTAACCTTGTAAGAATTATCAAGTGAGTAATACTGTGAAAATATTTTGAATTTTAGAAAAAAGATTAGCTCGTATATTGGACTTCTTACTGTAATTTAGAATTCAATATAACTCCCAGCTTATTAATATTTAAAAGGAGAGTCTTTCTCTAAAAATCAATGAGTAGATGTAATTATTTGTTTTAGCAAAGAGGTTTGAAAATGAGAAATTGTCTACTGGTGTGGAACTGTCCTAATGCCAGTGGCTATGAATATATTATAGAGCTATATCTTTATGGAAAATATTTCCACCCTGTCATCTTCATTTAATACAGTCATTTTCTGCTTTATTCATTTCACCTGGGTTAAACTTTGTTTACACTGTAATGCAATTTAAGTTATTGAATATGATTCTCATGGGTGCCTCACTGAGAGACAGATAGAGCACTAGCCTGCAACTTGCCTTCGTTTTTGGTGTCTCCACTGAAAACTGCTTGCATCAGAAGTATATAAATAATGAAGCTGGCAAGAATTTAATATCATGGAAAATCACCTTAGAACTAAAGCCAGTAATTTCGTGTGTGTGTATCTTTGTGTGGCTTTTTAGGCCCGTGTATTACGCTACCCATATTACTTGTTTGCACTAAACCCGGGAGAGGATTATGTTACTGAAGATATTTCTGCAATGAGCGTTCAAAGTATGAAAATAAAAAGATGTATATTTTCTTTGATTAGCCTTTTCATTAACTTCAAGTTGTTTTGGCAGACTTTCTTACTCAACGTGATTTGCTCTTTACATATATTAGTATTAAATCATGCCTTCAAATGCTATATATTGTTTCTAACATTATATTCTATAGTTGACTTTGAAGACTTCTGAAAAGAATACATTTTTGCACAGAAAACAATGTAATCTTGCGACCCAAAATTTTTATGAGGGGAAAACCCCACTTTGTTTTACATCTCTTATTTCCGAGAATGTAGCCAGTTGCCTGTGTTTATTTTCTTTAGTCTTCAGTATTCTGGAGACTTTTGTTTTAGCGTTTTGAGCAGATCTGAAGTTTCTGACAGTGGAGTAACTATAGAAATGATTAGGACTCAATATAACACATGCAAGTGGCAGGTAAATATCCTGTGTGTGGTTCTTGCCGCTTGAGCCGTCAGACTTCCTTGACACTTTTTCATACCATGTTTTGTACCGGTCGTGTTTGTCCACTGGAGACAAAGGCTGGCTGCAGCTTGCCCATGCAGTGCTCAATGTGACCTGTCTGAAGCAAGGCTTGAAGGTATATCTCTGTTCTAAAGGTGGGCAGGGGGGGAATTTTAAATTGCCGGTCCACAGACAGAGGGTGGAGCAAGCTGTCGGATTATGAACATGATGATTTTTAACTTCTCGCCAAAAGAAAACTCTTGTGATGGTCTTGTGACCTCTTGTTTCCACCACGCTGGTAGGGAAGCGTCTTCATTCCTTGTTCAGTTAGTCTGATATAGCAGGTAGGTGAGTAATACTGTATTAAGGGCATAAAATTCAGACATATTCATTGTTGCCCTTTGTGTTCATTGAGGCCCGTTATTATCTGGTCTGGGTTTTGTGTGTGTGAGCGAGTTATAATGGAGATAAACGCAGAGAAGCCTCATATAGACTAGCAGTGAGAGTGCCGGGCTGTTTCCTTGAAATTGAAAATGTGGGACATATTTCTCCAACAGTCTGTACCGCTTTCTAACCTGTGTTTTATTGCGTGAAAGATAGATGTTAGTATGTGTTCTTAACTTACAACAGGATGCCTTGAGGAAGGGAGTGTAGGAGATGTATCAGTGGTTTGACTGCTGGAAGTCTGAGCAAGAACCGTTTTAGCCTGTCCTCACAGTTGCAATTCTTTGAAACCAAATTCTTCACCTCCATGAGTACTATGGAAGCTACACCTCTAAAATCATAACTGGTCTGCTACAAAATCCTTGCAAAATGAAGAACTGTCATATCCCACATGTGATGTTTCTTTTCCTAGATTCCAGTTAAACTCACTCAACTCCATACGTTTGGCTGCTTTATTGATTTTTTTTTTTTTTGATTGAAAGAAAAACAATGCTGAAACATGGACTATAGAAACCCCTTTGATACGAGCTATAAACTATAATTGTCCTTTCTTCTTTGCCACCTCCTTCTTTCCGCTGAGTATAAGATAAAAAATGGTCTCATAATTTAAAATAGACAGTGCAATTTGCTTTGCCAACAAAGGACTCAACTCCTATCCCTGTTTCTTCTTACTGCAAACTTTGGGTTAGATTTTGCAGGACGTATCTGGAAATAGAACATCTCACAAATCTGGTGGCAGTTAGCTTCTCTGTGAGAGTCTGGTACCCGTGCCACTGAAAATTGTGAATTTTGTAGCTGCTGTTGTTTGAAATAGTTATTTTTACTGAAAGGAGGTCGTTAGTAGAGTTAGACGTGGCTCTTCACGGTACTGACAAGAACACAATCTTCATTGTGGCTCACTCTTCTGCAGGCTGTTGTCTCAGTGTGAAAAGACTGATTTCCAGAGCGGAAAGAGGAGAGATGCTTTCTCCAGGTTTAGAAAAGAGGATTGAATGTGTTGGCGTGTAACTGATAAAAGGAGGCAGCCTCATCAGTTTTAAGCACTTTGTGATTGACAACTTTCAACTGTAGTGGAGCCTGCTTGGGTCTGGATTAAGAGCGTTGTGATGATGACTCCTATTTACTGATCTTTTTGCTTGATTTTATGTGTGCTTCATTCTTGGTGAGGCAGGGAATTTGAGCTATTTTTAATTCTTTTACCCATCTCCTCCGCCCTTGACTGTTATTATTAATCTCTGCAGCTAAACAGTGGATTTCTTTGGCATTTGTCTGATCTTACACAATGAGCATAGGAGAAAGGGGAAAAAAGGGAGGGACACCTTAACTTAAAATCTTTTAACTTTAACAGGCAGCTGAACTAGAGGCTTAGATTGTTTCAAATCCATATAATGCTCAGGGAATGCTATGTGCACTTTGACAAATACTAATTAGATACGATCCTCCGTGTGTTTTTGTGTGTCTGTCCTTAAAATGCAGCGAGTAGTCTGTCTGTGGAAGGGTGAGAAGAGACTGCTTTGTGAAGACAGCTTCTTGTGCTCTGTGACTAAAATAAATTATAGCACTTTGGGGCTTGAGGTACACATTATTTTGGTCGCTCATAGATCTCCTGCTGCTCAAGCACACTGGGAAACAAATGCATTTCTTCTATAAGAAAATAAACCCCAGAGTTAGTTTTCTCAAAGCTTGTTTTGATCCTCTGCTGAAAACAAGATTATTGCCTGTTTCCCTGCCCGCCCCGGGTCGTCTGTTGATCTTTCCTCATCTGGTCTGAGACCATGTAGCAGAGAAATAATGAAAAAAGATGGCCATATCAAGGAGATTTGTAGGTCTTGAGTTTCAGCTAGCACTCTCCTCCTTGTTGATTAGCATTCCAGAAGAATTCCTTTATTCCAAAGAAAAGAAGGCTGTATTTTGCCATGCCAGGTTACTGTATCATTGTCAGCTATATATATATTTTTAGGAAGGAGAATAATCTCAAATTTATGGAAGGCTTATACGTGAATCTATATGTGTAAAACCCCACAAGCTTCTGTATGTGTCCTATAAGACTATGCTTATTTGCTCTTTCTAGTCAAGGATACAGAACAAGAGTGCTGGCTGTGCTAATCAAGTCTTCTGAATATCAGATCATTTCTCCTGGTGCTTTGAATTAGAATATTTTGGACGCTGAAATGTTATTATTCAGTTATTACTGTTGTACTTATTCGTAACAGGTATGGATAGAGTTGTTTTTGCATAGTTTTCTCACCAAGAACACATAGGGTGATTCAACCTTTTCTCTGAAACATTGTATTTTTCTACTTTGGGGAGATTTTTTCGGTCTAGTGAGGTCTAAACAAACCACTTGAGCACCAGGAGAGCTAAAGGATTGGTATAAAATGTGCTGCCTTACATGAGGTGTACAGTTTTACGTTCTGTATCTTCTTTCCAACTTCCAACATATTTGAAGGAAAGCTAAGTAGTAGCAGCTCAGGATGGATGAACTGCTGAAGAAGTAGCCTGGAGGGTCCTGTGTGGACCGGGCAGATCGGGAACAGCTCGGGTTCAAACCTCGTCTACTGCAGTGAGGGAGAACTGGCACAAATCCTCCCTTAGAAAATCACAGTCAACGTAGATAGTTTGACTGGATGATAGGATGATTAAGTATGCTAATAATAGTAGAGTCTTGGCAAGTACATTTTGTCACTGGTAAGCATGTTATCTGCATATTTTTAACTTGAAAATTCTACAGAAATGTCACTCTGTGCAGAATGCGCAGCCACTGACTAACCAAAGCGTTGTTCCCAAGACTACCCTGTCTGTGCTTCAACGCGCCGTTCAGGCTGTGTGTGAGCAAGCTGGCAGTCTCCGGGTGAGTTGGACAGAAATTCAGTCCCAGAGCGAGCGGTGGGGAAGGGCAGAGCTGCTTTTTGGGCAGGTTACAAAGCTTACAGGTTCCACATATCTCACCTGGTCAGAGGCTTGGAAACGGGGTGGGGGTGGACAATATTTTTCTTTCTTTAATTACAAGAATTTGGTTTGGTTTTGATTTTGTGTATTTCAAAACTATCTGCGTGGAACAATGTGTTGATGCATTTTAGATGTCAAGGTGAGCAAAATCAGAAATACTGCTTCTTTACAGTACAGAATAATGCAGTAGTATCATTACTGTTGTTAAAAATTAATATCTCCACAAGGTACCCTACGTCCAATTTTGCTATTGCAAAATCTAGTGTGACCAGTTACCCATGGAAACAATTCATGGGAGCTAACCTTCACAGTCCTTTGATCTTGCCAGAGCTCTGGGGAGAATCAGAGTGTTTTTACTGTCATTTAGGGTTATGTATGGTCTGGAAAAAAATATAGTTCTGTTGACAAAATGAACGTGGAGCGATGCGATAGAACTCCATCTGTTAATTCATATGAGGGCATTGTTCTTTCACATAAAAAATGTTCTTAGAAAATGCCTTGTAATTAAAAGGCAATTATTATTTTCCAATTCAAAATACCACCCCTCCCCCAGCTTGTTTATTTTGACAAGGTTTTGTGAGTTGTTAGTCTTTTTTTCTGAAAGAACTCTGATAACTAAACCTCAATGGTGATCTGTCATGGTTTTTAGGAGATTAGGTAATAACATACATGTACAAGGTGAAGAGAGAACCATGTCCAATTTAGAAGTGATTAAAATGAGTCCAAACAAGAGCCTAGTTTGCAATACCCTCATCTGACCTCATGAGCAGTAGGAGGCATGAACTCTGGGAATTTGTGAAGTTCCTGAATGAATTTTCTTGGTCCCAGTAACCTACAGATTAGCCACCTAGTATTCTTGCATGTGTTGCTTTAAAAATCTCATTAGAATCATAGAATCACCTGGGTTGGAAGAGACCTTCAAGATCATCGGTCCAACCATAAACCTACACTGCCAAAACCACCCCTAAACCATGTCCCTTTTAGCACCAATGTCCCATTAAGCACCAATGTCTTAATTTTGCATGGAAGTAGTTACACATTGTGACTCACGCTTCTATTATAACCCTCTGTTTTTCAGGGTCCATTACATGGCCATAAAAGTCACTTGACGTTCAAGGTCTCTGCCTGAAACCCCTTTTTTCTTTCGCTAATACCAAATATTCAAAAGACATATGTTACTATTTTTTTACCTCCGCAATAAAAGAAGAAAATATATTGGGGTTTGAGACATTGCCTTCTTATATCCCAACCACTGCTAAGTTTCAATCAGAAGTTTTGATGGTAAGAATAAAGTAGTGTTTCTTCTTTTATAGGAGTGGCCCAAATGGCTGGTTATGCTTCAGGCTAGGTATTACACTGAATTTTATCTCTGCCTGTCCTTGCAAGGCCAACCCAGCTGGGAGGTGATACCACAGGAGGGTTGATTTCCTTGCTGTGCAGAGGGCCAGTCTGCAGATTGGCAGGGCTCAGTGCTGCCCCGGGAAGGTGGGAGCATTCCTTATATTCCCATCCCAGGAGCGGAGCCTGGGGCCCTGTTGCAGCCAGTGTCTGTGGAGATGCGCTGCTGCTGCTGCGGGAGCCCCACTGCTGGGCTGGTCCTTTCACAGCCGAGTAAGGTATCTGTTGCCTCTCTAAGATGGGAGGACTTCTGCGTTCCAAGAGCCAAATAATAGCACAAAAGCAGTAAGAGGCATTTCCTAAACCTCCTCTCAGCAGTGGCCATCTTCTTCAGACAGCCAAACCCTGCTTTAACTGGGAAATGAGCTAAGAAAGGGCAAAAACTGAGGTTTAACACCGTCTTCACGGTATCACTCCGCTCCAAAACCCAAGTTGCCTTCTAGCAGCCGAGAAATGTTTGTGATGGTGCAGGGGTGAATTTCTTCTTTATCTTTTGCCACACTGTGCCTCCACATTGGCTAGCTTTGTGGTTAAACTTTCCTCTTTTTAGTTCCGATTCTTCTTTCTCATTGCTACTCACATAAAAGAGCTTGGTTTTCTCTCTGCCCACAATATCGCCTTGCTAGCTAAAGTCCAAAGTATTTTTGGAAAGTCATAAAAAGTGTAAAAGGAATATGCTTGTGTTGTTTTAATTAAGAATCAGATGTTATCTAGGAGTTAACAGACGCCGTTCTAGACAATAACAGAGCTGTCACTTTCTTCAGTGAAAATCACAGTGATATCCTTCAATATCTTGTAATGGAATTTATATATTCCATTTTATGTATGTATGGTTTGTGGCACTTGGCATCTAACACTCTTAAAATTGATATTTACCAAATAGAGAATGCAGGTAACTGTCTTAAAATATGATCAAATATATTGCTGTCTTTGAGGGAAAAAAAATTGATTTTATTCTGACTTAAACTGGTTTTATAGTACTGTAACTTTTGTTGAGTTAGTTGGTAGTAATGAATTATAGTGGAGTAAATTTTCTTGGAATCTATGAGTTCATTTTTTTCATCGTTCTATTGGTGTTTCTCCTTGGTACGATATGTAATGCTTCATCTGTGAACCTGGCTGAACAGCAATGTCATCCTCTGCTCAGGAGGTTGTTAGATCCTGGTTCTAGGGAGCTGGCAAACTCCAGTTCTCTGAGGTAAAACTCTTTAATGGGTACGTTCTTCAGCAAAATCCCAGCCACTGTACGATCTGTGAAATGCTATGGGAAAACAAAGGTAAAGAGATGAAATAGAAAAGAATCCTGCCAAGCTGGATCTGGTGGGCTACTAACAAAAGCAAGTTACTGATTTTTTGCGAGAAGAAAGAGGATTAGGAGGGCTTTTACAAATACCAAACTGTGCTTAAATGCATAGTAGAATACATAAATGGGCCAGAAAGAATTTTAAACACAATATCTGGGACATTTGGCTGCTCTTGTTGGAGAGCAAATCTGGGACATTTGGCTGCTCATTGGCTGCACTGCCAGGATCTGAATTCAGGAAAATCTGTGTTGCCTCTTCTTCCTCCCCAGTTAGCTCCATTTAGCAGACTCTGAAGTAATGAAAGGTATAAGGAAATGAATGTTTCCTTGCTCCCTGGTACTGAGTTTGCTGAAGTCAGTAACTGACTAAGGAGAACTTGAGACAAAAGAATGGCTGAGGGCCAAGTATGCTGGTGAAAAGACAAAATTAGTCTCATAAAAAGTAAGCCTCGATGGGACCTTAGGTCTTTTTGACTTGTTGCAGGATGAGGTGCCCCTTTTGTTCACACATCTATGTAACAAGTTAAAAAAATCTTCACGGATGGAGATTGCACAGCTGCCCTAGATAGCCTGTTCATGTGCTTCTCTATCTTCATTAGTATTTTCTTAATATCTTAAGTCTGTGTCATTATAATTTAAGTATACTGCTTCAGTCCTCTTCAGAATTAAGACCTATTTGCATATCTCCAATTTATATTCATCTGTGTATTCCTTTCCTCCCAAGTATTCTTTGAAGCCATGTTTTCTAGACCTCTCATGATTCTTGTTATCGTCTCCTCTGGATCTCCAGCTGGTTCGTATCTACCATTAAGCTTGTTGCCTGCTCTTTGGTGGGCATATTATTGCAGGTAAGACCCTATCAGGAGTGCTGAACAGAAGGGAGGCACACACAGTAGTTTTGTTCATTCCTTCCAAGGTGGTGATGGCTTTGATTTCATTTTGGTATGGCATCATGTTCAGGTGGTCATCTGATCTAGCTCTTGCTCTGTTGCGTAGTTCCACTTGAGAGGGGGGGTGAGGGAAGAGGAGCTGGGCCAGCAGCAGCGTTCAAGGTAGAATGGCCTGAGCGCAATGACTCACCTCTATGTCATCTCTATTAATTTCCTGAAAATTGGTCTGCATTATTTACTCATTTTCTGCCAAGTAAATCAGGATAATTCTGTATGACATTGCAAGATGATAATTTGTAATTCTGAGCCTTTAACTGGCCTTTGTTTTGATAGTCCGAGGGACTTATGTTTAGCTAAATGAACTGTTTAGGTTTTCCAGCAGAATTATCTTTATTCTCTCTGCATGCATACAGATCTTAATTAACGACACATCAAGATTTCATGTAGGGCTATTCTAAGTGTAAAGGTCTGATGTACTTTTGTATCCATTTGTAAGCTTATGAGCAGCGTTGAAAAACCCTGTAAATGTTTCCAATTTTAAACGTGAAAAAGCTTTTAGAAGCCCTTGAAAACATTAAAATAGTGCTAAAAAATAGATGAAGCATTATTTGACCTGAAGCATGATTGTTTCACTTTCCAGTGTTGCAAGCAAGTAAAAAGCCCAGTTATTTTGACCCATTCTACTTAACATGTTAATTGTGTAATATAAAGTTTAGAGATCTTCTGCCATTGCTAATCTCAATCTTCATTTCTCTTCTTAATTGCACATTTGAACAAGAAAACGTAATGTTTTTAAATTAGCTCTTACGATCTATTGGGTCTTATGTGAAGGAGAAGATGGTTACTCCTAAGCTACGTGGTTTATATGTAGATAGACCTGGCTGATTCCCAGCAACATTGTAGGAGAAGTTGCAAATGTAACAAACATTTTTGAAAAGTATAAATTGAAACATCAGTAGCTTTCCTTTCCCAGTCGTTCCTATCTTTTCCTGTCTCAAAGAAACCCATGTTTTTGTATTCAAAGTGCTGTTAGGCTAGTCTAGGAATAAACAAGTAAGTGTTCTTAGTATGTGATGGCTAGTTCTTGATAGCTGACAACAAAATTGTACCGGAAATTGGGCAAGTTCTGTTTCCACAGAAAAGAGAAAGTGGATCACAGGGTTTGCCCTATGGTATCTGGTATTATGAAGAACAAACAGTGCTGTCTTCTTTAGAATTTTATCATATATTAACAATTATCATTAATAAAATAATAATGTCTCTAGAGTTTTATATTGCATAAGGGGTTTTCAGATGATCTGACTTAGTTCCTACTTGCCTTAGGTGACTGTGTCACATAATCCTCTTTAAGGATTTGTCATCTCTGTCCTAAAATTGGCTGCCTTTTTTTTCTTTTTTCTTTTTTCTTTTTTTTTTTTTTTTTAAAGGTAAATGTCTTGCTACTCAGCCTGCAAAGATGCTTGCATAGCTAGGGATCATTCACTGATTTCCAGCCTGGACTTATTCCTGACAATTAATACTCACTTGCATTGGTGTTCTGCCACTTTTCATTCTTTGTCTTAAATAAAAAAATATTTTTTTTATTGTTTGCTCCTAATGAACTTACACAAGGGAATAATATCTCCTCCTGGCTTTGAATGTGCTATGCAAAATAAGTAGGGAACATATTTTTATTCCATAAAATAGATTATCGTTACACTGGTATGTCCTAGTGGCTCTGTTTGTGTTCTTTCTTCTTTTGTTTTTGAGCACAGTTGAAAAAAATTGCATTGCGATAAGTGTTGCTATGCCCTGTTTTATGGCATTAATACCTTTGTGCTTCTGTTACAAATGTTTCTGTTGATAAATTCTAGATAGCTTTTGCCTTTTTCAACAGAGCTAATCCTCCTTATCCTATGATCCTCTGATTAATTAATATGGTCTTTATCCTCCCCAGTCATTTATTTCTCACTGATAATTTCCTGTCTTTTAGCAGAAATGCTTATTACTAGGCTCTCAAGCAGATTCACAAGGCACTTAATATCATTACTTTTCATTCCATTTCTATTAGGCAAGTCCTTGTGGCCTTTCCCTTCTTCCAGAATGAAATTCCAGTATTCCCTGGCATTGGCAGTGCTTTCGAAAGTTGTACCAGTCATACTGACCAAAGTTGTGCCCCCTTGTTTGTGTCTTTGCTGAAAATACAATACGAGCTCCAAAAAAAATTTGAAGAAATTACCTTCTCCAGTTCTCTCTCTTTTTTTTTTAAATATCAGTAGACTTCCACGAACTTTAAGGGTAAAGTTATTCCATTTTTGTTGGTGAGTATACTGAGATGGCGCAGTGGGAGAAGCCTAGGTCTCTAAGGCAATGTAATGACTTGTAATAGGGTTGTGACAAAGTTAAGTTACGTGTCCTGCTATGCAGTCTCTCACTGAATTCTGTAATTAGATGTCTGTGAAAACTCCTGTTTTTACAGGTAAAATATTCTCGAGGCCGTAAGTTCTATTTCTGTATGCATCTGATTTATCTGTCTTATCGGGGATGCCCAGCCCTGCAGTTACTTCATGCCAAAGCCACTGTAATGGAAACCCCAAAATAAGCTCTGTTGAGAACCTGACACACTAACCCAGACTGCTCCAAGAATCCAGGCCTGGAGTTGGGTAATACACATCCTTGACCCAGTAGCTTTGGTCAGAGACATGAGGCAGAGCATTTCTGTTGGTGGGTGTACCTGGCTTGCAGAGTGAGGATATTTTGATATTGATGATATTTTTAACCTCAAACTTTTGATTTAGGATGACTCCCTGCATTTGAGGCATTGCACATCTCTCTCTTCTCCCAGGGAAGGGTCCTTTGTAAGGTCACCTGATGTTGGTGTTCCACACAGCAGAAACCAATAAAGATTGTTTTGCCTGGGGTTACAAACATGGACATAGTTTCCTAGGAGAGTGGTTAGGTGACTCTGCTGGCCTACAGTAGCAATAACTGTTTTATCCAGGGATGGTTATGCATCCGTGTTTCTCTCACTGCTCAATTCTCCCTGTCTCTCATGTGCTGTCAGAGGGTTCAGAGTGATGCTTCTCTTTGCACTCTGCCTCTCCCCATCCTCAAATAATCTTTGAGGATGTAAATGCAAATAATATGGCCATCGATACCCAGCAGATCAGTGGAGCAGCCGGCTGTAGGACTCAAGCACTGCAATGTTTTCCTTTTTTTTTTTTTTTTTAAAGTTGGCAAAATCCCAGTGGGCTGGGGAAAGAATGCAGGGATGTTCCTTGTCACCTCAGAGCATCCTCCTTTCTTGGTAGATGGATTAACTTGCTGCTGTTGGAGCTGAAGGAGTAAGGCATGGAGCAGTCTTTAAATTTTCACAATTAGGCTCATTTCAGAGTAGAATTTTATTCTTTATTAGAAATACTAATACATGGAAATATATCTTTATAATGATAGGCTATTTGGGGCTGATCTGAAAACTGTCATTTCATACATGTTCTTTCTGCAGCTTCACCATTTGTTCTCATTTTCTTCTGTTTTCTTTCTCTGACCACCTTGTTTCCATCTCTTTGATTGTCAAAAGATTAAAGGGTCAAAATGTTGCACCCTAAAGTTCTTTCATTATTCACAGAAAGTGTCACGTAGTTTAATTATAATGCAAATAGGGAACGATTTCTATGTCTAAAGGTAAGACATTTCACTTAGTACCAAATAGCAGGAATGAAAATTGCTCTATTTTCTATCTATGAAATTTCTCAGTCTTTGCTGGATTGCAAATTTTGTGCAGGCTGCTTAATACAGTTTAAAGTTCTATATTAAGTATTAAGTGGGATCCAAACTGTCACATTTACGAAGTGTTGCGGCATGTGAGGGTGTAATTTAATGTGTACTGTCAGGAAATAAATTCGTAGACTATAGATTTTAGTCCTGACTAGGCCACTAACTTAAGCGACTGGAGGTGCTTCCCTAATTTCTTCAGGCTCATTTTTCTGTGTCTGTGGAACACATATCATGACAAGTACCTATAACGTGGTGGGTAAATGACTTAACTCAAGTTGTTGATGCAACTAAGAAGTTGGAATTTGTTTTTAGAGAAAATGTTAATGTGTCAAAACCTAAGTTTTTGTAAGACTTAAAGTATTTTGTCCTGTGAATCTAAAAACGTTTTTTTAAACTCTTCAGGAGTGGGAATATTAAATTTTCATTTTTGGTATTGCTTTTTATATATTCTGTCTCACTTTTCTTGTGGGCTTTTCATGGCTTGCTGGTGATAATAGTGCATATATTTGTGCTAGGCCATTTAATTCTACTACAAATTGGAGAAACAGTAACACAAGTAGCAACTTGCCTAAATTCTCTTAAAAAAGTGAAATCAATTAAAATATTGTATTGCAACACTAGGACTGCATACTGCCTTACAAAGTAATATAAACCAAAAAAAAAAGGAAGCTTAAAATCCTCAAAAGAAATTTTCAAATGGCTTTTCAAAAGACAATGATGGAACACACAATTTATTGAAGTTTTTTGGATGTAAGAGGAAACAGCATTTGACAATCAATACTACAGAATATGGATCAGATATTTTCGGATGATCTTCAGATGTATTTTCAATAAGCTATTGAAATATGCAACTGGTTTGCTGTCCTTTCGCTAATGCGTATCAGTAAATTGTCCCTAATTATCAATATAGTAAATTGATAGGCACTTATAAACCTATGAAGACCACAAGCTTTAGAGATAAGCTATGCAGTGGTAGAGAAAAAAACAAAATAATAACATTATGCTGTTCAAGAGGCAGAACTTTATGATCTACGGAGCTGAAGGGGCCTTTTAAAATCAAAAGAAAAATATATGGTGTGACGCTAAAAAGAGCAGCGTAGACAAATAAGAAGGTGGTGAATAATAAGGATAATGAATGTGAATCTGAGCAATCTAACTGGCTAATTGCACCTTGAAGTCTTTTCAGCTTTCTTGGAAATGACAAAAGCTGTTTCGAGTTAAAAGGAGCCACTGGCAGCGTGATCTGTGTTTCTCAGCAGTTTCAGAGCTGGGTCCTCTACAGAGCTAAAACAATGATGCGCTCTACTCTCCCTCGGTTATAGTCATTGTGCTGGAAATATGAAGCAGTAGCAGAAAAAATAGGAGAATTATTATAACATTGGGTATATATTTTTAATTAAATTTTCAAGACTGTTAAGGTGCTGCCTGAAATTGACTTTCTAATATTTTGCACACAAAAAAAGAGACGACAAAGATGTGTGGCTGAACATACTTGGTAATTGTCCTCCCCAGAGATGCAAGGCTGGCTCATGTTCAGGTGAATGTTTCGATTTCCCTTTCTACATCCCGCTGTAGTCGAATACGTGAGTGCTGATGGGAATATTAATTGCCTCGTGGAGTTGGGAAGGACCGGGAAGGAGTACGGCACTCCGGGAGGGATACGTTGTCTTCCCTTACGGATGCGTTAGCTGCCCTGTGTGCTGGGGAGGAGAGGCTCTGCCAAGAGGCAGGTCTCTGCTATCCAGTGAAGCCACTGGGGATCCGTGCTTTTTCAGTAAGCTTTTGTAAGTACGTATTTTGGAATGAGGTCAGATTGATTTGATGCTAACCTGTGGAGACACTGTTTACCAAGGGTAGAAGATAGTACTGTGGAGTTGTTCTGATGGACATGTCTGGGGACAGGCTCCAGGCCAATTCCTTATACGCTTTTCCTTATCTTCATTGAAGTTTGGCCCGGGATGTCCCTTGACTCTAATTTAATCAGAGGGTACCTGAGTGATATTCTTTCGCCCTGTCATTGCTGTCTTGCACAGCATTCTCTGGACACACCGAATACCCTTCCACAGGAAACGTCTACGTTTCCAAAGGTTGCTTTAGTGTTCATTTCAGTCTTGCTTAATATACCAGTAACAGTGATGTAATGATATGGGTTACTTCCAGTGATGTATCATAATGTGAAATTACAGTTTGGGTAATCTATTTCTAAAATATTATGGGTAGCTACTAAGTAATGACTGAAGTACTTTGCACACACACACACACACATTCTTAAGTACATCAAAGCCCTTCTTATTAGTGTTGCACTGAAACAGTTTGACACTTCTGTTTTGGTACAACACAGCCAGCAGATGCTTTGATCTAGGTGTTGAACTGCTCCTTTGAAACAAACAGGACACACTTTGATGTAATAAAAAAAGATAGAAATTTCATTCACAACTACGTTTTCCATCTTGGCTTTTTTTTTTTTTTAATTTATTTTTTATGACATGAAATATTTGGGAGAGAGCGCTCCATCTATGTTATCGCATCTCCTTCCTGAAAGCACAGCCCGTGAACCTCAAGCGTATCCCTGTATATCCACCTCAGGATGGGAACTGCATTAGGGGGACACATAGTACCTTTACAGTTGTTTTGCTAAGGTGAAAGCACAGCAGATTCGAGATAGGAAGCTGAACTTTTTTTCACCACAGCATGGTCTACGGCGTTGACACAGCCAAGGCTGGGGTCTTGAAAAATTCCCCTCTGAAAAATTACACTTCACAAAGCAAATATAATGTCTGTGGTCAAGGACACTTTCTCTTTGTCCTTGTCTGCATAACTATATGCCATGAAATAGCTACTGTGTAGATAGCTCCAGGGCTGGCAGTGACTGGTAAAGGGATTTCTTTGTATACTGTCTACTATTTTTAATGGGTTTTAATGGAGAAAGCTTTTATTTTTAAAAACATTTTTGAATTAATAATCACGGTTAACCTGAAAAATAAATACATAAATATTCAGTTCTTCCCAGGAAGCCCAATTCTTACCTCATGTCTTTGGTATAATACTAACAACTTAAAAAGAGGCACTTTTGACTCTAAAGCAATATAAATGATGGAAAAATTTTAAACTTTGATGTGAAAGGTTATAAAATATGAAAGCTATTAAAGCAGTTCAGAAAATTCTAGTCCCGTCTCAGAAATGGAGAAGTGTTCTATGCATGCTTATACCAAAAACTCTCTGCTGCGGAGGTCTTTTACAAAGAAGAATTTGAACGAGGGAAGAATGATCACTGGCATGTGCAGGAAAGCGCAGAGCTTGTTCATGCATTTGCCAGCAGACAACGTGTGGGTTTGAAAGGGTGGGAATACTTCTCTGGAACAGTCAGGGCAACCAAAATCCACCCAACTTAGGACAAAGCCTCAAAGCATATCCAACAACATGGAAGTTGTTGTGTTTCCCATTGTATCAAATCTTTCCTTGTGCTAAGACTGGCAGCTTTTAAAACTTTTCTTTGTACTGCCACCTGAACTTTTTATTGTATACCAGGAAAAAATAAATAAAAAAGGAAAGAAAAAGAAAACAGGAAGGTATAAAAATGGATAAAAGAACAATAAAGAGCAGGCAAAGGCTTATTGTAAAACATATCTCCCTTAAAGCATCGTTAGAAGCACTGTTTTCATATCTTTCAGACTGTTTCCTCCATCCAGTGTCTCCCACTGGACCATTAAAGAGGCCAAAACAGCCCCAGTAGCTTACTTGTCCACACGCCAGCCAAACAACACCGCCCTGAAGATGATCTCTTCTCATTCATCTTCAGCTTGCTGAGCAGATGACCTCACATTGCCCCTGTGGAGCCCTTCCTCATAGCTGATGCTGTCTATTACAGTTATTGTTGCTGCTAGTGCAAAAGTGCATCGGCTGACAGCGTGACGTCTCACGAGGACACATCCAGACAGGAGGCCAGTGTCCACAGAGCAACAAGCAGAGGGAAAAGTGAAGGAAGCATGAAATAGACCTTTAAAATACCTGTGGTGGCCAGGCAGGAGGCAGCTGCCTGGAGAAAATCAATCAGAGGGAGACAGCCTGTTCCATGGGAAACCAGCAGACGCAAAGGGAGGAATTTCTCAGGCCAGGGCTGTATTAGCAGGAACAAAGCCAGGAGACTGAGGGCGGTGATTATCCTCCTTTACTCAGTACTCAGGAGGCCGCATCTGGGATATTGTGTCCTGTTCTGCCCACTCAAAACAAGAAAAACATCAATAACCTGCAGCTTGATCAGCAAAAAGCCATCAGGATGATCAGCTCTGGAGCATTTGCTCTGTGCAGGGGGGCTGAGGAATGGGGCTTGTTCAGCCTGGACACAGCTTCACGGGGACCTAACAGCAGCCCCTCAGCACCTACAGGAAGTTTCTAAGATCAAGCTGGGCTTCTTAAAGGGATGCAGGGAGGGGAGGCAAAAGACAACAGACAAGTTGGAACAGAGAGGTTCCACCTTTTTCCCCATGGGGAAGAAGCCCAGGGAGGCTGTGAACTCTCTGTCCTTGGAGGTTTTCAAGACCTGCCTGGATACAGCTCGGACCAGGCTGGTTTGTCCTCATGGTGGGACCTGCTAGGTGCAGCAGCTTGGACCAGAGACCTCCGGACACCTCAGCTAGCCTAAACTAGCCTGGGATCCCGATGCATGATTTCAATTTACAAACCCCTTCAGCACAGTTGTCACCGATTCCTTTTTATGTAGATGCGTACGTTGCAAAGTGAAATGGAATTTGCCCTACCCTGTTTTAACGGGAGCGATGATGGCTGTCTGCCTTTGAGGTAGTCAGCTAAACTTCTTGTTATAGTCAGTGGTGAGAAAGGGGTATTTCAAATGCTTGGGGCATCTTCTCCTAAGGAGGCATCTGAAGGAGTTGTTGGATGAATTGTAGCCTAAAAGCACTCAGCTCTCCGTTGATGATAAGTGGGACCAGATAGCTGTCTGTAATAGACATACATCTAGACATTGTAGACATCTAAAGCTAGGTGAGATGGATCTCACTCTCTAATGTTCTTGCTTGAAGGGGTTTTGATGTCTTTTGTGCGAATCAAGATTGTTATGGGAATATGGGATACAATTAACCCTCTACAGCTTCCGTCAGTTGTACAGGATGAGCGACAAGTGGTTGTCACCAGTTGGAAACTCAGACCTTCAGAAATTATTTCAAAAATCAGGAATAGATTTTCTTCTGCTGTAAATAGAGGACAGCAGGATAATGACATTTTGCTCCTTTTTTTTTTTCTCTTTTCTTTTTCAAAGGTAAAAAGGGCCGTGCGTACCATCTGGTATCTGAGTGCTGGCCAATGGCACTGTAATAAAATAGCTAACTCTCAGTTTAATGTTCACCTTTCCGTAGGAAGGAAATGTCATTAAAAGGTGGGTAGCGGTGGAATATGTATGCGAGTGCTTCATTCTAAGGTGAAAATCAAAGTAACTAAAGAAGAAAGAATTGTGAATTTGGTTAATTAGGTTCATATGAGCTCCTTTTGAAATTCTCATGAAACACAGGAAAGGCAGTAGCGCCGTCCCAGATACCGGGATGATCCTGCCCTTCCGCTGAACACGTCCCCTGCAGGCACAGCCTCCCTTACCTGCGGGTTGCTCTGCCCAACAAACATTTTCCATTTGTCACGGGTAAAGCTGGCAGTCTTTGTGAACCAGCAGCTGGTGACTTTACCCTCAGCCCTTTTATTTCTAATTCTGTAAGATAAAAGCTGAGATATGTTAATGAAATACACAGTCTTTTCTGAAGTAAAGAATTTCCCAGAAATACATTTAAACATGTGTGCTCAGTAATGCTGGTTCTTTCCTAGCTACACTTTAGAGAGGCAGAGCTGGCTAAAGTGGAAAAGGACCATAAATATTCGCTTCTTATTCCAATTCCTTCTTGTCTGCTCATAGCTTCCCCCTTTCACCTTTCTTGGTACCCTGTGTTTAGCAATCCAACAGGATGATTCTGCAGCAGATTCTTGTTAAAATATGTGTGTAGGTTACACCTGAAGACAGCATCTTAATGACAGTAACTTTTTATCAGCGGTTGAAATGACCATATTGGATCGGATTATAGTTTAGATGTACGTTTGGATGCCTTTCTGAAAGAGCTGTATGCAGGCTGTGATGTGGTTTGAACTGAAATTACTTTGATGACTGAAAGTCCGTGAGGCCAGAGGACAAATTTTCAGTTGCTGAAAGATGAGATGGCTTTACCAAGAAAATGTCCATAGTAGCATAATAAATGATCTCATCAGAAGAAAAAAAAAAAAAAGTAGCTACTTTGACTTAAGGCTAAAGAAAATAAGATTTGCATCTAAAAGACTGGGGAATTTTGGGGTGGTATGTTATGTAACTGAAGGATAAGTAATGAAGGCACCTTTTTCACTGTATTTAATCAATTAGAAGATAGCCCGTGGGATTTCTAAATTGGCAGAGGTTAAGGACCAAGTGAAATGCACATCTCTCAATTGGCCTTTTCTCTGTTGTATTTCACAATCAGTATATCTCTGAAAACCGTATTTTGGAAAGCCAGATATTTTATATTCTGTTTTGGTGGTCCCAAGTTCCTCGACAACTGCATGCGGCATGCTTTGCTAGTATGTAGTGTTCATCTATTTTAAAGTGAACGTTGGCCTAAGTCACTCTCGGGCAGTATTTTTTCACTGACTCTCAAATGATTTAAATGTCACAGGCCGTGACATATTAGGTGTTTTCTTGTGGCCCTAAAAATAATTTCCACTGCCTGTTACCGCTTGTTGGCTTAGGCTGTATTTTCCTACTGCGGAAAAGCTTCCCCTACAAATCTTTTCGTGCTCATATCCTCTGATGTTCATGCCTACACCACCACTGCTGTTGTCCTTGTTCATGACATGAGTCATAGTTGTCATATTGTCCGGGGCAGCTCACCTCACCCAATCTTTGATCTGCATCTAGAGTGCACGACGGAGACCATGGTCTTCATATCAAGATGATATGGGCATTGTGTGAGAAGGAGTATATCCAGTGCAATTAAGGGAAAAAAAGTCTAAAGGAACAGTAAAGTGTTTTCAGTTTGTTTGGTGAGACATTTGCGTTGTTTGTCCCCACCCCCCCCCAAAGTAGTCTTCCTCCTAAATGCATAAATACATATAGGACAGCTTTTTTCAGAGGTGCTCACTTTTTTGGATTCTTGATGTTCCGGTATCCTGTGTGCTATAGATCAAGCTCAGTTCACTGCTAATGGATCTCTGAAACAGAGACTCTGCATACACATACATGCACATATAAACACTCTTCATAAAATGATGACATTCCGTATGTTCATTCATTAATCTACGTATTATCAATATTCAAGATTGAACACAGGAACAATATTGGCACCAGCGTTAAGCCTCAGGGAGGTGTTGATTTTAGTCCTCAGTTTACTCACCTAGCTAGGTTCATTGAGTCTTTGGAACTACCCCAAAACCCCAAGCACTGATATTTAGATCATGTAGCTGTTCAAGATTCTGCAGAGATCAAAATTATCATTCCAGTGCAATAAAATCTAGTTTATATGCCAGCTTTTGCAGATATGTTTTTGCAGAACAGCCGTATAGGTTAGTGCATTTAAAGAGAGTAAATTAAATTGTGGTATTCAAATAAAATCAACTATTATGAGAAACTCCTGACTTTGAAAATGCTGTTGAAAAGCAATTACCTTCAACTTACATAGAATAAAACTTAGTTAATTCAGTGAAATGGGGGGCACAAAACCAATTTGGATAAATGTGTGGTTTTTAATGAGGTGGAGGTCTTAGTCATGCAATAAGCGTTGGTGACTGTATCTTCATCCTGAATAATCAAACCTCTTTTAGATAATCAAATAAACAAAGTTTTGTTATATTTTTACTTTTTTACAAAGTATTGTAATTACATAATACTTAGGATAAGTTTTGAGATCACAGGATGAAAGATGGTATAGAAGTGCAATGTATTTATTATTATTATTAACATTTGATGAGGCGCCTGGCTTTTATTTCAGGATTTTCTACTTATTTCAGTTGCACATTTTTAATTGCTCAGTGAAATGATGTAGTCATATCTCAGAGTTGATTTAATTAGAATTATTGATGTCTGAAGCAGCACCCAGGCTGAGAAAACTGGGGTCTGATCAAAGTCTGCAACTAATGGTTTAGTGAAGTTAAAAATTCAGTCTGTAATTAAAAAATGAAAGAGAGAGCGTGTGCTTTCAAAGTGCACATTTTATGCTAAGGAAACAGTCACTTCTTATTTATTTGGAAATGCTCATTGCAGTGTTTAGAAGGAAGGGCAACAATAATAAGTGAAGTTTTTAATCCTGAATATTTGTTGAGTTTTTCAACTGGAAGATTTTACTGGATGCACCACTGCACTTTCATACTTGTTGGTGTACTTTGTTCTCTTCAGTTATATTTAGAACTGCGTGTAAAATGGGAAGTTAACTTTAAGATGGATTTCAAGATTTTTTTGGTTTTTATTCTTTTTTGTAACGGAAACAAAGAATTTTGAATCTTCTATGGAGGCATTTTTTTAGCTTGATTGAAAGTACATGTACATGCTTACAATTTTAAAATATGTTATATAGAACAAGTAAGTTTAACATTGAAATGAATTCTGATTTGAGTTGATAAAACCTCAGAAGATATTAAGCAGTCAGTACTACCTTTTGAACGCCTGTACCTCAGCTCATGACTACTAAGGATGCACAGGACAGTGGTTGAGCATCTCTAGTTAAGTGGGATGAATCCTCACCTTCGTTCTGAATGTGTCAGTGAGGTGTTTGGACCATTGTGTTTGTTTAGCAAATTTTACTAGATCATTGCAACATTTTGACTCATTCTCTAGTGCAAAGAAATATGGTGCTGTCCAAGTTAACTGGGAAAGCAAAACAGTTTTGTTTCTCAAGCTTGCTGGATTGTGCATGAGAAATAACAACAACAAACTGCTTTTTGTGACGGTGAACATGGTGTGATGGACTTTGGAACGTGGGTAAATTTAACTGGGGTGGGGGGCAGGGAGCAGATGGAAAGTGGTGAGAGTGGAGAAAGTTCAAGCAGACTGAAATAGAGGCTGGTCTTTACCTGCATTAGGAAGAAAAGGAGATAGGCTAAGTGATGCAAAAGTCTTGATTTCTCTTCTTAAACAACCCTTCAATTTTTGGGGGGTTTTTTGATATCTTTTGTGTAGAGTCTTTTTGTGTACCTTTCTTATTATCAGAAATAAATGTATATATTCCCAGGTGGATGGGAATCTTCCATTGAATGAGGGCAGTTGCAATCCAGTGCGCTGTGTGGAAGACCCACCACAAATTTCATCATTCTCCAAAAGTATGAATTTTTATCATTTGCATGGTATTGATTAGCGCTTCCTGAACCATTTTTCTCCCTAATTGAGGATGCAGAGCACTTTATATTGTTCTGCTTATGATCTCAAGAGCTCTTTTTACACTACTTGTTTGGGATTTGCTTCCTTGGGAGATTTTATTACTGTATGAATGAAAATGCTTTTCTTGAAGCTCTTAATCATTTCAAGATTTAAAAAAAAAAAACTAAGTGAGAATATTTCCCATTATTATTAAGCTCTCAGGGGTGCTATAGGGCGTGCACAGTATTATAATCTAAACCTACAATTTGGCTTTGCTGCTTGTGCCCTTTGGCACAGTGGTATCCATGGGAATTTTAAGGAGAACGGCCAACACTCCCCCACCCCAGCCACAGTGGAGCAAATATGCTTTTAATCATTTTCTCATCAGCTGCTGCCTCCTGTTAGCAATGAAATTGTTTTGACAAGTGTTATTTTGTCTGAACCGTATTCGATTATGGAAGGGCTCAAACTAATCAAGAGAATTTCCTATCATTGTGGACTATTGGCCTGCAATATAATCTTCCCAATGAAGTGTAGGAGGACTCATCATCTGAGTCATTTTAAAATTGGTTGAGGCAAATCACCGAAGAATGTATGGTATGGAGCATTTATTCTCTGTCACGGGATGTGCCTAGATAATAGGCTATTTCTGTGACTTTTTGATGTTGAACTTTAGCATTTCAAGTGCTAGATAGAGTGATACATTGGTTATGCATTGTGCCTAAAGCCTGTGCATGGAGTACTCTGCTAGCATTGGGTAATAATGCTAGGGCTCATCAGTGAAGCTTTTATACACAGAGCTAGTGTCATTTGAATGGTTCTTTTTGTGCAATGTACTGGATTGCAGGCAATGGGGAAGTTGGGTAGAGAATGCTGTTTGTCAGTGTCGTGTTTTATAAGAGGTTATATTGATCTTTTGTAGCTCTCATGAAGCAATTTGCAGCCTACATCCAGTTTACTTCAGCAGTTTTCTCGGAAGTGAGCATTCCTTCTGAGACAGAGATACAGAATGGTTAAGGTTAGAAGGGACCTCTGGATGTCACCTTGTCCAACCCCGCTACTCAGGCAAGGCTGTCTAGTGCCAGTTGCCCGGGATCTTGTCAAGAGAGCTTTTGAATATCTCCAAGGATGGAGAGGCTCCGCAACTTCTCTGGGCAACCTGTGCCAGTGCTCAGTCACTCTTACAGTAAAAGTGTTTCCTGATGTTCAGAGGAAACCTCCTGTGTTTCAGTTTGTGCCCGTTGTCTCTGGTCCCATCACTGGGAACTGCTGAAAAGAGCCTGGCTCCGTCCTCTGCACCCTCCCTTTTAGGTATTTATATGCATTGGTAAGGGTCTTCCCAGAGCCTTCTGTTCTCCAGGCTGAAAACCCTTTTGAGCCTTTCCTTGTGTGTGACGTGATCCAGTCCCTTACTCATCCTTGTAGCCCTTCATTGAACTCTCTTCTGTATGACCGTGTCTCTCTTGTACTGGGGAGGTCAGAACTGGACCCAGCACTTCAGGTGTGGCCTCACCAGTGCTGAGCGGAGAGGAAGGATCGCTTCCCTCGACCTACTGGCAGTACTTTGCCTAATGCAGCTGAAGATGCCGTTTGCCACCTTTGCAGCAGGGTCACCTTCCTGGTTCGTGTTCAACGTGGTGTCCCCCAGGACCACCAGCTCCTTTTTTGCCAAGCTGCTTTCTGGCTGGTTGGCCCCCATCAGCTATTTTGTTTTTTATATCCCCATTAGGTAATTCTTCTCAAATTTTGTCATCTTGGCAAAGAATGTGCAACTCTTTAATTGCAGAATGCCAAAATCAATTGTCAAAAGTATTTTTTTTAGTCTGGTTGACATGTTAATCTTTTTATCAGATATTTAATGTATTTTGCCACACAGATTTTTTTGAAATGTAATTCTGCAATCTGTAATGTTTTTAGTAGGATCTTGCCGGTCATTGTAAATTAAATGAATCTGAATTTACAGCAGTTATGCTTTGAACTGGCTTAAAGCAGCTTTGTGCATAAAAATACTGTGCTGTTAAGGATGGATTTGAACTTTTTTTTTTTTAAAATCTACATAATCCTCCCTGTGTAAAAGTATACCTCTGTGTGCTGAGAGCTTCATGGATTGCAGTCTATTGACATGATAGCTCTCTCCTGTTGATCTTGTTCTCTCATTTTATTCCACCACGCATATCTAATATTCTGAATAGCTGCTCATGTATAATATATGCAGATACAATCCCAGTATCGCAATTTAATTGAATTAGTAATCAGGGATGAAGATACTGAACGTTCTTCAAAAATAAAGCACATGCTTATTAGTCAGGAGGGGAGTGAAGGTTGGCCTTGCCTCTTATCTGGTTATATGAGAACATCTTTATAGGGAGTATAGAAATGGTGACCTAAATGACAGGACAGTGGGTTGCAATTACAAAATTGAGGAGCTGCTTGCACGTTGGCTTGGGCAACTTTGGGCAATTCGCTGTGTCTCTCTGCCTTAGTTATCGCACCTGTAAATTGCACATTCTGCTGTAGAAAATGTTACAAACAAATATCCCTGTACTAGTGATGTGCAATTTAACTTCTGTACAGAAGTGCTACCGGATTGAGTTACGTGGGTAACCTTAGCCTGGAGACCACGTGCTATTTCTACCTAAGTAGATGGAAAAAGAAGAAAGTCAGGTTCATGACAAAGTGTTCTGGTAAGTTCAGGAAGATCGTGATGTCATGAGAGAACGAGAGGAGCATTCCTGGAGAACTGGGGGATATTGCCAGCAGGTACAAGGTGCTAGGAGGCCATGAGCTAAGCTTGTCCTGAAGTTGTGAGGCATCAGTCCAGCGGTGGTTGGAGTTTGCAAGCAGGCTCTTTTGAACTGTGTGTTCCCCCACCTCCCTCCAAGCTACATCAGGCAAGATGACAGTATCCTTACAAGAGGTGGGAAGAACACAAATACATTAACTATTGGGCTAATAGCCCTGCTGTTTTCAGGATGATGTAATTTGAAAGGCATGTTGACCATAGGCCTCAAATTTGACATAAAGTCTCTGCCTCAGTTTGAAACTTAACCTACTAATTGTGAAGTCAGTCTGTTTCTGGCTTGCACAGTGATAATTAAAATCCTGTTTGCAATGGAAGCTCAAATGCAATACTAAATATGGAATAGTTCTTCCCTCTGCCTAGTGTATTCCTGCCATGCTTTCCACTGAGCAGCCTGGCTGCAATTCTTACTTCCTACATCCCCCAGCAATGTTTAAATATGAGAATAAAACCCTCGTGTTTCAGCTCCAGTGTTGTGAAGTGACATTTATTTGGACCATCCAGGACCTTTAGGTTGCATATTCCAAGTGTGCTGCATATTTAGCATACAAATAGATGATTATGAGGGTGTATGAGAGACATGCACTGAACTGGTAAGGACATCATCTTGGAGTCTGTATTAAAAATGAATTTCAGTAAATTAGATGTTATATATTAAAAGAATTAATCTTTGAAATTGCTAGTACAACTAGTCTGTGTTATTATTCTGATACCAATTTAATTCCATTTATTATTGTTAAACTCCTCATTCTAAATTTGCACATGTGTTTCAGATGATTAAAAATCTTGATGACACCAATCCAGAATTACACAATAAAGCATATTACAGCTGTTCTTTAATTATAATGGGTAGTGGGCACACCTTTCATCCCTGAAAGCCTTTTAGTACCATTAAACTGTTGCGTGGGTTTATTTATTCATGAATTTGAGTTGTTTTCACTATCTCAACAAGTTTAAAGTTTTATGGTTTACTGCTGTGTCCTCAAAAGAGAAAAATGGACCAAAGCCTGTACCATTTATTCAGGCAAAACTATTCCTGCCTGAGAAGGAACTGCAAAGGCCAATATAAATATAATGCAATTAAAATCAGACTGTGAAAACAGACGTGGCTGCTGAGGAGAGAGGAATATGTTATTTGGTGCTGATTGTTTGCCTAAAAATCTCCTAATGAGTTAAAATGAAAGTAATTAAAAAAGAAGCTAAATGTCAAGGAAAAATTTCCTAAGCAACTATTCCAAAGCCTCCTACTGGCCTCAGTGAGAGATAGGGGAAATCTCTATCACCTGAGACGCTTAAAGCTATGAGACAAGAAATTGATGATTAAAAATGTCAATAGATAGGGCTTAGACAAATGTCCTTCCAGATTTTTAGTGTCTCTGTAGTCTTAAGAATGAACTGGCCCCTTGAGACTGAGCAACAGCCACGAGTTGTTATTCAAATGTGACTACATTATAGTTATCCGCATTCTTCTAAAGTTGCCATTTGTTTAAGAGCTAAAGTGCTGTACTGTTGCTGTACCGCTGGTTTTCCAGGCACGCTGGGTTGTAAACCTGTGTCAAGGTCGGAGTCTTGTAGCCTCTTCTACTTGGCACTGGGAAAATCTAGCAGACTTTAAAGGTTGCCGTTGTCAATGTATTTCTGTTTTGTGTTGCATGTGTTTAAAAATAAATGCAGGCCCTTACTGATAACTGCAGCAAACTGTCAAAGCTAATGTAGAGGTTTAGTAGTACAGCCAATATAATTAATAATTATTATAATAATTAAT
>VZSF01004571.1:5167-22875 GCA_013398295.1 Chionis minor
AAAAAAAAAAAAAAAAAAGGAAAAAAAAGACACTTTTGTATTTTCCTAATAGAAAAGCCATCTTGTTCCCAGAATTTTATTTGCTTTCTTGGTAATGCTGTTAAAGCTCCATAAGAATTTTAAGTACCGCTAGAAGCTCAGCAGCAGTCATTCATAGAAAAAACCACGATCACACTGGTAAGCAGCAAGTGTACCTTGCCATCTCTCATGATCCCGTCCCATCATTCCTCCATCCACATTTCCCTGCCATGAACGATCTTGATGCCCCTCTAACTTTCGACCATGATCTCCCCAGTCACGTCCATCTCTTAAAAAAATAAAAGAACATCTTCTAGGTGTGTCCCTTATCCATTTAGCAGCATAGGGTAAAGCCAAACACCATACCCCATACAAAAGTGTATTAAGTAATCGTTAATCAAATTGTATCTATAGCCACCCAATCATTGCAATAAAAATTGGTCAAAGAGAAACGACGAGAAACTTGCTGAACAGTGTCCTTCGCCCAGCAAAGCACGTCTTTTTCTGATCTACAGAGACATAATTAGTATTGTGATGTACTAAAATACTTAAACATTGAACAATTAATTGTCCGCCATTCCTCTGTCTGGTATACTTACGCAGAACAGAACACATGCATCTGGAATATGCCTGGCTTGACTAGCTGGTTTCAAGAGAAACCACTACGATTCCAGATGAGTCTCCATTCCCCATCCCCACTGCTGCAGAGATTCTGACCCTGTTTCCTTAAAACCCCACTGCTAGTCACAAATGAGGCTTGTAGGCATTACCGGAGCATTTGGTATAGGACTGAATCTCATCTGTAGAAAAGAAAGTTATTTACAAGAGAACCAGTTATGAACTGAACTAACCGAGCAGCACTTCCTTACTACAACGCTCCATTCTCTTGACGCATGGGGGAGCTACATGTGTGATTTCTTTGTTTCTCCAGACGCTCGAAGAAACTATCTGGAGAGAGGATTCACACTGTCAAACTGCTTCCACTGTCACCCTTTGAAGGTTCACAGAGCGTTAAAATTTTAAAGAACTAACAAATCACTTCCCTTATTTCATATGCACTAACCGGGTTTGTGGAGGTATCCCTCTCCCTTCACTCATTCTTCTGTCGGACCCGTAGCCACCCCAGCTATCCCGGGAGTGACGATCGGGCCCTCCGTGGCGTTCATCTGGGTAATGCTGGAAGACAAACGGTGCAGAATTATACCGAGAACCAATACAGGTTTTCTTTTAGCTTTGCAAAAATTCAGCTCCTCAGAGGTTGCCTTCCCGTAAGCTGTCAGAAAATACAACAGTAGCCGTCTCAGTTTTTATTGGTTCCATTGTTGCTACCCTATGCAGTTCCCTCTATGCATTTACTTCATTTCACTCCGCTTGTTGATGGGAGAAGGCTTTTTGTTTGGTAAGGTGTTTTTCTTCTTTGGTATGCTGTTTTTAAGGCTTACATTCTGGCTCCAGATTTTTCCACGTAGGCGATCTGCCTACTTCCTACCTCTCTTCAGAAATGAAAGGTTTTGTATACCATTGCAGAACTGGTTTTCACACCTGTCCTTTTAAAGTCATTTTATTCCATTATAACACTAGTTATTTTCTACAAACCCTTTAGACAAATATCAGAGAAGGGATCCTTCACCAGCTCAAGATAAGACGCTACAGTAACCACCTCTTAACATACTGCAGACACCTAAGATGGTTAACCAGAAATTTTTTATCGCCACATACCAGCCTGAAAAGATACCGTACTGTAGCTCACATTGCTTGGAGGTTTCCCCCCTGACCCCAATCTATGGCTATCGCTCTAGCTAGGGGATAACTTAATAACTTACATTGCATACGTTAGCATGCGAGATCAGTTGCTGCTTGAACATCTGCTCGGTTTAAACCCAGTGGTGGTTGCATTTAAGAACCAGGCAGCACGTGCACTGTGTTCTTTCCACTTTGGGGTTAATTTGACTTTTTAACTGAAGCGGTTATTTGGGTATAACCCACCTGCGCATCTCGATCTGATATTCCTCTTGAACCGTCTCTTCTAGAATAAGAGAGAAGAGTTTCAGTTGAATTGACACAGTGATCGTAATTCCGATGTCTGTACAAAACAGCACACGAAAATTTATCTTCATTAGGCAGCAAATCTGAGAACGCCAATGTTTGTTTAGTGGCAAGACATTCAAATTATTTATTGTTTCATAGCACAGACAGAGATCAAAGTAACATCTATTACTGTAATACCGGTAAGGCAGGCATCACCAAGGCACGGTCAGGTACTGAATGGTACTAAGGGAAAAACCAAGTGAACCTACTGGTGTCAGAAATGAGTTACAAGCAAAAGCAAAGTGGTATGGTTTTTGCTGAAGATCCTTTAAGTCTCAATAGGACTACGCAGAAAGTTTTTCTGCATTCTGTGGAACTAAAAATCTGCATCATCTAGGCTGCAAAGATGAACATAGGGAAAGTTTTAAACCAAAAGGAAATGGCTAAATCTTAGGCTAATGAACAGGGATTCATCAACCGGATTGCCATACATCTCTAGAGAAGCTGTAGAATATCCCTTGGCACCGCAGCAGACTACACTAGGATTTGGCTTACAATCTTTACGCAGCCTCTTTCTGATATGACCGTAAATGATGGAAACACAGGATTGCAAGCACATCTAAAATTAGACACAAGAAATGCATAAGGGTCATTTGTTTAGCTCTTCTCGTTTGGCACCCTTCAAACCATTAGTAAGACACAAAAAGACACCTAATTTCCATAAAAGTATAGGAAGAAAAGACACCGTCTTGCCGACCTGTCCAAACAATGATCTTGGTATCGGCCACGATCCCTGTGGTCAAAGTCGTGGAAGCGGTCTTGACGACTAAATTCAGAATGATACCTATCATCGATCGCCATTCGCTTTGCCTCTGGCCAGTACGGGTCATCTCGCCTGCAAAAAAGGTCACTATTAGTAGTAACCTTAAAACAATCTTCTTTTCTTGCTCTCTTGATATCAAACCTCGTTTAATCCAATAATCCAAAGAATTATTTTTGATTCATAATTAAAAACCCTTGTGCGATAAGTGGCATCGCATTTCTATTTCCGAGGAAGCTAGGTCTGTCGACACTATACAAAAACCTTAATCTCAGCACGTGCGAACGTGAGAAGAGAATGAGTATCTGTTCCCACTAGCAATCCTGCTTTAGAGTTGATATGCACAGCTTCTACTCTCAGTCACTCCTCTTTGGGAAGTAAGAATTTTAAACTTGCTGTAATAAAATTGTCTTTACAGGTATACAAGCATGACGTTTGCTCTTTCTCAAGATCAATATTTAAGTGTTAGAAGCAACAACACGTAAATAACTCTTTCAGTTGTGAGCTCCCATGACTGTTTTACCAAGAGTACTCAAAATTTACATAGGCTTTAGAATGCTCTGTCTGTAACTGGATGTGGCTGAAAAATTTGGGAGTTTATCATGGTTATCGTTACCTGCCGTCAGGATCATAAGGCCTTCTCATGGCAGATCGCCGTTCTTGTTCGTAGCGTAGCTGTTCCTGTTGACGTCGCAGCTCCTCCCTCTCCCGCTGGATTCGTTCCTGTTCTCGTCTTCTTTCCTGCTCTATGTGCATTCTTTCTCTCTCCAATCTCTCTCTCTCCAAGCGCTCTCTGTCAAGACGCTGCCTCTGAAATTCAAGTCGTTCTCGCTCTCTCTGGAGCCTCTGTCTTTCATCCCGCTCGTGAATAGCTTGAAGACGTTGTTCTCGTTCTCGCCTCTCTCTCTCTCTAATTGAAAAAGACATACTTTGTTTTCAGTTGAGAATCTTAAGTCTAAGCTTTGTTGCCCCCTTTTTTTTTTTTCAGTTTTTGTGTTCTTCCCACTACCTGCTTAAACGTGAATGACCTCAACTGCATGGAAGCTTAGTTTTGAAAAAAGAAAAAGATGAAAGAAGTGAGGGTAAGCATTCTGCACAAGGAATGTGGTATCTACATTAAGTAAGACTCTGAGAAAGCTTTCATAGAGCACAGCATGTTCTAAGACAGAAGTCTGACAAACAGGAAGTATTTACAAACTTCCAGGGGAAAAAAAATCAAGTATGGAAATTCAAATCTCATGGAGTGGAATGCAAGACCTGAAAGCACCTACAGAAGTTATTATTCAGTAAGAGTCACCCGAAAAGCACACACCTAATTACAGAAGATCAGTTTCACTAGTAAAAACCTTCATCGTAATTTGGCATTTGGCATTATGTCTGTTCTACTGATAAATCAGTATCAAACAGATCTGAGATACTGATGTTGGAGGGCTAGCTTGACACTACTTTGCAGCCTGTTCAAAACCCAGATAAGGGAACTAAAACCAAATGCTATTCAAAGCTCAGAGCAAAACTAGGAAAACTCACCGGCGTCTTTCCGTTTCCCTGATTTCTCGTTCCCTCTGTCTCTGACGTTCACGTTCTCGCTGTTCTTTGATTTTATCAAACGATAAAATATCTTGCTTTTCTTTGCTCTCGGATTTGCGATCCTGGCTTTTTGAACTCTTAAGTTAAATCGAAACAATAAAGTAGCTGAACACAGTGCATTTTTACATAAAATTCCGCGGTGAAAGGCCTACCTTATGCCAACCTAAACAAAACAGACCATTGTACCTTCTCAAAGGTAAACAATGTTGGAATTCCATGGAAAAGCAGGTCAGGGAAAAGTAACCCAAATTTGGCTAGAACTTTTAGAGAGTTTAAATATATAAAAATACTAGGAGCACGTGATCAGACTTGCACTGGTGGTAAACACACTCCACACTTAGGGAAACACATCATCTTAACACTATTTTTCAGACTACAGCTCTACTTCTTCAACTAGGACAGCAGCAACAAAAACTATAAAGAAGGTGAAACATAAGCATTACCTTTGCAGTATCACTAACTCTCTAATGCTTTCTAAAAAGCAATAAAAGGGCACTGTTCCCAATATGCGAGGGGAAACACCCCTATATGCACGTAAAGCTATTTGACACCTATTTTTACGAAAAGGCTTCTCTGAAAATTGTACTTACCCTCTCTTTTGATGTAGAGGTTTTCACACTAATAACTGGTTCTCCTTTAGATTTATCCATTACTACTGTCCTTTCAGTTCCTCGACTCACTAGAAAACAAAATATATCTGAGAATAAATAATACACAAGACATTCAAAAATTCTTGTGAGTTCTAAAACTGTCAAGATAAAAAGTTATTTTATTGAGGTTTTAAGTAACTTAGGAAAGAATACATTTATGCTTTAAACAGCTTACCAAGATTTGGCCGAATTGGGGATGGGGCAGTAAAGCTATCACAAAATTACAGTAGTGTTTTCCGGCAGGGATGACACTTTAAAAAAAGCAAATTTAATTTAATTCTTGTTTGCAAAATACATCCCTTTGCCACAGTTGTTTTTTTTTTTTAAAAAGCAAAACCACACAACCAAAAAAACCCACCCCCCCAAAAAGCAGACAGAACTGCACACTGTGTCAAGTGACAGTTCCATAAAATTCTGTTTACTAATTTAAGTATTTAAAGCCCAGTAATTATTATAACTTTGTTGCTAAGTTACTGGCGTTTTAAGTCAGAAAAAAGTTTTCAAGGTATTTTCTGGTGGTGCTTTTTATTCACCAGTATTACTGAGTATACTTCATGGCTTTTTTACTGAAAATCTAATAAGAACACTGGGGTTTGCAGAAGCTGAAGTCTTCTAATCAGCCACAATTCTGAATGTTTATGCTTGCTCTTTCGCTTCCAACTTAGCTGATAAAGGAAAAAAATTTAGAGGCAAAGTAGCAGCTTTGTTGCTGTCAGTATACTCTTATTTCAATTTTTTTAAGTACACTTGAAAACATTTCTGAAAGGCAACTAAAATTACCTGATTTGCTTGCCCTAGATCTATCAGAGGATCCAGCCTTTTGTTCATCTTTCTCTTTTCCTTCTTTTTCTTCTTTTCCATCTTTTTCTGATTTCTTAGCATCATCTTTTTTGTCGATCTTCTCCTCCTTCTTAATACCAACAGACCTACAGGTAAACTTTGCTTTAGTAGAGAACCTAACAAAAAATGCTATAATCACTCTGTTCAAGCCAATCATGTTAAAAAAAACCAAAAAAACAAACCAAACAACTCAATACAAAAACCCTCCAAAAAATACCCTCAAAAAACTCACTCCCAATACCTTCCATGCTGCTGTGCTGAAGCCAACGCATACTACTACACACGATTAAGAGCAGCAACCAATACTAAGCTTAAAGTGATCAAAAGCGAGAAACAACAGATACTGCTTCTAAATATTTGGAGGCTTCAAGTGCTAGAAGTGAAGTCTTCTGTTCTGCCTGTAAGAAAAGCTCATGCTTAGCATAGGCAGAAAAAGACTCACACAGGTAGAGGTCAAGCTCCACCAGAACAGTTTTTGTAAACAAATACCTTAAACATCAAATGCAAGCAGGTGAGCCTGCCAAAGCATCTCCTCTGCCAAGTCTTTTAAAATTTTATAAGAAAACAAAAATGCAAAATGCCTCTTTCAAAAGCAACAGACCACTTGAAAAACAAATACTGAAGTAACCATGCAAACCAGTCTATCAAAAAGACAGAATAAAGTCTGGAAATATTTGTCAGTTAAAAGAGCAGACCAAGCCACTCAGATCAGTGGATAAATTACTTTGATAAAAATAATGGTTTATCTAGAAATAAGGTGATTTCGTATATCTTGATATAACTGACAAGTTTTGATACTCAACCCTGAAGAGCTCCATATTTCTGAACAGAGGGCCAATTAAGATGCACTTACTGCTGTAGAACACCAATTTCAATTTTTCATGTATGATTCCTATTTCAAATGCAGTATGAAGCAGCAAAATGACATTTATTATTGTTACTGTTCACTTTGGTCACATGGCTGCATTTCAACTGAGTGACCTTTAAACACAGAAGAATACAAAAAAACACTTTACTTCTCAGATTTGGACTCTGCAGAATGGTGCTTGTCTTTTTCCTTCCTTGTTTCACCTTCCTTTTTGTCTGAAGGCTTTTTCCCAGCTGGTTCATTTTTTGCCTAGAATTTTAGCCAGAAATATTTTTATAATAAGAGAGAGACATGACACTTGCACATTTTTATTTTCATTACCCTGTCAAGGAGTAGCTACCACTTACCTTTTCCACAGAAATCATTTTTCCATGCAGCTCTGTTCTGTGGAGATGATTGATACACTTAGTGGCTTCTTCAGACGTTGACATTGTAACAAAGCCGTAACAGCGAGCACCAGGACTGCGAGCATTTGTCACTACTTTTGCACCAACCACCTTTGGGAAAAAAATTATGCTGTGTTTGCAGGTCTGTTGCCAAATAAATTCTAACTTAATCACCATTTGAGCAGCTCTATCTACCAGTATTCCACCTATCCACTTTTAGCAAGGAGGAAATATACTCAGGACGCAACATTCCATCAGCACTCTCAGAAGACAAGATTGCTTGTTTGACAGGCAGCAAAGAAAAGTTACTGTTTTAACTTGACCTCTATACTGTTGGGCCAATTGCATTCTAGAAGTGCGTCACTCAAGACTACTTTACAGAATATGACATGAACTGCATTTACACCCATGTCAAGAGCAACACAAATACATCTGAAAAGGTTCAAATTCAAATTTATTCCACATGTATTCTGAAAAAAGCATAAAACACACACAAAATTCTATGAAACAGATAAATCCAACTGTGGAAAGCACTGTTGATACAACTCTGATGAAAAAGAGACAGTCATAACAACCAGCTCAAAATTCACCTTCAGGTTGCTGAACAGGTCAGTAACTTAAGGAAGATGTATACGCGTAGGGGACAATGGGATGCAATAATAAAAATTGTTAAAAAAAACACCCAACCAACCAACCAAACCTACCACCACTTTGTCTTTTCTTAGAGGACACTTCTGCTAGCTTCTATCCACAGATGAATCTCTGACAGTGCAGAGGCACGTGCTTAGTGACACAAACACTTAATATTACTTTCAGAAATGTATTAGGAAGAAGGGGAGATGGTCATGGATAGAGTTCCCTTCCACAACTTCTAGCTGTCACTGAAGAACAAACCGAACCCTACCCTCAAAGACTACATTTCTCAAATGAATACCCCTTGAAATGTGATCGTTTAAACCAGCGTTAACTATCAAGGGACACCCAAGTGGTATAATTAGAGTACAGTGCACTAGGTGATGACCCACCAGTCTCTCCTGTTGAGAACTGACTCACTTTTACAGATACGTGCACAGAGATTGTCTGAAACATGGATTTCTGCCCACCCCTGTTTCTGACAACCTCGTTTATGAAGTGTGCTACTGTCAGATACAGATGTTCAAAAGAACACAAGAAAGTTAAGTGCTTAGCCTACATAGTTACTCATTAGAAAAAATAAAAGCTAACTTTAAGGTCTTTCTTTTAAATTGATAAAACGATTTGTTAATTTACATTTCTGCTACGTACCTTTCCATACTTGCTGAAAAGATTCTTCAAGTCTGTAGCTCTAGTAGAGGATGAAAGTCCGCTAACCCACAAATTTCTCCCAGAACCACTACCCACACGACCTAAGGTACAAAAAAGCCAAACATAAAAGACCACGTAGCACCAGGATGCAATAGTTAAAAAGTAATCGCCCTACAAACCCCACTTTTTTTCTTTATAGACCTTGTCAAATGCAATTTTACTTCTGCCTCTTCCAATCAATCTGAAAAATCAACACACATTGCAGCCTGCAAAAATTGAACTTCTGAACTCCATACTTGATGTGCATTTGAATAATCTTAATGAGTTTTAATCTACATATTGTATTTTTACACTTCAATCACTTCTATGAAAATTATAAAATATTAAATGTTAATTCGCAAGAGACTTAGTTTTTCTTTTTAAATACCGTCAGCTAATAAGGTTACAGTAGTTACATAAACTGAAATTTACAATTGATGCTTTGAAGACCTATTTTACAAACACATTAAGGGTTCTCTGAATTAACAGTCCTCACCAGAATTGCCACAGAATATAAACCTATAGATTTAGGCATCCACTGAGACATTTGACAAATCCCGGTCTTGCTGGTACCTATCATCACCCACAAAGCTAGTGGAACTCCAGTATAACTCCCACAGTGAAGATATACACATGCTTAGGGAATCAACAAGACACAAAAAATAAGCAATGCCAGAAAGGTAAGCCAAAAAGCAAGTAGAACTACTGCTCCATTTTCTCCTTTGAATGTTTACTTACTACAATTCACTCACTCAATGCTTAGGTTTGAACCTGTAACATTTTTTCCAAGTAATTTGTACTTTAAAAAAAAAACAAACAAAACACATACCTTTCTCATCCTTTGAGGTTGTCTTTGTATCTCTGTCCTCCTCAACAGGGCTAAAGACAGAACACCATTTTATTCAATGAATCATATACAAAAAGAATGTTAATTCTAGATTGTGCACTAGAATTGGATACCTACCAGTAAATTAGTTCTGAAATAAACACTGTCTTTGCAAATTTATAGAAGAGCGACAGGCAATATGGGATTTGTATCCTTAAATGGACAATTCTGTTTTGTAGATGACAGAAATAAGAATAATTTAAGAAAACAACCTTTGAAGGTTGAGGAAGGAAAGAAATCAAACCTTCTTGTGTTTAAAAAAAAAATATCTGCACATGGAGAAATAAAACAGATTCTTTAGGAATAGGCTACAATTTCATCAGTCTCGGTGGCCAATTGAAGGAAACAGCTTATTCGCGTCACTTAATGACCAATGAAAAAAGATAGCATCTGGTCTATAACGGAGAAAAAACAAACCTCTTTTTCTGATCACCGCCCTCACTGGTTGAGGACTCTTTAGTAGCAGGGGATTCCTCAGAATTAGCTTTGTCTTCTGTGTTCTTGGCATCTTCTTTGCTATCTTTGGCTTCAGGACCTGCGCCTTTTTCCGCTGTTTCCCCACTAGAGGCTTCCAGGCCTTGGGAGCGTTTGCTACTCTGATCGCTTAGGGTCTCTACTACTAAAGATTCAGAGTCCGGTTTCTCTTCCTCTATTGTCTGTTCCCTTGTCTCCCCTTTTGCTACAACTAAACGCTTTGCTTCCTTCCTTGCCATAGCTTGTGCCGATTTGCTGTCCAAATCTAAAGCATCTTCCTCCACCTGAGCGGCAGCAAGAGCGTCCTCTTCCTCTGCTAGCCTCTTGCCTGGTACCACGTTACTTGCTTCCTGTGTATGTGGCCGCTCCACTTCGGAAGTTTCTTCGTTAAGTGGTTCAGATTTACAAGTTTCCCCCAAAATGTCGAGTATTTTCTCATTTTCTACGGATTTAACAGGAATAGAATGGCACAAGATTTAATCACCAGGGAAATACAGCAATCACAAATGTGGAACTGGCATGGCTGCCACACTAACACCAAGAGAACTTCTAAGCTACACAGAGATTGGAAAACCCTAGTGTACACAGTGTTAAAAGTACTACGCTAACTGCTGTCTGACAAACTACCAAATCAACCCTAGAATGTTAACAGGGAAGAAAAATGCCCCCACAGATTTAACAAAAACCTTCTGGCTGATCCTTGATATTCTTCATGAAATCGTTCAGCTCTGTTTCTTCTCTAGTTAGCTTCCACAGTCCGAGATGCTTAACTGAATGTATCAAGGCACTGAGAGTTCAATTTCCAAATTTCTGCGATATTCTTTTAGCAGACAGTCCAACATGAGAACTGGGCATCTTCTGATGGTGCACGAGTGTGTTTGCAGTCCAGAAAGTGAATAGGATCTGTAGAAAATTCTTGTGATGACAGTGTATTCCTTCTTCTGAAGTCCAGTCACTCTTTGATTTCTGTTCTCTACCAAATCTTTGTATTACCTACCCTCCTGTATTTTTATTCATAGAACTACAGTACAATGTGATATCACAAGATCTGTTTTCAGAACCTTTACATCTTTAAGGATCATTCCCTAACTCCACTGTAGGCAACAGTTCTATGGAACCACTTCATCACGTCAAATACGTGTTTTCAAAAAGCGGTGATTCACAGATCTGGTGATATGACTGGGTTTCCAATCTCTATGACCCTGCATAACCTGGATAGTCCACCATAATAACGTACACTACAGTAACGCATTAAAAAAAAAAAGCGAAACCAACCAGGGACACAAAAAAGAATTAAATGAAGAATGAAACTGTTTCATTGCCCAGGACTTTTTTTTTTGTTTAAATTTAAAAAAAAAAATCACAACCCAAAACCAAACCAAAAAACCCAAACCAACAAACAAACAAACAAAAAAACCCCCAACAAAACCACAAAACCAAAAAAACAGTACCTGGCTCCAAAGGTAACTCTTCAAGTTCCTGCAGTGAAAACGTTAGAAAAACAAGAAACATAACTATTTCGTAAGAAGTCAAGATGTTATTCTGAATGACACCTCTCCCCAACCCCCTCCCCCCAAGACAGGAGAGAATTTAGGGAAAGAATTACTGTAATTTAGCCTATTCCAGTTTTGAAAACATTGAATTTTAAATAAGTTTCTCACAAGAATGTTTAACAACATCTTCCAAGTTTTAAAAAATGTGTAAACGTCAGTATTTCTCAAACTCAGACACCTGTTGAACACAGGGCACATATTTGCATAGGTAAATAAATCAACAAATGTAAGCAGCATAAAGCAAAGCTTATCTTCATGTTATCTTTATCTACAGTTAGCTTTCTGAAAACAGGATTGACAGAAACACCATCTTCACCTGGAGCTACAAGTGTCCTTAACCTACCATGAGTGATCTGGAAGACAGGCCAGTATTTCAGGAATAGATCAGTTTCAGCTTTCTTGTCAACATGGGATACATACTTTTAATGGAAGTTAAATATAACATAAGGCATCGAGTTGGTTTATACAACGGATAAAAAGAATCCAGTCTACCACCCAAACTCAACAGGACATATACATCCTATATATATGACCAGCTAGATAGATAGATGTGTATGTCCATATGATTGAATCCGAAAGGCATTCATTCCTATTCTCTGAAGGGTAAGAATGCACCCACTGTGTACTACCTGTACATACACTGTTTCAGCATACAGTTGATAAGGCATATGTTACGCCTTTTCATTTGTAAAGAAAAATTGGTTACCATTTACCTTTATTACGGTTAAATCAGATGAAGAAGCACCTAAACTGTTTCCAACATCTTCAACCTCTACCTTTAAAAAGTAAACAAAGACATTTTGTTATCTATAAAGGAGTGGTACTGTGAATGAAACCTGAATGAGAACCTCAAGATTTTATTTTCACCGACAACTGGTATTAAGCAAACATATCTAGCATCCAAAACAACCAATAAGGGTAAAAACCAACCAATGACCCCCAACAACTCAATAAGCTTTCCCATTACCTCTGAAATACGTTGGTTGGCTCACAAAAACCTTTTAAGGATGGAGATTCCAACAGCAAACTTTCTCTTACTCTTTCTCTCTTACTTACAGCAATACCACAGAGCCAAAAGGTCTATGAGACTTGATAACTGTTTCCTCTACCAATAAAAGAAGATTGCAGGAGCTGACCTGGACTCCGGTAGTTTAGACACTGGAAAAAAACCTACTTTCTGGGTACTTCTATTTGACTTGTGTGGGGCAGTGATGTGCCTGGGGATAGGGGGTTAAGCTTATTTCTGCAACTTTCACATTTGGGTGGAGAACCACCTAACTTTACAATCTTGCAGTCCAGACTGATGACACAATGTGCACACACAACAAAGAGCTATACTTCCCTATTAGATGGGGCAGAAACAGTTTTCTTCAAATGCTTTGTTGTACAATTCAGGAGACAAGCATTTGACTTTGGGGAAAAAAAATTATCTTCTAGCCCAGATGGACAATGTCATATAAGCAGTACAACAGCCAGGAAAAAAACACCAAAAGCCAACATAAAAATACTTTCAATACCTGAGTAACTGCAAGACCCTATCTTAACAGAAAAATAAAAATGGAATATAGAATATAGTTTGCGGAATGTTGCTGTTCACCTGAAGCCAAGTAAGTAAGGCTACAGATTTGTATACTGCACTTATCCTACATAAAAGAAAGATATGAAAATGGGAATGTGAACATAAGGTGAAGCAGAGTTCAAAGCATGATTAAAACAAACACTTTCTGGATTACTATTAATTTGTACAGTCATATGTGTACAAACAACATCTAAGCATTTTAAAATTAAGAATGCTATCTCCAGAAATATGTAACGGAAGAAAAAGCAATGACCATGAGAACTGGTAGAGCCCCAGATTGTTTCAAATATTCTTTAGCTAACATTTGCTATTTGTTTTTAAAAAAAAAAAAATCTGATTCCACACACATGAGATGCATACCATCACTACTGGTATTTCTCTTGATTCTTCTTTAATTTCTGAAAACTGTGGGGATGCCTCCAAGTTACCCCCAGCATATTCTGTAGGCTGATCGGGAAGTTCTTTCACTTCTGCATTAGCATTTTCTTTACTATCAACCAGTGAGTCAAGAATATTATCAGCACTGTAATCCTCTCCGCAATCTACTGCATTGCCATTATCTATTTCAGCTTCATCTAATACACTAATATCCATCATGTCAATATCTTGCAAGTTATCCAAACTTGCTTCAATATCCTCCTGTAAAAAGAAAAAAAGTATATATAATAGTCATTGTAACTTGAAAGCAATGCTACCATTACTTTGCTTCAAACACAGTCTCACATACCTGTCCATCTCCCGAATCCTCTTCTAGGCCATTATCTTCTACTCCCTCTTCATCTGGTCTACGTCCTAACAATATTACAATCGTTAGAATGAAAAGAAGGTAACAATATGTATCCTTCAAGTTTTATTTTTTCATCAGAGGTGGTATTCCATTCAATTTAGTTATCTGCTTTTTCCTTATTTTCCATAACTGAGTGTTTATATACCATCCCAGTTCAGTAACTGAAAACCATGCTACAATCCAAGGTTTGCCATGAGTTCAAGAAGCACCACTGTGCACTCCCCAGAACATTTGACTCAGCTGGAATTCCAGTAATTTATTATCTCAACCTTTCATTTCTTTACAGACATTTACTAGGAGTAAAAAAAGAAAAAAAGCAACCGAAGGAAAAACCCAACATAAAACAATGAAAAAATTCACTTTACGTGTAAGTATTACTGCAGTGCTCCGATCACCAGCTGGACACGTATTAGAACTGACATTACTGAAAACAGAATGCTAGTTTCAGCACTAAATAGTAACTCCTAAAACTTAGAGCTAAGTAGTGGCTTCATCTTTTACGAATGTTATTTTCATCAAAAACTATGAGCGCATTACAATAAAAAAGGGCAAGGGATTTTAGAGCTAAGAGGAACATCTCATCTATTTCCATTTCAACACCAAAAGTGCTATAATATACACAAGGTATTTTTCTGAGACTTGAATATGAACATGATTACCAAAGATCTCCCCTGCTTTTACCCATAATTGTGACATTTTTTTCTGCTTCCCATTACGATTTCATATTTCAGTTTGCGAGCAAATATAACATCACTCCAAATTGTATGTAACGACAAAAATTTGAGTCAAAAAAATTAGCTGGCAAAACATTCAAACTTCACCTCACAAATTCACATTTTTGTTTAAGTCAAAACTAATAATTTAATTAAAATCCTTCATCTAAACTAGTTACTCTGCTTAGCTCTAATACAAAAGTTTCAATACTATTTGATTACAAAATAAAATTGTGCCAATTAACCGATTTTAGAAAAATAGCAGATTTTTTTAAAATAAGGATTATGTAAGACTGTCTCACCATCAGAAAAAAATCATGCATAGAGAAAGCTTTAAAAATATATCCAACTTCAGATATTGATTAAAAATTAGTCTTCTGGGGAGAAAAAATGAGACTGCTATTAGCTATGAAGCATAAGCGTTACACACTACAGAGATTATTTTGAATTTGCTTGTAACTCTACCTTTCTACCTTCAAAAAATCTTTATATTTCTCAAAAGTTTACTCTGAGGTACAGTCGCGTTAAAGAAAAAAAATCCTATTATCTATTTTAAAAACACTGACACTGCTTCAACATTACTTAGTAATTTCGGCTAAAAATTTCAGGGAACTCTGCAAAACAAACAACAGATCGTTGAAGTGGACCAATTCCTGCCTTATTAAATTACACAAAGTTCTGTGAATAACTGACCATTAAGTTTAATATCATACCACCCATCACTAGAAACCTGAGCACAAACAAGGGGAGGAGTACCACTAACACATAGCATTAGAAATCAGAACCAAGAAACAGAAGATTCAACTGTGCTTAATTTCTTCCAGAGAACCAGTTTTACCCAAATGTGGCTCAGGCAAGTAATGTTAGCTACAGCTTTGGGGCTGCAAAACATTCAGCAAGAGTGCCAAAATGAAACCGAGCACTTTTCCAAAAGGAAAAGCAGACTTCAGAAAAAATATTAGCAAGGTTCCATTTCACGAGTAAAAGTTGCTAGAAAACCCAAGGGCAATGGGGTGGAGATCCTCTCTAACTGCCCTGTACCTTTGCTGCTTCTTTTGGGAGTTTTCTTCATGATATTTTCTGAAACTACTGGAATTTCATCGGGATTCCCCCCTTCCTCCTCAATAGCCTGTTAATAGGAAAAGATAGATATATCAAAACAGACATATCAATTCCATTTGCGCATTTCTGTTGAATTTAAGAGCTGGACACGAGAGGCAGAAAAATACCAAAACAAGAATCTAGTGCTTTGAATTAGACAGCAGCAACTTGGATGCACAAACCAAAGACCACCTGACAAAAGCAACACGCACATAGGAAACAGTAACACGTTGGTGTAGTTTCTGGAAAACAGCTAGCAGCATAAGCTATAGACAAAAAAAAAAAAAAGTCAATCCTACTGCGTTTGTAACAGTGCACAGATACCGAGGGTTTTGCAAGAGTAACAACTTGACTCTAGAAGACAGCAAGCATCCATTTAACGAAAGCGGTCTGCATGCTACTAACACAGCAAACATTCTGATGATTTAGTGTATAGGTTACCAGCTAGAAAGCAAGAAAAAAACCCCCACAGTACGCAGCAAAAAGCCTAGCAAATAGTGTATAGAACAGTAAATCCAGGAGCTCAATACATGCTGGAAAGCCCAGTGATGCATGAGGCTAGTAACACTTGGGCTGAGTGCCACGGCAGACACGCTGTGCTGTGCAGGTCTAGGAAATTGAAGAGGGGCTCGCTGCGGAGACGGCAACGTCAGACTCGCACACATACATCCCCCCACCGCGAGACCGGCGGTTTCAGGGGCGAGCATGGGACGGCCAAGTACGAGGCCAAGCTTGCCACAGACGGCACGCTCGCACTGGGCCTGGCGGGCCCCACGGAACCACCACCAGAGCTCGGCGCACGCCCCCTGCTCCTCGCAGCCCCGTCCCCTCCGCTCCACGGCCGTTTGGCGCCATTTTCCTCAGCAGTGCCTCGCGGGCCAGGGTCGCGCACGCCCCGGCTGTACCTCCACCTCAGGCAGCCCCGGCATCGCTCCCTGCTCACCTTCCTGAGTCGGTCCATGAGAACGCTCTTGTTCCCACTGCTGTCCAAATTGCGGCGTTTGAGTTCAGCCCGCAAGTCTATCACGCGCAGCTCGCTCAGGCGCCGCCGGTTTTCAGACTCCGAACTGGAGACTCCAGACCCACCCAGGGACGCAGATTCTCCCTGCCCAGCCGCTGACTGACTCTCCGCCATAGGACCGTTGTTTCGACTCACGCGCACGGAGCAAACCAAGACAAAAATAACGGCGAAAAGCCCCTGTTGCACCACAAAATGGTGGCAAAAACGAGACGCGCTGAAGAGAAAGGGGGAGGGAAGGAAAGGAATCGCAGCCCGCACGCGCGTTGACCGGACGGCCTACAGTTTGTGCACATGCGCAAAGAGGAATCTCCCCGCTCTAGAGCGAGAGAGTGCAGGTGCGCATGCGCACTAGTTCTTTTCCCTACCTCCCCGCACGAATGCGCAACCGCAGTCTGTTTCGGCTCTCGGACGCATGCGCGAGAACGCGCGAGCCGCCCTTAGACGCGAGCGGATCCATGTGCGTCTGCGCAGGAGTTGTCACTCAAGTTTTCTTCTAGGCCCCGCCTTCGCCGTCCTCTTGGCTCGTTATCGCCCTTCTCTTCGAGCCTGCGCGTAGCGGGCATTTTCCCCCTCCCCTCGGTGCGTCTTGGCCTCCCCACCATTTTGTGCCGTGATCGCAAGGTTAGCTGCTTGATTGTGCCCTATTTTCCCGTGCGTTCGTCTTGAGGCGGAATATCGAAGGGGCCTTGATGGCGGAGAGTCAATCAGCGGCCGGGCTGGGGGACTTTACATCCCTTGGTGGGGCCGCGGCTCTCGGCTCAGAACCCGAAACCCGGCGGCTAAGCGAGCTGCGAGTCATCGACCTGCGGGCCGAACTTAAACGCCGTAACCTAGATAGTGGCGGCATCAAGAGTGTTCTAATGGAGCGGCTGAGGAAGGTGAGGCGCACAGCCNAGGGCGTATGGCGCATGCGCGCTCCAGATCTAGTCCGGAGTCTTGGGCCGCTGTGCTAGGGGAGACCCTGAGGGGCGCGCGAGCTGGGTCGTGGTGTGGGCTGCGCTATCGTGTCCTGTTGCTGCTTCCCGGTGCCGGCACCAGCGTGCCCCTTTCTTCGGACTGCTGTAGAGCCGGAGC